>OX377618.1:96890622-97490622 GCA_947397865.1 Polietes domitor
GGTCTCACTATGCGGCATTTAACGAATTTTGGAGCGAATTTTGCATTAAAATTTTTCTTGAAATCACTTAATACGAAATTTCGCTTAAAAATCTCCTGGCCTGGTGTTAAGTTCAAAATACGCGCCCTCTTGTTATACCTATCGGCACTCTTTTCGTATGCCTGATGCATATTTTCACGAATTTTCTCTCGTATTAAGTGCAATCGGTCATGTCTGTTCATATTTTCCAATCCGAGGTCAGTTAGGGAACCTAATCTCCTCGCCAGTTTGTAGTCTGATCCACTGGTGTATAAGTGGTAGCCAAATAGGGCAAAAAATGGGGTCGTACCAGTTGCCGCATGAACAGCAGTTCGCAGCGCACATTCAATTTCCGAGAGGTATAAATCCCAGTCACGGTGATCTGTCTCTAGATATGATCTTATAGCCGCCAGCACGGACTGGTTAACCCTTTCGGAGGCGTTCGATTGTGGGGCGTATGGAGCTATTTTAATATGGTTTATCCTATACGTTTCTATAAGGTCCATGAAGTTCTTGGACGTGAATTGAGGTCCGTTGTCACTATGGACAGTTTCAGGTATACCAAATTTATGAAAAATTTCATGTATAAGAAATTTCGTGACGTTGGCAGTCGTAGCCTCCTTTATGACTTTTAAAAACGTAAATTTTGTTAGGTGGTCAACCATAATGAATATATAGAGTGATTTTTTTGAGGTTAGGATTTTCATGCATTAGTATTTGACAGATCACGTGGGATTTCAGACATGGTGTCAAAGAGAAAGATGCTCAGTATGCTTTGACATTTCATCATGAATCGTCTTACAAACGAACAACGCTTGCAAATTATTGAATTTTATTATCAAAATGCGTGCTCTGTTAAGAAAGTTCATTGCGCGCTTCCATTTTATGGTCAGTTTAATCGACCCACTGAAGCGGCTATTCGGGCTATTGTGACTAAATTTCGCACCAAATTTACATTAAACCACCAACACGCTTACGTAGAGTGCGAACTGAAGAAAATATCGCAGCTGTATCGGCCAGTGTTAATGATGACCACCAATTTTCGATTCGTCGCCGTTCGCACCAATTGGGTCTCTGTTACTCAAAAACGTGGAAATGCCAAAATTGGACTAAGCGGATGGACCACCTAAGACGCGGCCGCGGTCAACATTTAAATGAAATTATCTTCAAAAAGTAAATGTCATGGACCAATCTAACGTTTCAAATAAAGAACCGATGAGATTTTGCAAATTTTATGCGTTTTTTTTAAAAAAAAAGTTATCAAGCTCTTAAAAAATCACCCTTTATAAGCATTGCCACTTTTTGATCGAGGATATTTGCCAAGAAAATCTATGTAGATTTTTTGAAAAGGCCGTTCCGTAATAACTTCCTGCCCTATCGTAGGCAGCAAATGCTGATTTGCCGGTTTCGATTCTTTGCAAGTCTGACAATTTGAGATAAATTGTCGAACTTGGGACGTCATTTTTGGCCAATAGTAAAACTGTCTTAAACGGTTTAAGGTTTTCGTTATTCCCCCATGTGATGTAGTAGCCGGGTTGTGTGCCTTCTCTATTAATGTAAAAGTTAAGTTTTCCGGTACCCATAATTTCCAGTTTACCTCAGAAAACTCTTCTCTATCGAAATTGGTCCTTTTAAAGATCATTCCGTCTCTGATTTGGAGATCGGGTAACTGTTCCTTATTAGCTTTGATTCCTTCTATAAGATTTACATACTCCTCACTCTCAAATTCTGTCGTTTCAAAATCGAATATTTGGTCGACCGTTACTTCCGATACTTCCCCAGCTACCGGCATTCGCGACAGCATGTCCGCCACGACATTTTCTTTACCCTTGCGGTGCTCAATAGAAAAATCAAACGCAAATGGCATTACTCTAAACTGGTACAGTGGTCGACCTGGCACTGTAAACGCCGTATAGGGTTTGGATTCTTCTTCTAGTTATATTTGCCAAAATGCATGTTTCAGGTCGACGCTGCTAATGTAGTGGGTTTGGTCAATGCGACTCAAGATGCCATCAATGTTCTGTAAGGGATAGGCATCCTTAACCGTGACGGCATTTAACTTTCTTGCATCAAGACAGAATCTATTCTTCGCCGGCTTACGAACTATTGTCGTCCTATTATTCCACGGACTTTCTCTCTCTTCAATGACGTTCAATTCGAGCATTTTATCAATTTCCTCATAGACTAACTCTTGCATAGCCGGTGAAAGTGGATAATGTCTTTCCTTGACTGGTACCGTTCCTTTTTCTAACTGGATACTGTGTTTCTCTAATTTTGTACACCCTAGTCCTTTCTCTTCAAATGATGGAAATTGCTCCACAACTGCTTTTAATTTCTTTTGTTGTTCCGTTGTCAGCGCGTGCACTTTTTGTTTTCCATTCTCAAAATGCCCCTTAAGCTTTTCCATATCTATTTCGTCGACTTGTAGGACATCTGGCGCTAATCCATAAGCTACCCAAAAATCTACTCCTAAATACAGTGGTTGCTCGAGGTCGGGGCAAAGGTAGAACAATATATTTTTCGTTTCCTCTTTGTATTTAACTGTAAGATTGATTTTCCCGAGAATCCTACACTGTTTACCACTTGCAGTATTGACTTTGGCATAATACGGTATAATCGGTAGTTCTAGTTCTTCTATTAATTCACGACATCCTTTCCCCAATAAACTAACCGATGCTCCAGAGTCTAATAATCCTTTTATCTCCTTTCCGTGTATTAGTATAGTAGCGTATGGTCTATTGTCGTACTCTACCGTACACTTTCTTATAGATTCTACTACCTTTTGTCTCAATTTCTTTCTATCTTTAGCTTTTTCTCTTATGTCTAAAATTTTCTTGGATATTTTCCGCGATTTATGACTGTTAGTCTCGGTTTTATCCTTTGAATTATCTCTAGACTCAGACTTTTCCCCATCCCCAAAGATTTTGTTTCTGATTTCCTCGTAATATTGTTGTCTTGTTTCTAAGGGTAGATAGTGACGCAGTTTCCTATATTCTATTTCGCGGGGTTTTCTCTCGAACGATGGTCCCCCGGGTTCCAGCGTTCCTCCTCGGGTTTCCCGACTTGCAGTTTGGACACTGTGGCGAAATCACATCCGGCTTACCACATCGATAGCAAAATCAGTGCCAATCATTTGCGAGACATGCCATGAACGTATGACCAGGTTCTCTACAGTTCCAGCATATTAATCCGGACACTGACGCGATTTCAGGACTTCCCTGAATCTCCTGACAATTGTACCCCTCAGTTTGGTCGTAATAGATCTCATTTGCATACCTCGGTATTCGCGTTGGACCCTGTGTTGTTTTGACTTCCTTACGTGAGAAAAGCCTTTGTGCCTCTAAGCATTGTATTCGCAATTGTTCAACGGACGCCACAGATACCGAAAACATTAATTTGGATAAACTTTCTTTTAAATTCATTTTTACAAGTCTTATCATCTCATATTCTGAAATGGGATGTTCCAATCTTGAGCGAATTCCATTTATGGCGTAGAAGAAGTCGTCAATACTCTCGCCCGGTTGTTGCTTTCGTTCAACTAAATCTCGCATGATTTCTAGGTATGAACTTGGGGCTTTGTATTGAGCCAATAGTGACGCCTCTAATGCTTCCCAACTTGTTACTTGGTTAGTCTTCACCTGCAACCAGAACCAATCCCAAACAGGGCCTTTGACTAACAAGTGAAAGTCGCGCAGTATCTCCGAGTCTGGAATTCTATGTTGTGTCTGTAAATATCGCACCCGGAAAACGAAATCGTCTACGGACAATCTTTTCTAATTTCCATCAAAAACCAGCCCGAACTTTTCTACCCTACTCGTCCTGGCCTCCCCTTGGTCTACCTCTCGTAACTGACTCGGGTGTGCATTTTGCCTATGCCCTTGGAATGACTCTGGTTGTACCGGATCTACCCTTTGTCTTCCTATGTTTCGTTGTGGGACCTGATATTGTTGTGTTTCGTTCATACTTCCTATATGTGGATGTTGTTCCACTCGGGGATCTGTTACATTATTTCCAGCAGTGTTCTCCGTATTCCTATTTACTGACAACAACCTAACTGCCTCATTCAAACTGGCGATTGCATCGGAAACTCTACTCGTTTCCCTTTCGACTCGCTATTGAATTGCCCCTTCTAAATTTCTTTGAAGATGATTGACGCTTTCCTGTACCATTTGCCTCACTCCTGGGCTAAGATCTACGCAGTGCATATCCCTTATAGCGTCAATAGGGTGCTGATTGTTTTCGCTACGGTTTGGCAGTAGGGTTCCCTGATTGGTACCACCACTTGCAACGTCCACCATATTGACCATATTTTCTTCATACTGTTTACCATAATACGTAAATACAAATATATATATTTTGGATAAATAAAACGCACTGATACTCCAACTTCCAACGATAAATTTTGACTAATATGACAATATAATTCTAAGGGTTTTCGTGGTAGAGCTTCGTAATTCGCGTGTGTGGTATTTTCTTAAACCTGACCGACGCTCTCAATACGAGAGTGATTTTTGATATTGCACATAATTCCATTCTAACACAAAAAGAAATGTTTTGTCTTCCTTTTTCATTCTGCAATCCCCCATACTATACTTATTATCTCTCATTTTACCATATACGAAAGGATATGGGGTATTAGGGGTTGTGTCAATGCTCCTTCCCCCGAACTTTTCGTTCAGAGAGGGTATTTCACACTCACCTCCTCAGAACAAAAAAAAAAAAAAAAACAAAAAATATAAACTGAAACTATCTTTCCTATACAAAAAAAACTTCGGGACATATACAATACGGACACACCATGATTTGTTCACAATGTTGATATTGCACTATTTCCCTAAATTGCACTGATTGAAAACTAAAACTACAATAAAACTAAATTAATCCTATATTGCACTTCTAATGATCATTGCGGTGATCTTAGGCTACAACCTAGGAATATCAGTCTCATTGAGTTTTAATGTTCATTGGGCTATTGCACTATTATTTTTGGGCTATATTCTTTTATGTATATTTTGATGTTATATATACAACAATCATTTTACTTTCCATTGGTATGGAAACATTTTGCTTTCTTTGGGCGCCATTCTGTTACGGGACACTTTGTGGCGCTAGAGATGGCTTCACGGCTTGCTCAGACTTACGTTTCCTCAGGGACGGTTCCATCCCGCCAAACTCTAGCCCAGTGACCGAACATCTATTAAGGGGGTCATTTACACAAAAAAACACTTACACTCAGACGGACAATATCATCATCAGGAAATCTTGATGTTTGTTTCCCATCGTCGCCCACCCTGCCTTGATCCTGGCCTTCCTGCCTCGTTCGAATAGGATCCCGTTTATACCACACAGCTTCCACGACTTTACTTACCTCATACCACTACTTCCCCTAAGACAAAAAAAAAAAAAAACTAACACATCATATCTATAAATTGCTTATGGACAAAAACATCACATATTTATTTAAATCTAGTTCCTTAACTTACTTCCTATCTTTTATATTACTACCTCGTTTATATATATGTATTTTTTTATTTATATATTGAAGAAAATGCTAATGATTCATTTTCCTTTATATTTTCAGCGATTGTAACCTATCTCTGGTCAATCGGAATCCCTGATTTGGACTAAATAAAAAAAAGGTGAACCTCAATTAAATACTTAAATCTATTGACAAAAAAATAACAAAAAACATGAACTAAAATACCTTTCCTTTTCTTATTCTTTTATAGTTGGATTACATTAATCTCCACTTCCTATGAGAACGCAAACATCGATGTGGTAACGCTTCTTTTTTTTTGCGCGCAGATTTATTACCCGAAACCCTGCCTAAATGAGCTCACTTAAACATTGGAATCCTGCCACTTTGCAGTAAAACATCGAATCAAACTTCACTCCAATTTGTGTCCTACGGAAGGAACCAACTAGCACTATTTTTCTCTCGGTATTTTAATTCTCACAATAATCAATTTATACTAACTCGTACACATAAACTTAAACTAATTTTATTTTTTTATATTTTCTTTTCAGGGCTTATCTTCTTTTCAGGACAACTTCTCTTTTTTTTTTGATTTTTATATTTTCTAACATTTATTTCTTATTACTCCTTTTTCAAGGTTACTAGTTTTCGTCTTTATATGTTGTTTTTAGGGCCCTTCGTTGCTGAACCTTCTACCGGTTATCTGAGGTGTGTGAACATGTATTGTGCTGTTTCAGGTCGGTAGCGTGACCCACAGCTTTGGCGGTTTTCTTCTAAAACTATTTCTTTCCCAGGAGGTCTAGGAGTACTTTGGCGTGCGTGGTCTTGGACTAAATACTACCCTACCTTTTATTTGGTGAGTGTCTTAGAGATATCCGTTTTTTCTTTTTATTTCACGTTGATATGTTTCGTTTTCTCTTCCTCCTAGATTCGTGCCTCTCCCTGACTGATTTGAGCAGATGGAATCTTCCCAGTCGGGCTGTACAGATTGTTGGAGCCTGCTGTTTAACCTTGCAATCTCTACCCAGAAAGAAAATTATTTTTCATTTTTTTCATGTAAGCAACGACACAATAAATCATTAACACATATTTCCAAACTCACTTCGTATTTGTGTTTCTGACTTTTAAATTCGTTTTGGCTTTGGGATTTTCCGTAAGTTTTTGCACTTTTCCTCCTGGTTCTAGAGGATAAATTTACTTAAAAACAAACTCTCTGCACAACACGGACTTGAACTTACTCTAATTATTAAATTATGGCTTAATTTTCCACTTTAACAAATTCCTTTTAATCTATGTTTAACCGCACTGCACTTGTTACACTCACACACTGTGCTGAGCCTCTCAAGTTTACCCCTTTTATAGAGCGCACGCCACTCTTGCTCTCATTAAAAGCGTTACGCATTTTCTTCCCGCTCTTAGTCGTTGTTTTTCCGCCTAATTTTCCTTCAAATTTTCCACAAACAACAATCGAACAAAATTTTGGCGGTTATTTTTTTATTACTGAATCCCCACACTAATGTAAATTACTCGATAGATCTGGCAACACCACCAAGACATTTGAAAACACAACTCTGTATCAACAGTGGCAACAACTCTACAAACAGAACTATGGCAACATGGTGAACAGCTGGCGGAAACACATTGCCACCAGACACCAAGTACCCAAACGACAGCACACTGCACACTGGAGGTAAGTCTTGTTATTTTACTTTTAATACGCAGATTTTATTTATTTCACAGGTTTTGACTGTTTTAACGCGTAAAAGGAGGTGGGGCAAATTCAATTCTTCCACACAAAGGTAAGTTTTTGAATATTTTCCGCTACATTTTAACCAACATTTACAATGGTCTATCTCCCCTTGCAGATGCATTTCATTGCCGGGTACAGTGGTCCGGTGTGACCAAAAATGTAAAAATATATTCGATATTACAAAATTTTCCGGGGTCATTATTTTTTTTTGTCCTTTTAGGACCGACCGTCGGGGCCTCCGCAACAATTACAATAAATAAATAATTTTTATACCCTACAGCACTTCGTGGTCTAGGGTATTATAAGTTTGTTTCGCGCCAAATGTTTGTAACACAAAGAAATAATCGAGCTAGACCCACCTACCGATCGGCTTAGAATCATATCTATAAATTGCTTATGGACAAAAACATCACATATTTATTTAAATCTAGTTCCTTAACTTACTTCCTATCTTTTATATTACTACCTCGTTTATATATATGTATTTTTTATTTATATATTGAAGAAAATGCTAATGATTCATTTTCCTTTATATTTTCAGCGATTGTAACCTATCTCTGGTCAATCGGAATCCCTGATTTGGACTAAATAAAAAAAAGGTGAACCTCAATTAAATACTTAAATCTATTGACAAAAAAATAACAAAAAACATGAACTAAAATACCTTTCCTTTTCTTATTCTTTTATAGTTGGATTACATTAATCTCCACTTCCTATGAGAACGCAAACATCGATGTGGTAACGCTTCTTTTTTTTTTTTTGCGCGCAGATTTATTACCCGAAACCCTGCCTAAATGAGCTCACTTAAACATTGGAATCCTGCCACTTTGCAGTAAAACATCGGATCAAACTTCACTCCAATTTGTGTCCTACGGAAGGAACCAACTAGCACTATTTTTCTCTCGGTATTTTAATTCTCACAATAATCAATTTATACTAACTCGTACACATAAACTTAAACTAATTTTATTTTTTTATATTTTCTTTTCAGGGCTTATCTTCTTTTCAGGACAATTTCTCTTTTTTTTTGATTTTTATATTTTCTAACATTTATTTCTTATTACTCCTTTTTTCAAGGTTACTAGTTTTCGTCTTTATATGTTGTTTTTAGGGCCCTTCGTTGCTGAACCTTCTACCGGTTATCTGAGGTGTGTGAACATGTATTGTGCTGTTTCAGGTCGGTAGCGTGACCCACAGCTTTGGCGGTTTTCTTCTAAAACTATTTCTTTCCCAGGAGGTCTAGGAGTACTTTGGCGTGCGTGGTCTTGGACTAAATACTACCCTACCTTTTATTTGGTGAGTGTCTTAGAGATATCCTTTTTTTCTTTTTATTTCACGTTGATATGTTTCGTTTTCTCTTCCTCCTAGATTCGTGCCTCTCCCTGACTGATTTGAGCAGATGGAATCTTCCCAGTCGGGCTGTACAGATTGTTGGAGCCTGCTGTTTAACCTTGCAATCTCTACCCAGAAAGAAAATTATTTTTCATTTTTTTCATGTAAGCAACGACACAATAAATCATTAACACATATTTCCAAACTCACTTCGTATTTGTGTTTCTGACTTTTAAATTCGTTTTGGCTTTGGGATTTTCCGTAAGTTTTTGCACTTTTCCTCCTGGTTCTAGAGGATAAATTTACTTAAAAACAAACTCTCTGCACAACACGGACTTGAACTTACTCTAATTATTAAATTATGGCTTAATTTTCCACTTTAACAAATTCCTTTTAATCTATGTTTAACCGCACTGCACTTGTTACACTCACACACTGTGCTGAGCCTCTCAAGTTTACCCCTTTTATAGAGCGCACGCCACTCTTGCTCTCATTAAAAGCGTTACGCCTTTTCTTCCCGCTCTTAGTCGTTGTTTTTCCGCCTAATTTTCCTTCAAATTTTCCACAAACAACAATCGAACAAAATTTTGGCGGTTATTTTTTTATTACTGAATCCCCACACTAATGTAAATTACTCGATAGATCTGGCAACACCACCAAGACACTTGAAAACACAACTCTGTATCAACAGTGGCAACAACTCTACAAACAGAACTATGGCAACATGGTGAACAGCTGGCGGAAACACATTGCCACCAGACACCAAGTACCCAAACGACAGCACACTGCACACTGGAGGTAAGTCTTGTTATTTTACTTTTAATACGCAGATTTTATTTATTTCACAGGTTTTGACTGTTTTAACGCGTAAAAGGAGGTGGGGCAAATTCAATTCTTCCACACAAAGGTAAGTTTTTGAATATTTTCCGCTACATTTTAACCAACATTTACAATGGTCTATCTCCCCTTGCAGATGCATTTCATTGCCGGGTACAGTGGTCCGGTGTGACCAAAAATGTAAAAATATATTCGATATTACAAAATTTTCCGGGGTCATTATTTTTTTTGTCCTTTTAGGACCGACCGTCGGGGCCTCCGCAACAATTACAATAAATAAATAATTTTTATACCCTACAGCACTTCGTGGTCTAGGGTATTATAAGTTTGTTTCGCGCCAAATGTTTGTAACACAAAGAAATAATCGAGCTAGACCCACCTACCGATCGGCTTAGAATCATATCTATAAATTGCTTATGGACAAAAACATCACATATTTATTTAAATCTAGTTCCTTAACTTACTTCCTATCTTTTATATTACTACCTCGTTTATATATATGTATTTTTTTATTTATATATTGAAGAAAATGCTAATGATTCATTTTCCTTTATATTTTCAGCGATTGTAACCTATCTCTGGTCAATCGGAATCCCTGATTTGGACTAAATAAAAAAAAGGTGAACCTCAATTAAATACTTAAATCTATTGACAAAAAAATAACAAAAAACATGAACTAAAATACCTTTCCTTTTCTTATTCTTTTATAGTTGGATTACATTAATCTCCACTTCCTATGAGAACGCAAACATCGATGTGGTAACGCTTCTTTTTTTTTTTTGCGCGCAGATTTATTACCCGAAACCCTGCCTAAATGAGCTCACTTAAACATTGGAATCCTGCCACTTTGCAGTAAAACATCGGATCAAACTTCACTCCAATTTGTGTCCTACGGAAGGAACCAACTAGCACTATTTTTCTCTCGGTATTTTAATTCTCACAATAATCAATTTATACTAACTCGTACACATAAACTTAAACTAATTTTATTTTTTTATATTTTCTTTTCAGGGCTTATCTTCTTTTCAGGACAACTTCTCTTTTTTTTTGATATTTATATTTTCTAACATTTATTTCTTATTACTCCTTTTTTCAAGGTTACTAGTTTTCGTCTTTATATGTTGTTTTTAGGGCCCTTCGTTGCTGAACCTTCTACCGGTTATCTGAGGTGTGTGAACATGTATTGTGCTGTTTCAGGTCGGTAGCGTGACCCACAGCTTTGGCGGTTTTCTTCTAAAACTATTTCTTTCCCAGGAGGTCTAGGAGTACTTTGGCGTGCGTGGTCTTGGACTAAATACTACCCTACCTTTTATTTGGTGAGTGTCTTAGAGATATCCGTTTTTTCTTTTTATTTCACGTTGATATGTTTCGTTTTCTCTTCCTCCTAGATTCGTGCCTCTCCCTGACTGATTTGAGCAGATGGAATCTTCCCAGTCGGGCTGTACAGATTGTTGGAGCCTGCTGTTTAACCTTGCAATCTCTACCCAGAAAGAAAATTATTTTTCATTTTTTTCATGTAAGCAACGACACAATAAATCATTAACACATATTTCCAAACTCACTTCGTATTTGTGTTTCTGACTTTTAAATTCGTTTTGGCTTTGGGATTTTCCGTAAGTTTTTGCACTTTTCCTCCTGGTTCTAGAGGATAAATTTACTTAAAAACAAACTCTCTGCACAACACGGACTTGAACTTACTCTAATTATTAAATTATGGCTTAATTTTCCACTTTAACAAATTCCTTTTAATCTATGTTTAACCGCACTGCACTTGTTACACTCACACACTGTGCTGAGCCTCTCAAGTTTACCCCTTTTATAGAGCGCACGACACTCTTGCTCTCATTAAAAGCGTTACGCCTTTTCTTCCCGCTCTTAGTCGTTGTTTTTCCGCCTAATTTTCCTTCAAATTTTCCACAAACAACAATCGAACAAAATTTTGGCGGTTATTTTTTTATTAATGAATCCCCACACTAATGTAATTACTCGATAGATCTGGCAACACCACCAAGACATTTGAAAACACAACTCTGTATCAACAGTGGCAACAACTCTACAAACAGAACTATGGCAACATGGTGAACAGCTGGCGGAAACACATTGCCACCAGACACCAAGTACCCAAACGACAGCACACTGCACACTGGAGGTAAGTCTTGTTATTTTACTTTTAATACGCAGATTTTATTTATTTCACAGGTTTTGACTGTTTTAACGCGTAAAAGGAGGTGGGGCAAATTCAATTCTTCCACACAAAGGTAAGTTTTTGAATATTTTCCGCTACATTTTAACCAACATTTACAATGGTCTATCTCCCCTTGCAGATGCATTTCATTGCCGGGTACAGTGGTCCGGTGTGACCAAAAATGTAAAAATATATTCGATATTACAAAATTTTCCGGGGTCATTATTTTTTTTTGTCCTTTTAGGACCGACCGTCGGGGCCTCCGCAACAATTACAATAAATAAATAATTTTTATACCCTACAGCACTTCGTGGTCTAGGGTATTATAAGTTTGTTTCGCGCCAAATGTTTGTAACACAAAGAAATAATCGAGCTAGACCCACCTACCGATCGGCTTAGAATCACCAGCTGAGTCGATTTAACGATGTCTGTCTGTCCGTCTGTCCGTCTGCTCTCCATCTAAGTTTGTTCGCACTCTACAGGTCGCAATTGTTGTCCGATTGTCATGAAACTTGACAGAAGTTATTTTTTCTGGCCAAGGACCATCGGTATTGAATTTGGAGGAAATCGGTTCAGATTTAGATATAGCCCCCATACAAATCTCGCTAACCATTTGACATTTTCTTTAAATTTTGCAGAACATCTTATAATCCAACTAGAAACACGTATGCAAAAATTGGGAAAGATCGGTTCAGATTTAGATATAGCCCCCATACAAATGTCGCTCCCGATTTGACATTTTCCGCTCTAGAAACGACATATTGTACCCGATTTTCTTTAAATTTTGCACAACATCTTATAATCCAACTAGAAACACGAATGCAAAAATTGGGTAAGATCGGTTCAGATTTAGATATAGCCCCCATACAAATGTCGCTCCCGATTTGACATTTTCCGCTCTAGAAACGACATGTTGTACCCGATTTTCTTTGAATTTTGCAGAACATCTTATAATCCAACTAGAAACACGTATGCAAAAATTGGGTAAGATCGGTTCAGATTTAGATATAGCCCCCATACAAATGTCGCTCCCGATTTGACATTTTCCGCTCTAGAAACGACATATTGTACCCGATTTTCTTTAAATTTTGCAGAACATCTTATAATCCAACTAGAAACACGTATGCAAAAATTGGGTAAGATCGGTTCAGATTTAGATATAGCCCCCATACAAATGTCGCTCCCGATTTGACATTTTCCGCTCTGGAAACCACATATTGTACCCGATTTTCTTTAAAATTGGCACAACATCTTATAATCCAACTAGAAACACCTATGCAAAAATTGGGTAAGATCGGTTCAGATTTAGATATAGCCCCAATAATGTCGCTCCCGATTTCACTTTTTCCGCTTTAGAAACCACATATTGTACCCGATTTTCTTTAAATTTGGCACAACATTTTATAATCGAACTAGAAACACTTATGCTGAAACTGGGTAAGATCGGTTCAGATTTAGATATAGCCCCCATACAAATGTCACTCCCTCCGCTCTAGAAACCACATTTTGCACCCGATTTTCTTTAAATTTGGCACAGCATCTTATAATCTAACTTTAAACACCTATGCTGAAAGTGGGTCTGATCGATCTTTTTTACCGAATTGAATTGTAATGAGATAGAAAGTCCGTCCGTCTTTAGCCTTTCGTTACTTGTTTGGGAGATGCCCATATGTCCATACTTTGGTATAACCCAAATGGGGCCCCATTCTGATCTATTACAGCTCTAGAAACTACATCTTACATCGGATCTTTATCAAATTTTGCAGATCATGGTATTTTTCAACCAGGAATACCTACCGTGAATGAGAAATATATAGATCCATGTTTTGGACCAGGCCCAAAGTGTAGTTATAGGCCCCCTTTTGAAATGTCGGTCCAATTCATCCTATTACTACTGCATAATTTGTATTTGTCTGTCGGATAATTGGATCAATTACCATATTATTAACCATATTCGTTAAATATGACCAAATATGAATTTATAGTAAAATTTATACTGTATAATTTATATGAACTACATAAAATTGCTCCCATGAAATAAATGGGTTTAGTAATCAAAGCGAGGTACATACGCAGGGAGTGGTGTAGGGTATTATATAGTCGGCCCCGCCCGACTTTAGCCTTTCCTTACTTGTTAATTTTGTATAAGTTTATCAGTTTAAAGATTTTTGCTTAAAAACCCACAAATTTGTTGTTTTATTAATGTACTTCAAATATTTCATATTTTATTAATTACTAATACTACATAATATCAATAAAATTAAGTAGTGTTCATTTATTTAATACTAATTTAATTTAATATTAATTTTCCAATTTCAGTGCTACCGAACAAATTGGTTTTCATTGGTTATTCAGCTCTTACAACAGAGGATATATGACATGGTTAGAGTGCCGTAGTAGCAACCAGAATGTCAGCTGTTCTACCCCCGGTAGGGGCCGATTTTTTAAATCAAAAATGGAAACTAGCGAAAAAGGGGTTCCTTTGCAAAACTTTAAAATAACTTTTAAGTTATTTTACTCGTTTGAATACATATATTTAGTTGTTGCAAAAAACCACCACCAATCAACTTGAAAAAAGATCACTTTACTTATAATTATTAATAACATACTTTTCTTTGTATTCACTCACTATAAATATTTTTAATATTCACCTGCAATATTTTAATATTTATTATGTCGGGATGCATTTGTTCTTCTGGATGTGTGCGAATCACACAAAGACACAAACTGACGCACAGAGGGTTGAAATTGTCCAAAAATAAAGATTAATTCGGGGAATCCTTCTACCACTAACAGTAAAAGAAAACAAAATTTGAGTACAATTTAGTGAAAATAAAAATTTTCCTGGAAAAGTTAATTAATAATCCATCTATTCTTATTATCGAGGAACAAGACGCAATTATTATCCAATCCCAACAGAACTTGGTACAATTAATTTTTGCGCCACAATGACGGACGCTATTAAATTTGAAGCAAATCGGATCAGATTTAGATATAACTTCCATATAAACGTCACTCTCGATTTGACTATTTTCGCTTTATATACCACATATTTTTATCGATATTGTTCTATTTTGGCACAATACGTTATATTTCAACTGGAAATATTTGTGGTGAAAGTAGGTCACATCGTTTCAGATTTAGGTATTGCTCCCATGCAAATGTTGCTCCTGAATTGACATCTCCACTCTAGAAACAAATTTGTTTACCCAATTTTGTTCACATTTGGCACTTAACGCAACATTGCACCTAGAAACATCTGTAGTTAAATTCGGTCACATCGGTCCATTGTTTAATATAGTCCCCATACAAATATACCACCAGATTTGGTGTGACATTTGTTCATAAAGAATAACTTTTCGAATTTGTCCGTCATTAAACTTTCACAAATAGTTTAAATTAATCTGGAATTGGTAGTAAATTACTTGATTTTACCAGATTTGGTGTGACATTTGTTCATAAAGAATAACTTTTCGAATTTGTCCATCATTAAACTTTCAGAAATAGTTTAAATTAATCTGGAATTGGTAGTAAATTACTTGTAATAGAGTAAATAGAGTAAAGTAAACGATCATATAGACGGCGTCGCCCAACTTTAGTCTTTCCGTACTTGCTTTTGTAGAGGGATGTTTATAAATGAAGATTTATTGTGCGTTTTGAAATCTCAATCTGCTTCTGTCAATGTTTTTTCAAGGGAAATAATTGTTTCATTTACTAGATATAAGTGTTAAGTAAATAAATATATATGAGAAAATATAGATTAACCTTAGTTTATATTCGATTACATCGTAGTCGGAAACCGATTCATTGTAACACTAACAATAATATGCCAATTAAAATGAACATAATTGCCATATAAAAATATGAAATTACAGACTTTTAATGTAGGTTTTTGCATATGAAGTTTTAATAATGGCTAAACATTAAAGCTAAAATAAAGATTTTTTTGCATATAACCATAAGTTTTCGTCAAATTCAAATTTCAAGTTGTACAATAAAATGTCACAATTCACAATTTGTTTAATAGAATAAATTGGCGCAAATATTGAAGCTAACCACCCCTATTTATTTGACAATTTTGAGAAAATGGTGTGACGACGAAAGTCCGGAGTCGTTTTCGGCCCCACATATAATAGCCTAGAAGGCTCATTAATTTTATTTTTTTTTCTTTTAGTTTTAAGTCCCTTGAAGGGTATATTTTAGTTATAATTATATCATAGTTATAAGTCCCATGAAGGGTATTTTTTGTTAACTAGTTATAAGTCCCACGAAGGGTGTTCAGTAAATAATAAATAGTTTAAGATAAAAACCATGTACTTGCATTAATACATAGGCATAAGGTACAGTCAGGACAAAACATCAGCATGAATGTTGTCAAATTATGTTGTTTACCAGTCTTGGTAATAAAAGCAACAGTTAGTTGTTGGCTACTTTTTGTAAACAAGATACCGTTAGGTCAGCAACCCAAGCAGCGACGATCACACACATACCCACATACACACACAACAGATGGGGATCGGCAGTGATTGTCACACACAGCATACCCATCACAGCCATCACACTCATAGCAACAGCGCGAAGAATATAAGAAGGAGGAAAACCAGAATTGAGGTCAGTTGGTCGGGAGCTGTGAACAAGGACAGACGTCGGTGAGTATTGGTAAAATATTTAGTTTTAACTGGAGGGCCGCCGTTGGTCTCCACGTTTTATTAATAGTGCCGTGCGTGATAATTGGAGGGCCGCCGTTGGTCTCCACATTTAGTGAACTTTTCGCGTGCGTCTGACTAGAGTGCCGACGTGGTCTCTTCGTTATATAGTTTTCGCGTGTGTCAACTTAGAGGGCCGACGTGGTCTCTTCGTTATATACTTGTCGCGTGCGTCTGACTAGAGTGCCGACGTGGTCTCTTCGTTATATACTTTTCGCGTGCGTCTGACTAGAGTGCCGACGTGGTCTCTTCGTTATATAGTTTTCGCGTGTGTCAACTTAGAGGGCCGACGTGGTCTCTTCGTTATATACTTGTCGCGTGCGTCTGACTAGAGTGCCGACGTGGTCTCTTCGTTATATACTTTTCGCGTGTGTCAACTTAGAGGGCCGACGTGGTCTCTTCGTTATATACTTGTCGCGTGCGTCTGACTAGAGTGCCGACGTGGTCTCTTCGTTATATAGTTTTCGCGTGTGTCAACTTAGAGGGCCGACGTGGTCTCTTCGTTATATACTTGTCGCGTGCGTCTGACTAGAGTGCCGACGTGGTCTCTTCGTTATATACTTTTCGCGTGCGTCTGACTAGAGTGCCGACGTGGTCTCTTCGTTATATAGTTTTCGCGTGTGTCAACTTAGAGGGCCGACGTGGTCTCTTCGTTATATACTTGTCGCGTGCGTCTGACTAGAGTGCCGACGTGGTCTCTTCGTTATATAGTTTTCGCGTGTGTCAACTTAGAGGGCCGACGTGGGCTCTTCGTTATATAGTTTTCGCGTGTGTCAACTTAGAGGGCCGACGTGGTCTCTTCGTTATATAGTTTTCGCGTGTGTCAACTTAGAGGGCCGACGTGGTCTCTTCGTTATATAGTTTTCGTGTGTGTCAACTTAGAGGGCCGACGTGGCCTCTTCGTTATATACTTTTCGCGTGCGTCTGACTAGAGTGCCGACGTGGTCTCTTCGTTATATAGTTTTCGCGTGTGTCAACTTAGAGGGCCGACGTGGTCTCTTCGTTATATAGTTTTCGCGTGTGACAACTTAGAGGGCCGACGTGGTCTCTTCGTTATATAGTTTTCGCGTGTGCCAACTTAGAGGGCCGACGTGGTCTCTTCGTTATATAGTTTTCGCGTATGTCTACTTAGAGGGCCGACGTGGTCTCTACGTTGATTAGCTTTCGTGTGCGTCTGACTAGAGGGCCGACGTGGTCTCTACGTTATTTAGCTTCCGTGTGCGTCGATTTAGCGGGCCGACGTGGTCTCTACGTTGATTAGCTTTCGTGTGCGTCTGACTAGAGGGCCGACGTGGTCTCTACGTTATTTAGCTTCCGTGTGCGTCGAATTAGAGGGCCGACGTGGTCTCTACGTTATTTAGCTTTCCACGTGTATCTGCTTAGAGGGCCGACGTGGCATCTTCGCTATTTAGTTCTCGCGTGCGCCTGATTAGAGGGCCGACGTGGCATCTTCGCTATTTAGTTCTCGCGTGCGCCTGATTAGAGGGCCGACGTGGCATCTTCTCTGTTTAGCTTTCGCGTGCGTCTGATTAGAGGGCCGACGTGGTCTCTACGTTATTTAACTTTCCGCGTGTATCTGCTTAGAGGGCCGACG
Source organism: Polietes domitor (assembly GCA_947397865.1). NCBI lineage: Eukaryota > Metazoa > Arthropoda > Insecta > Diptera > Muscidae > Polietes > Polietes domitor. Next base: position 96,908,521 of record OX377618.1, read on the forward strand.
TGGCCTCTTCGCTATCTAGACTTCCGCGTCCGACTACTTAGAGGGCCGACGAGGCCTCTACATACGTGTATCTGATTGGAGGGCCGTCACCGGTCTCCACCCTCAAGTCCCCAAGAAGAGCCGTCTCTTGGACAGCTGATCCTCGCCACACCTCACCATCGCAGTTCTTCTCACCACACCGCTCACCAATCAACAAACCCCCCTCCGTGAACCGTGTCCAGTACAGCCATATCTCCCACCCTAGTAATAAGAACGTTGTTATCGCTCTCTATAGGATAATTCAATAAAATCATTATATCGGGATAAACTGAAACACAGTCGTTTTTTACTCTCTGTCGCTACATAAATAAATTTCTGTGACAAACCCTTCCCCCGCGAGCTGCACCCCAGCAACCAGAGGGAAACTCGTCGTTACAGTGGCGCCCGAGCAGGGACAGAGAGTATTAACAAACAGATCTATCGTACGACTAAAACACGAAGTTTCCCTAATATAACGGTACAATCCTAATAGAGAGTGAAAGGAAAAAAATAAAATCGTGGATAACGCGGGCGTTACCGGTATTTCGGCACGCGACATCAACATAAGAGGAAAATTAGACCCACAAGTACGGTAAAAACTCCCGATGGCAACAGACAAAGAAATTTCCCAAGACATGACGGACACATTACGCGTAACCTGGGCCTACAGTCTACGCAAAGAGGACCTCAACAAATATCTGTCGGAATTCGGACGAGAGGTCGAAGGCACGGTTGAGGAGCAAAGAAAACGACTCGCATTGTTCCTGGTAGAATATCACGAACCCGCGCTGCGCCAGCGACTTCTCCAGCTTCAGGCCAAGCACGAACGGCCTAGCGGGGACGTTAAACCAGTCACTCCTCGGAAACATATGACAACTACGGGCGAGGCCGGGGAAAGCAAGTCCCCAACGCCGTCGTCACTGCTGGTTCCGGGAGCAAGTACCAACGAGGGTTGCGCAACGGCTGAGTGTTGTCAGGCAACTAATACGCTGGAAGTACCTGAGCCCGTAGTCCACAGGGTGCAGAATAGAGGAACTAGATCACAAACAACAACCGCGGGATGGACACGAAGGGCATAACCGACCAAGTACGAAAGTGGGGAATTAGCTACGACGGCGAATGTGAGCCCTGGGAGTTCGTGAAGCGGCTGGAGGAATTAGCCGGCATGTATGGGATACCAACTGACAGGATGGCAATTGTGATGCCTGAGGTACTCACCGGCAAGGCGCTGGTGTGGTACCGCAACAATAATAAAAATTGGGGAACGTGGACCGCGTTCCGCCATGATTTGCTGAAGTTCTTTTTACCCCCACGATACCTCGAACATCTAGAAGATGCCATCTAGATGCCAAAAACCCCGGGAATCCTTCAAAAACTACACCCTTCACATGCAAAATCTAATGAGGCACAGCAGCTACACGGAAGACCAGAAGTTGGAAAGAATCTTTCGCAACGCACTACCGGAATACCTGTGGTATATACGCCGGAGGGACTTCCTAACGCTTAACGATCTTTTGGAAATGGCAGAGGACATGGAGAGTATCCCGCCAACCTCACAACCCCCTAGAGAACAACACCGACGAATGAACCCAGACGAAATCCAAGGAATGCAGCAGCCGGGCATCAACCCGCGAACCGCGTGTCGGCGCTGCGGACAGGATGGGCATTTCGCTACACACTGTCAGAATGAGCCTATATTATTTTGTTGGATCTGCGGACGACGAGATATACGTACCATTCAATGCTGTCGCCGCCGGTCGGGAAACGAGAATCGGACCCGTACCGAACGAGGAGGTATGGGTCCACAGCCGGAAGCACCTCGAAACTAGGAACCTTATTATATCTCGAACCCACCAGACTCGTGGCCACCATCCGTTTCGGGGATAAAGTAGCCGCCGCCACAGTCCACACCGGGGCAACTCGGTGCTTTATCAGCGAAAGTTTTGCGGACACGTTATCCGATAGAAGTTGGCGACATGCGAACAACTCTCGGGTGACCCTCGCAGATGGAACCCATCGCCAAATCGATACATTAAAAGAATTACGTCGTTTTCTAGGAGTAGTGTCCTGGTACCGCCGTTTTGTGCCCGACATTGCCAAGCTTGCACACCCACTCAAGTCGCTACTTAAGAAGGGTAAACATTGGAGGTGGACTGAGGATCAACAAACCGTCTTTGAAGTACTGAAGGCCAAACTTACGGAAGCACCGGTTCTGGCATGCCCTGATTTTTCGAAGACATTCATTTTACAAACAGATGCGAGCGACAATGGATTAGGTGCCGTTTTGACTCAGGAACTGGAGGATGGTGAACGAGTAATCGCATATGCCAGCCGGACCCTGAATGGAGCTGAGAAAAACTATTCCGCCACAGAAAAGGAATGTCTGGCCATCGTTTGGGGAATCAGGAAAATGCGACCATACCTCGAGGGATACAGGTTCCACGTTATTACGGATCATTTGTCTCTTAAATGGCTGAATTCCATTGATAATCCGACTGGACGTCTCGCTCGATGGGCTCTAGAGCTACAGCAACACAATTTCACCGTACAGTATAGGAAAGGAAGATACAACGTGGTCGCCGACGCCTTATCACGCCAACCGCTGGAAACGCTCCATCGGGCAATCACGGAAACATCAACCACATGTCCGTGGCTCCAGAAGAAGCTACGGGAAATGAAGGAGCAACCGGAGAAATTCGCTGATTATGCCATAGTCGGAACTCAACTTTTCCGACACATAACTAGGCATCCGAACGATGAAGACTGTACCCCTTGGAAACTGTGCATGGCCACCCACCTACGAGAACGTGTATTACAGGAAAACCACAGCCAACCGGCTGCTGGACATCAGGGTATCCGGAAAACTATTAATCGTGTATGCAACCGATATTATTGGCCTGGGATGATTCGCGACATAACCAGATTCGTACGGAGCTGTGAATCGTTCCAACAATACAAACCAAGTCAGAACGCCCCTGCAGGAGAAATGTTGGTTGGTGTTGTGCCGATTTTGTAGGCCCCCTTCCTCGGACAAAGCATGGGAACTCTATGCTTCTGGTGTTCTTCGATCATTTTTCCAAATGGGTCGAGCTAATCCCACTTCGGAAGGCAACCGCGGACAATGTGGTGAAGTCCTTCCGAGAACGTATTCTGGCCAGATTTGGAATGCCCAAAGTGCTAATAACTGATAATGGGAGCCAGTTCACCAGTCGAATCCTCCAGAAGTATCTCAGCGAGGTCGGAGTCCATCAGCAGTTTACGGCACCATACTGTCCTCAGGAGAACCCAACCGAAAGAGCAAATCGAACGGTAAAGATGATGATCGCCCAGATTGCGGAAAATAAACATAATAGATGGGATGACTACTTGCCCGAAATCAGTTTGGCCGTCAGCAGCAGTACCTCGGAATCCACCGGATACAGTCCCGCTTTCCTTGTACAAGGTCGAGAGCCTCGCCTCCCAAACGCATTGTACGACGAACTGGTAACTGGGACGGGAGCCATCGAACAAACGCCAGACGGAAAGGCCAAATAACTACAGGAAATATTTAAGATTATACGCAACCAACTGGGTAAAGCAGCGGAAGACCAGCGCCGATACTATAATCTCCGCCGCCGTCCATGGAAACCGAGGATTGGAAATCTAGTTTTAATTCGACAGCACCCATTATCACGAGCCGTCGAAAACTTCGCCGCCAAGTTAGCCTCTAAGTTCGATGGTCCGTACGAGGTTTTGGATTTCGTATCCCCGGTAATCGTTCGCGTTCAGGGTCGGAAGAAAAACGATATACGAAACGCGCATCTCAGCGAAATTAAACCGTTTATTGACACTATAACCCCATTCACAACCATTACCTAGGCTAACAATCTTACCCTTTTCTTCCACAGAACAAAAAACCAAAAATCTCACAAAATGGAGAGAGCCCAACCAGCTAAAACCAAGGCCTACTACAAGGAGAAGTGGCAGATACAAGAGGGAATCATCCCTCGTAGGAGTGAGCGCCAACAGACCAACCGCCGACAAGTAAAGGGTCTCGGTAAACCGCGGGAGGCCAACACATCGGGTATCCGACCGACCACTCCTCCCATGCTGCCGCCTTGTTACGTGGTACTCACGCGGCTCACCAATGAAGAAATCCGTGCGGCACAGGGACCCGGAGAGGGAGAACGAACCCTGTACTGCCCGGTTACCTCTCCTGTTTCGGACGATGACGAGGTGATCGTCCTATCGAGCGACGATGCGGCGACACCCCCACGAGGTGGGCTGAGATCGTACCCCGCAACACCATCCCCCTGTGTTTCCCCACTCCAATATGAGTCACCCCGACAAAAGGAGGCACCACCAATATATGAGATTTACTCCTCATCGTCCTCCTCATCCCCAACTTCATCATCTTCCTCATCGTCCTCATCTTCCTCATCGTCCTCATCGCCCTCATCATCCAGCACAACATCATCCCCCGGTCCGGCACCAACGGTTACAACGATGTTGTAAGTAGCAAGGTCAACAGCGGAGGAAGGATGAACGCGCGCCTTACCAGTGTGCGAAGTCCGGGCACACCGCCGTACCGCGCCGTATCCCCGGATGACGAACCGTCCTTCCAGTGCCGGCAGAAACTGGCACCAAATGTTAGGCAGTGGCTGGTACCACTGGTCCGGAAGGCGGTGAAGGCGCACATTCCCCACAGCAGGTCGTGCACTTTGGTAGAACTTGATGATAACCGGTACCGTATATTAATTAACCGCCAAGGAACGGTTATCATCATGTCATGATGAGGGGGGGGCAGTGTGACGACGAAAGTCCGGAGTCGTTTTCGGCCCCACATATAATAGCCTAGAAGGCTCATTAATTTTCTTTTTTTCTTTTAGTTTTAAGTCCCTTGAAGGGTATATTTTAGTTATAATTATATCATAGTTATAAGTCCCATGAAGGGTATTTTTTGTTAACTAGTTATAAGTCCCACGAAGGGTGTTCAGTAAATAATAAATAGTTTAAGATAAAAACCATGTACTTGCATTAATACATAGGCATAAGGTACAGTCAGGACAAAACATCAGCATGAATGTTGTCAAATTATGTTGTTTACCAGTCTTGATAATAAAAGCAACAGTTGTTGGCTACTTTTTGTAAACAAGATACCGTTAGGTCAGCAACCCAAGCAGCGACGATCACACACATACCCACATACACACACAACAGATGGAGATCGGCAGTGATTGTCACACACAGCATACCCATCACAGCCATCACACTCATAGCAACAGCGCGAAGAATATAAGAAGGAGGAAAACCAGAATTGAGGTCAGTTGGTCGGGAGCTGTGAACAAGGACAGACGTCGGTGAGTATTGGTAAAATATTTAGTTTTAACTGGAGGGCCGCCGTTGGTCTCCACGTTTTATTAATAGTGCCGTGCGTGATAATTGGAGGGCCGCCGTTGGTCTCCACATTTAGTGAACTTTTCGCGTGCGTCTGACTAGAGTGCCGACGTGGTCTCTTCGTTATATAGTTTTCGCGTGTGTCAACTTAGAGTGTGTGTCAACTTAGAGGGCCGACGTGGTCTCCTCGTTATATAGTTTTCGTGTGTGTCAACTTAGAGGGCCGACGTGGTCTCTTCGTTATATACTTTTCGCGTGCGTCTGACTAGAGTGCCGACGTGGTCTCTTCGTTATATAGTTTTCGCGTGTGTCAACTTAGAGGGCCGACGTGGGCTCTTCGTTATATAGTTTTCGCGTGTGTCAACTTAGAGGGCCGACGTGGTCTCTTCGTTATATAGTTTTCGCGTGTGTCAACTTAGAGGGCCGACGTGGTCTCTTCGTTATATAGTTTTCGTGTGTGTCAACTTAGAGGGCCGACGTGGCCTCTTCGTTATATACTTTTCGCGTGCGTCTGACTAGAGTGCCGACGTGGTCTCTTCGTTATATAGTTTTCGCGTGTGTCAACTTAGAGGGCCGACGTGGTCTCTTCGTTATATAGTTTTCGTGTGTGACAACTTAGAGGGCCGACGTGGTCTCTTCGTTATATAGTTTTCGCGTGTGCCAACTTAGAGGGCCGACGTGGTCTCTTCGTTATATAGTTTTCGCGTATGTCTACTTAGAGGGCCGACGTGGTCTCTACGTTGATTGGCTTTCGTGTGCGTCTGACTAGAGGGCCGACGTGGTCTCTACGTTATTTAGCTTCCGTGTGCGTCGATTTAGCGGGCCGACGTGGTCTCTACGTTGATTAGCTTTCGTGTGCGTCTGACTAGAGGGCCGACGTGGTCTCTACGTTATTTAGCTTCCGTGTGCGTCGAATTAGAGGGCCGACGTGGTCTCTACGTTATTTAGCTTTCCACGTGTATCTGCTTAGAGGGCCGACGTGGCATCTTCGCTATTTAGTTATCGCGTGCGCCTGATTAGAGGGCCGACGTGGCATCTTCGCTATTTAGTTCTCGCGTGCGCCTGATTAGAGAGCCGACGTGGCATCTTCTCTGTTTAGCTTTCGCGTGCGTCTGATTAGAGGGCCGACGTGGTCTCTACGTTATTTAACTTTCCGCGTGTATCTGCTTAGAGGGCCGACGTGGCCTCTTCGCTATCTAGACTTCCGCGTCCGACTACTTAGAGGGCCGACGAGGCCTCTACATACGTGTATCTGATTGGAGGGCCGTCACCGGTCTCCACCCTCAAGTCCCCAAGAAGAGCCGTCTCTTGGACAGCTGATCCTCGCCACACCTCACCATCGCAGTTCTTCTCACCACACCGCTCACCAATCAACAAACCCCCCTCCGTGAACCGTGTCCAGTACAGCCATATCTCCCACCCTAGTATTAAGAACGTTGTTATCGCTCTCTATAGGATAATTCAATAAAATCATTATATCGGGATAAACTGAAACACAGTCGTTTTTTACTCTCTGTCGCTACATAAATAAATTTCTGTGACAAACCCTTCCCCCGCGAGCTGACCCCAGCAACCAGAGGGAAACTCGTCGTTACAGTGGCGCCCGAGCAGGGACAGAGAGTATTAACAAACAGATCTATCGTACGACCAAAACACGAAGTTTCCCTAATATAACGGTACAATCCTAATAGAGAGTGAAAGGAAAAAATAAAATCGTGGATAACGCGGGCGTTACCGGTATTTCGGCACGCGACATCAACATAAGAGGAAAATTAGACCCACAAGTACGGTAAAAACTCCCGATGGCAACAGACAAAGAAATTTCCCAAGACATGACGGACACATTACGCGTAACCTGGGCCTACAGTCTACGCAAAGAGGACCTCAACAAATATCTGTCGGAATTCGGACGAGAGGTCGAAGGCACGGTTGAGGAGCAAAGAAAACGACAACTACGGGCGAGGCCGGGGAAAGCAAGTCCCCAACGCCGTCGTCACTGCTGGTTCCGGGAGCAAGTACCAACGAGGGTTGCGCAACGGCTGAGTGTTGTCAGGCAACTAATACGCTGGAAGTACCTGAGCCCGTAGTCCACAGGGTGCAGAATAGAGGAACTAGATCACAAACAACAACCGCGGGATGGACACGAAGGGCATAACCGACCAAGTACGAAAGTGGGGAATTAGCTACGACGGCAAATGTGAGCCCTGGGAGTTCGTGAAGCGGCTGGAGGAATTAGCCGGCATGTATGGGATACCAACTGACAGGATGGCAATTGTGATGCCTGAGGTACTCACCGGCAAGGCGCTGGTGTGGTACCGCAACAATAATAAAAATTGGGGAACGTGGACCGCGTTCCGCCATGATTTGCTGAAGTTCTTTTTACCCCCACGATACCTCGAACATCTAGAAGATGCCATCTAGATGCCAAAAACCCCGGGAATCCTTCAAAAACTACACCCTTCACATGCAAAATCTAATGAGGCACAGCAGCTACACGGAAGACCAGAAGTTGGAAAGAATCTTTCGCAACGCACTACCGGAATACCTGTGGTATATACGCCGGAGGGACTTCCTAACGCTTAACGATCTTTTGGAAATGGCAGAGGACATGGAGAGTATCCCGCCAACCTCACAACCCCCTAGAGAACAACACCGACGAATGAACCCAGACGAAATCCAAGGAATGCAGCAGCCGGGCATCAACCCGCGAACCGCGTGTCGGCGCTGCGGACAGGATGGGCATTTCGCTACACACTGTCAGAATGAGCCTATATTATTTTGTTGGATCTGCGGACGACGAGATATACGTACCATTCAATGCTGTCGCCGCCGGTCGGGAAACGAGAATCGGACCCGTACCGAACGAGGAGGTATGGGTCCACAGCCGGAAGCACCTCGAAACTAGGAACCTTATTATATCTCGAACCCACCAGACTCGTGGCCACCATCCGTTTCGGGGATAAAGTAGCCGCCGCCACAGTCCACACCGGGGCAACTCGGTGCTTTATCAGCGAAAGTTTTGCGGACACGTTATCCGATAGAAGTTGGCGACATGCGAACAACTCTCGGGTGACCCTCGCAGATGGAACCCATCGCCAAATCGATACATTAAAAGAATTACGTCGTTTTCTAGGAGTAGTGTCCTGGTACCGCCGTTTTGTGCCCGACATTGCCAAGCTTGCACACCCACTCAAGTCGCTACTTAAGAAGGGTAAACATTGGAGGTGGACTGAGGATCAACAAACCGTCTTTGAAGTACTGAAGGCCAAACTTACGGAAGCACCGGTTCTGGCATGCCCTGATTTTTCGAAGACATTCATTTTACAAACAGATGCGAGCGACAATGGATTAGGTGCCGTTTTGACTCAGGAACTGGAGGATGGTGAACGAGTAATCGCATATGCCAGCCGGACCCTGAATGGAGCTGAGAAAAACTATTCCGCCACAGAAAAGGAATGTCTGGCCATCGTTTGGAGAATCAGGAAAATGCGACCATACCTCGAGGGATACAGGTTCCACGTTATTACGGATCATTTGTCTCTTAAATGGCTGAATTCCATTGATAATCCGACTGGACGTCTCGCTCGATGGGCTCTAGAGCTACAGCAACACAATTTCACCGTACAGTATAGGAAAGGAAGATACAACGTGGTCGCCGACGCCTTATCACGCCAACCGCTGGAAACGCTCCATCGGGCAATCACGGAAACATCAACCACATGTCCGTGGCTCCAGAAGAAGCTACGGGAAATGAAGGAGCAACCGGAGAAATTCGCTGATTATGCCATAGTCGGAACTCAACTTTTCCGACACATAACTAGGCATCCGAACGATGAAGACTGTACCCCTTGGAAACTGTGCATGGCCACCCACCTACGAGAACGTGTATTACAGGAAAACCACAGCCAACCGGCTGCTGGACATCAGGGTATCCGGAAAACTATTAATCGTGTATGCAACCGATATTATTGGCCTGGGATGATTCGCGACATAACCAGATTCGTACGGAGCTGTGAATCGTGCCAACAATACAAACCAAGTCAGAACGCCCCTGCAGGAGAAATGTTGGTTGGTGTTGTGCCGATTTTGTAGGCCCCCTTCCTCGGACAAAGCATGGGAACTCTATGCTTCTGGTGTTCTTCGATCGTTTTTCCAAATGGGTCGAGCTAATCCCACTTCGGAAGGCAACCGCGGACAATGTGGTGAAGTCCTTCCGAGAACGTATTCTGGCCAGATTTGGAATGCCCAAAGTGCTAATAACTGATAATGGGAGCCAGTTCACCAGTCGAATCCTCCAGAAGTATCTCAGCGAGGTCGGAGTCCATCAGCAGTTTACGGCACCATACTGTCCTCAGGAGAACCCAACAGAAAGAGCAAATCGAACGGTAAAGATGATGATCGCCCAGATTGCGGAAAATAAACATAATAGATGGGATGACTACTTGCCCGAAATCAGTTTGGCCGTCAGCAGCAGTACCTCGGAATCCACCGGATACAGTCCCGCTTTCCTTGTACAAGGTCGAGAGCCTCGCCTCCCAAACGCATTGTACGACGAACTGGTAACTGGGACGGGAGCCATCGAACAAACGCCAGACGGAAAGGCCAAAGAATGAAATGCAGCAGCCGGGCATCAACCCGCGAACCGCGTGTCGGCGCTGCGGACAGGATGGGCATTTCGCTACACACTGTCAGAATGAGCCTATATTATTTTGTTGGATCTGCGGACGACGAGATATACGTACCATTCAATGCTGTCGCCGCCGGTCGGGAAACGAGAATCGGACCCGTACCGAACGAGGAGGTATGGGTCCACAGCCGGAAGCACCTCGAAACTAGGAACCTTATTATATCTCGAACCCACCAGACTCGTGGCCACCATCCGTTTCGGGGATAAAGTAGCCGCCGCCACAGTCCACACCGGGGCAACTCGGTGCTTTATCAGCGAAAGTTTTGCGGACACGTTATCCGATAGAAGTTGGCGACATGCGAACAACTCTCGGGTGACCCTCGCAGATGGAACCCATCGCCAAATCGATACATTAAAAGAATTACGTCGTTTTCTAGGAGTAGTGTCCTGGTACCGCCGTTTTGTGCCCGACATTGCCAAGCTTGCACACCCACTCAAGTCGCTACTTAAGAAGGGTAAACATTGGAGGTGGACTGAGGATCAACAAACCGTCTTTGAAGTACTGAAGGCCAAACTTACGGAAGCACCGGTTCTGGCATGCCCTGATTTTTCGAAGACATTCATTTTACAAACAGATGCGAGCGACAATGGATTAGGTGCCGTTTTGACTCAGGAACTGGAGGATGGTGAACGAGTAATCGCATATGCCAGCCGGACCCTGAATGGAGCTGAGAAAAACTATTCCGCCACAGAAAAGGAATGTCTGGCCATCGTTTGGAGAATCAGGAAAATGCGACCATACCTCGAGGGATACAGGTTCCACGTTATTACGGATCATTTGTCTCTTAAATGGCTGAATTCCATTGATAATCCGACTGGACGTCTCGCTCGATGGGCTCTAGAGCTACAGCAACACAATTTCACCGTACAGTATAGGAAAGGAAGATACAACGTGGTCGCCGACGCCTTATCACGCCAACCGCTGGAAACGCTCCATCGGGCAATCACGGAAACATCAACCACATGTCCGTGGCTCCAGAAGAAGCTACGGGAAATGAAGGAGCAACCGGAGAAATTCGCTGATTATGCCATAGTCGGAACTCAACTTTTCCGACACATAACTAGGCATCCGAACGATGAAGACTGTACCCCTTGGAAACTGTGCATGGCCACCCACCTACGAGAACGTGTATTACAGGAAAACCACAGCCAACCGGCTGCTGGACATCAGGGTATCCGGAAAACTATTAATCGTGTATGCAACCGATATTATTGGCCTGGGATGATTCGCGACATAACCAGATTCGTACGGAGCTGTGAATCGTGCCAACAATACAAACCAAGTCAGAACGCCCCTGCAGGAGAAATGTTGGTTGGTGTTGTTCCGATTTTGTAGGCCCCCTTCCTCGGACAAAGCATGGGAACTCTATGCTTCTGGTGTTCTTCGATCGTTTTTCCAAATGGGTCGAGCTAATCCCACTTCGGAAGGCAACCGCGGACAATGTGGTGAAGTCCTTCCGAGAACGTATTCTGGCCAGATTTGGAATGCCCAAAGTGCTAATAACTGATAATGGGAGCCAGTTCACCAGTCGAATCCTCCAGAAGTATCTCAGCGAGGTCGGAGTCCATCAGCAGTTTACGGCACCATACTGTCCTCAGGAGAACCCAACCGAAAGAGCAAATCGAACGGTAAAGATGATGATCGCCCAGATTGCGGAAAATAAACATAATAGATGGGATGACTACTTGCCCGAAATCAGTTTGGCCGTCAGTAGCAGTTCCTCGGAATCCACCGGATACAGTCCCGCTTTCCTTGTACAAGGTCGAGAGCCTCGCCTCCCAAACGCATTGTACGACGAACTGGTAACTGGAACGGGAGCCATCGAACAAATGCCAGACGGAAAGGCCAAAGAATGAAATGCAGCAGCCGGGCATCAACCCGCGAACCGCGTGTCGGCGCTGCGGACAGGATGGGCATTTCGCTACACACTGTCAGAATGAGCCTATATTATTTTGTTGGATCTGCGGACGACGAGATATACGTACCATTCAATGCTGTCGCCGCCGGTCGGGAAACGAGAATCGGACCCGTACCGAACGAGGAGGTATGGGTCCACAGCCGGAAGCACCTCGAAACTAGGAACCTTATTATATCTCGAACCCACCAGACTCGTGGCCACCATCCGTTTCGGGGATAAAGTAGCCGCCGCCACAGTCCACACCGGGGCAACTCGGTGCTTTATCAGCGAAAGTTTTGCGGACACGTTATCCGATAGAAGTTGGCGACATGCGAACAACTCTCGGGTGACCCTCGCAGATGGAACCCATCGCCAAATCGATACGGCTTTGACAACGTCCATCGAAATCGGAGGGCTAAAAATCTCCGAAACCTTTCTCGTCATGCCCGACGCTACCGAGGATGTCATACTCGGCTTAGATTTCTTGGCTAAATGTAATACCAGCATAGTGTTGGCTGGTCTATCCACATCCAACCCGCCAGCCATGACAATATGCGAAACACCATCTACATCAACGGAAGTCGCACCCCCACCATGTACCCATTTACCAGTAAGTGACCCCAACGTCGAACAACAACACAGAGTCAGAGCCTTCATTGAGGAAGAGCTCCAGAAGTTCCGAGAATTACACGGAGTGTCCACCGCGGCTACCCATAGGATTGTAATGACGGACGACCGTCCGTTAAAGTTACGCTACGCTGCTCGTAATCCTGCAATGCAAGCGATCATAGATGAAAAGATCAACGAACTATTAACCAATGGCTATATCGAGCCTTCCCGAAGTCCGTACAGCTCCCCAATCACCCTAGCACAAAAAAGAACGGAACCTGGAGACTCTGCATGGATTTTAGACATCTAAACAGTAAATCACCCAGATGCATACCCTTTGCCCGAATCTCGTCCATATTAGATCGCCTCCGCGAGGCCACATACGTTAGCAGTCTTGATCTAAAAGATGGCTACTGGCAGATTCCCCTGGAAGAATACGGTATACGGCTTTTACGGTCGCCGGTCGTGGCTTATACCAATGGCGTGTTATGCCCTTTGGATTACACTCTGCTCCGGCAACGTTCCAACGAGCACTAGATGGTGTGATCGGACCGGAACTGGAACCATACGCATTTGCCTATTTGGATGACATTATTGTCACGGGTAAGACGCTAGATGAACATTTAAAGAATCTGGGGGAAGTATTCCGCCGACTTCGAGCAGCTAACCTAAGGATTAATCCTGAAAAATGCGAGTTTTTCAAGCGAGAAACTAAATACCTAGGACATGTCGTTAGTGCGGAAGGAATCCATACGGATCCAGATAAAGTAGCAGCGATACAGGAGATGTCCGCAACAAACACATTAAAAGAATTACGTCGTTTTCTAGGAGTAGTGTCCTGGTACCGCCGTTTTGTGCCCGACATTGCCAAGCTTGCACACCCACTCAAGTCGCTACTTAAGAAGGGTAAACATTGGAGGTGGACTGAGGATCAACAAACCGTCTTTGAAGTACTGAAGGCCAAACTTACGGAAGCACCGGTTCTGGCATGCCCTGATTTTTCGAAGACATTCATTTTACAAACAGATGCGAGCGACAATGGATTAGGTGCCGTTTTGACTCAGGAACTGGAGGATGGTGAACGAGTAATCGCATATGCCAGCCGGACCCTGAATGGAGCTGAGAAAAACTATTCCGCCACAGAAAAGGAATGTCTGGCCATCGTTTGGAGAATCAGGAAAATGCGACCATACCTCGAGGGATACAGGTTCCACGTTATTACGGATCATTTGTCTCTTAAATGGCTGAATTCCATTGATAATCCGACTGGACGTCTCGCTCGATGGGCTCTAGAGCTACAGCAACACAATTTCACCGTACAGTATAGGAAAGGAAGATACAACGTGGTCGCCGACGCCTTATCACGCCAACCGCTGGAAACGCTCCATCGGGCAATCACGGAAACATCAACCACATGTCCGTGGCTCCAGAAGAAGCTACGGGAAATGAAGGAGCAACCGGAGGAATTCGCTGATTATGCCATAGTCGGAACTCAACTTTTCCGACACATAACTAGGCATCCGAACGATGAAGACTGTACCCCTTGGAAACTGTGCATGGCCACCCACCTACGAGAACGTGTATTACAGGAAAACCACAGCCAACCGGCTGCTGGACATCAGGGTATCCGGAAAACTATTTATCGTGTATGCAACCGATATTATTGGCCTGGGATGATTCGCGACATAACCAGATTCGTACGGAGCTGTGAATCGTGCCAACAATACAAACCAAGTCAGAACGCCCCTGCAGGAGAAATGTTGGTTGGTGTTGTGCCGATTTTGTAGGCCCCCTTCCTCGGACAAAGCATGGGAACTCTATGCTTCTGGTGTTCTTCGATCGTTTTTCCAAATGGGTCGAGCTAATCCCACTTCGGAAGGCAACCGCGGACAATGTGGTGAAGTCCTTCCGAGAACGTATTCTGGCCAGATTTGGAATGCCCAAAGTGCTAATAACTGATAATGGGAGCCAGTTCACCAGTCGAATCCTCCAGAAGTATCTCAGCGAGGTCGGAGTCCATCAGCAGTTTACGGCACCATACTGTCCTCAGGAGAACCCAACCGAAAGAGCAAATCGAACGGTAAAGATGATGATCGCCCAGATTGCGGAAAATAAACATAATAGATGGGATGACTACTTGCCCGAAATCAGTTTGGCCGTCAGCAGCAGTACCTCGGAATCCACCGGATACAGTCCCGCTTTCCTTGTACAAGGTCGAGAGCCTCGCCTCCCAAACGCATTGTACGACGAACTGGTAACTGGGACGGGAGCCATCGAACAAACGCCAGACGGAAAGGCCAAATAACTACAGGAAATATTTAAGATTATACGCAACCAACTGGGTAAAGCAGCGGAAGACCAGCGCCGATACTATAATCTCCGCCGCCGTCCATGGAAACCGAGGATTGGAAATCTAGTTTTAATTCGACAGCACCCATTATCACGAGCCGTCGAAAACTTCGCCGCCAAGTTAGCCTCTAAGTTCGATGGTCCGTACGAGGTTTTGGATTTCGTATCCCCGGTAATCGTTCGCGTTCAGGGTCGGAAGAAAAACGATATACGAAACGCGCATCTCAGCGAAATTAAACCGTTTATTGACACTATAACCCCATTCACAACCATTACCTAGGCTAACAATCTTACCCTTTTCTTCCACAGAACAAAAAACCAAAAATCTCACAAAATGGAGAGAGCCCAACCAGCTAAAACCAAGGCCTACTACAAGGAGAAGTGGCAGATACAAGAGGGAATCATCCCTCGTAGGAGTGAGCGCCAACAGACCAACCGCCGACAAGTAAAGGGTCTCGGTAAACCGCGGGAGGCCAACACATCGGGTATCCGACCGACCACTCCTCCCATGCTGCCGCCTTGTTACGTGGTACTCACGCGGCTCACCAATGAAGAAATCCGTGCGGCACAGGGACCCGGAGAGGGAGAACGAACCCTGTACTGCCCGGTTACCTCTCCTGTTTCGGACGATGACGAGGTGATCGTCCTATCGAGCGACGATGCGGCGACACCCCCACGAGGTGGGCTGAGATCGTACCCCGCAACACCATCCCCCTGTGTTTCCCCACTCCAATATGAGTCACCCCGACAAAAGGAGGCACCACCAATATATGAGATTTACTCCTCATCGTCCTCCTCATCCCCAACTTCATCATCTTCCTCATCGTCCTCATCTTCCTCATCGTCCTCATCGCCCTCATCATCCAGCACAACATCATCCCCCCGGTCCGGCACCAACGGTTACAACGATGTTGTAAGTAGCAAGGTCAACAGCGGAGGAAGGATGAACGCGCGCCTTACCAGTGTGCGAAGTCCGGGCACACCGCCGTACCGCGCCGTATCCCCGGATGACGAACCGTCCTTCCAGTGCCGGCAGAAACTGGCACCAAATGTTAGGCAGTTGCTGGTACCACTGGTCCGGAAGGCGGTGAAGGCGCACATTCCCCACAGCAGGTCGTGCACTTTGGTAGAACTTGATGATAACCGGTACCGTATATTAATTAACCGCCAAGGAACGGTTATCATCATGTCATGATGAGGGGGGGGCAGTGTGACGACGAAAGTCCGGAGTCGTTTTCGGCCCCACATATAATAGCCTAGAAGGCTCATTAATTTTCTTTTTTTCTTTTAGTTTTAAGTCCCTTGAAGGGTATATTTTAGTTATAATTATATCATAGTTATAAGTCCCATGAAGGGTATTTTTTGTTAACTAGTTATAAGTCCCACGAAGGGTGTTCAGTAAATAATAAATAGTTTAAGATAAAAACCATGTACTTGCATTAATACATAGGCATAAGGTACAGTCAGGACAAAACATCAGCATGAATGTTGTCAAATTATGTTGTTTACCAGTCTTGATAATAAAAGCAACAGTTGTTGGCTACTTTTTGTAAACAAGATACCGTTAGGTCAGCAACCCAAGCAGCGACGATCACACACATACCCACATACACACACAACAGATGGGGATCGGCAGTGATTGTCACACACAGCATACCCATCACAGCCATCACACTCATAGCAACAGCGCGAAGAATATAAGAAGGAGGAAAACCAGAATTGAGGTCAGTTGGTCGGGAGCTGTGAACAAGGACAGACGTCGGTGAGTATTGGTAAAATATTTAGTTTTAACTGGAGGGCCGCCGTTGGTCTCCACGTTTTATTAATAGTGCCGTGCGTGATAATTGGAGGGCCGCCGTTGGTCTCCACATTTAGTGAACTTTTCGCGTGCGTCTGACTAGAGTGCCGACGTGGTCTCTTCGTTATATAGTTTTCGCGTGTGTCAACTTAGAGTGTGTGTCAACTTAGAGGGCCGACGTGGTCTCCTCGTTATATAGTTTTCGTGTGTGTCAACTTAGAGGGCCGACGTGGTCTCTTCGTTATATACTTTTCGCGTGCGTCTGACTAGAGTGCCGACGTGGTCTCTTCGTTATATAGTTTTCGCGTGTGTCAACTTAGAGGGCCGACGTGGGCTCTTCGTTATATAGTTTTCGCGTGTGTCAACTTAGAGGGCCGACGTGGTCTCTTCGTTATATAGTTTTCGCGTGTGTCAACTTAGAGGGCCGACGTGGTCTCTTCGTTATATAGTTTTCGTGTGTGTCAACTTAGAGGGCCGACGTGGCCTCTTCGTTATATACTTTTCGCGTGCGTCTGACTAGAGTGCCGACGTGGTCTCTTCGTTATATAGTTTTCGCGTGTGTCAACTTAGAGGGCCGACGTGGCCTCTTCGTTATATACTTTTCGCGTGCGTCTGACTAGAGTGCCGACGTGGTCTCTTCGTTATATAGTTTTCGCGTGTGTCAACTTAGAGGGCCGACGTGGTCTCTTCGTTATATAGTTTTCGCGTGTGACAACTTAGAGGGCCGACGTGGTCTCTACGTTGATTGGCTTTCGTGTGCGTCTGACTAGAGGGCCGACGTGGTCTCTACGTTATTTAGCTTCCGTGTGCGTCGATTTAGCGGGCCGACGTGGTCTCTACGTTGATTAGCTTTCGTGTGCGTCTGACTAGAGGGCCGACGTGGTCTCTACGTTATTTAGCTTCCGTGTGCGTCGAATTAGAGGGCCGACGTGGTCTCTACGTTATTTAGCTTTCCACGTGTATCTGCTTAGAGGGCCGACGTGGCATCTTCGCTATTTAGTTATCGCGTGCCCCTGATTAGAGGGCCGACGTGGCATCTTCGCTATTTAGTTATCGCGTGCGCCTGATTAGAGGGCCGACGTGGCATCTTCGCTATTTAGTTCTCGCGTGCGCCTGATTAGAGAGCCGACGTGGCATCTTCTCTGTTTAGCTTTCGCGTGCGTCTGATTAGAGGGCCGACGTGGTCTCTACGTTATTTAACTTTCCGCGTGTATCTGCTTAGAGGGCCGACGTGGCCTCTTCGCTATCTAGACTTCCGCGTCCGACTACTTAGAGGGCCGACGAGGCCTCCACATACGTGTATCTGATTGGAGGGCCGTCACCGGTCTCCACCCTCAAGTCCCCAAGAAGAGCCGTCTCTTGGACAGCTGATCCTCGCCACACCTCACCATCGCAGTTCTTCTCACCACACCGCTCACCAATCAACAAACCCCCCTCCGTGAACCGTGTCCAGTACAGCCATATCTCCCACCCTAGTATTAAGAACGTTGTTATCGCTCTCTATAGGATAATTCAATAAAATCATTATATCGGGATAAACTGAAACACAGTCGTTTTTTACTCTCTGTCGCTACATAAATAAATTTCTGTGACAAACCCTTCCCCCGCGAGCTGCACCCCAGCAACCAGAGGGAAACTCGTCGTTACAGTGGCGCCCGAGCAGGGACAGAGAGTATTAACAAACAGATCTATCGTACGACCAAAACACGAAGTTTCCCTAATATAACGGTACAATCCTAATAGAGAGTGAAAGGAAAAAATAAAATCGTGGATAACGCGGGCGTTACCGGTATTTCGGCACGCGACATCAACATAAGAGGAAAATTAGACCCACAAGTACGGTAAAAACTCCCGATGGCAACAGACAAAGAAATTTCCCAAGACATGACGGACACATTACGCGTAACCTGGGCCTACAGTCTACGCAAAGAGGACCTCAACAAATATCTGTCGGAATTCGGACGAGAGGTCGAAGGCACGGTTGAGGAGCAAAGAAAACGACTCGCATTGTTCCTGGTAGAATATCACGAACCCGCGCTGCGCCAGCGACTTCTCCAGCTTCAGGCCAAGCACGAACGGCCTAGCGGGGACGTTAAACCAGTCACTCCTCGGAAACATATGACAACTACGGGCGAGGCCGGGGAAAGCAAGTCCCCAACGCCGTCGTCACTGCTGGTTCCGGGAGCAAGTACCAACGAGGGTTGCGCAACGGCTGAGTGTTGTCAGGCAACTAATACGCTGGAAGTACCTGAGCCCGTAGTCCACAGGGTGCAGAATAGAGGAACTAGATCACAAACAACAACCGCGGGATGGACACGAAGGGCATAACCGACCAAGTACGAAAGTGGGGAATTAGCTACGACGGCGAATGTGAGCCCTGGGAGTTCGTGAAGCGGCTGGAGGAATTAGCCGGCATGTATGGGATACCAACTGACAGGATGGCAATTGTGATGCCTGAGGTACGCACCGGCAAGGCGCTGGTGTGGTACCGCAACAATAATAAAAATTGGGGAACGTGGACCGCGTTCCGCCATGATTTGCTGAAGTTCTTTTTACCCCCACGATACCTCGAACATCTAGAAGATGCCATCTAGATGCCAAAAACCCCGGGAATCCTTCAAAAACTACACCCTTCACATGCAAAATCTAATGAGGCACAGCAGCTACACGGAAGACCAGAAGTTGGAAAGAATCTTTCGCAACGCACTACCGGAATACCTGTGGTATATACGCCGGAGGGACTTCCTAACGCTTAACGATCTTTTGGAAATGGCAGAGGACATGGAGAGTATCCCGCCAACCTCACAACCCCCTAGAGAACAACACCGACGAATGAACCCAGACGAAATCCAAGGAATGCAGCAGCCGGGCATCAACCCGCGAACCGCGTGTCGGCGCTGCGGACAGGATGGGCATTTCGCTACACACTGTCAGAATGAGCCTATATTATTTTGTTGGATCTGCGGACGACGAGATATACGTACCATTCAATGCTGTCGCCGCCGGTCGGGAAACGAGAATCGGACCCGTACCGAACGAGGAGGTATGGGTCCACAGCCGGAAGCACCTCGAAACTAGGAACCTTATTATATCTCGAACCCACCAGACTCGTGGCCACCATCCGTTTCGGGGATAAAGTAGCCGCCGCCACAGTCCACACCGGGGCAACTCGGTGCTTTATCAGCGAAAGTTTTGCGGACACGTTATCCGATAGAAGTTGGCGACATGCGAACAACTCTCGGGTGACCCTCGCAGATGGAACCCATCGCCAAATCGATACGGCTTTGACAACGTCCATCGAAATCGGAGGGCTAAAAATCTCCGAAACCTTTCTCGTCATGCCCGACGCTACCGAGGATGTCATACTCGGCTTAGATTTCTTGGCTAAATGTAATACCAGCATAGTGTTGGCTGGTCTATCATGCAACTTTCAGAGCTTAGGCGATGGCGCCGCCCAGCAAGTTGTCTCCGATCGAAACCTCAACCTAACAACCACATCCAACCCGCCAGCCATGACAATATGCGAAACACCATCTACATCAACGGAAGTCGCACCCCCACCATGTACCCATTTACCAGTAAGTGACCCCAACGTCGAACAACAACACAGAGTCAGAGCCTTCATTGAGGAAGAGCTCCAGAAGTTCCGAGAATTACACGGAGTGTCCACCGCGGCTACCCATAGGATTGTAATGACGGACGACCGTCCGTTCAAGTTACGCTACGCTGCTCGTAATCCTGCAATGCAAGCGATCATAGATGAAAAGATCAACGAACTATTAACCAATGGCTATATCGAGCCTTCCCGAAGTCCGTACAGCTCCCCAATCACCCTAGCACAAAAAAGAACGGAACCTGGAGACTCTGCATGGATTTTAGACATCTAAACAGTAAATCACCCAGATGCATACCCTTTGCCCCGAATCTCGTCCATATTAGATCGCCTCCGCGAGGCCACATACGTTAGCAGTCTTGATCTAAAAGATGGCTACTGGCAGATTCCCCTGGAAGAATACGGTATACGGCTTTTACGGTCGCCGGTCGTGGCTTATACCAATGGCGTGTTATGCCCTTTGGATTACACTCTGCTCCGGCAACGTTCCAACGAGCACTAGATGGTGTGATCGGACCGGAACTGGAACCATACGCATTTGCCTATTTGGATGACATTATTGTCACGGGTAAGACGCTAGATGAACATTTAAAGAATCTGGGGGAAGTATTCCGCCGACTTCGAGCAGCTAACCTAAGGATTAATCCTGAAAAATGCGAGTTTTTCAAGCGAGAAACTAAATACCTAGGACATGTCGTTAGTGCGGAAGGAATCCATACGGATCCAGATAAAGTAGCAGCGATACAGGAGATGTCCGCAACAAACACATTAAAAGAATTACGTCGTTTTCTAGGAGTAGTGTCCTGGTACCGCCGTTTTGTGCCCGACATTGCCAAGCTTGCACACCCACTCAAGTCGCTACTTAAGAAGGGTAAACATTGGAGGTGGACTGAGGATCAACAAACCGTCTTTGAAGTACTGAAGGCCAAACTTACGGAAGCACCGGTTCTGGCATGCCCTGATTTTTCGAAGACATTCATTTTACAAACAGATGCGAGCGACAATGGATTAGGTGCCGTTTTGACTCAGGAACTGGAGGATGGTGAACGAGTAATCGCATATGCCAGCCGGACCCTGAATGGAGCTGAGAAAAACTATTCCGCCACAGAAAAGGAATGTCTGGCCATCGTTTGGGGAATCAGGAAAATGCGACCATACCTCGAGGGATACAGGTTCCACGTTATTACGGATCATTTGTCTCTTAAATGGCTGAATTCCATTGATAATCCGACTGGACGTCTCGCTCGATGGGCTCTAGAGCTACAGCAACACAATTTCACCGTACAGTATAGGAAAGGAAGATACAACGTGGTCGCCGACGCCTTATCACGCCAACCGCTGGAAACGCTCCATCGGGCAATCACGGAAACATCAACCACATGTCCGTGGCTCCAGAAGAAGCTACGGGAAATGAAGGAGCAACGGGAGAAATTCGCTGATTATGCCATAGTCGGAACTCAACTTTTCCGACACATAACTAGGCATCCGAACGATGAAGACTGTACCCCTTGGAAACTGTGCATGGCCACCCACCTACGAGAACGTGTATTACAGGAAAACCACAGCCAACCGGCTGCTGGACATCAGGGTATCCGGAAAACTATTAATCGTGTATGCAACCGATATTATTGGCCTGGGATGATTCGCGACATAACCAGATTCGTACGGAGCTGTGAATCGTGCCAACAATACAAACCAAGTCAGAACGCCCCTGCAGGAGAAATGTTGGTTGGTGTTGTGCCGATTTTGTAGGCCCCCTTCCTCGGTCAAAGCATGGGAACTCTATGCTTCTGGTGTTCTTCGATCGTTTTTCCAAATGGGTCGAGCTAATCCCACTTCGGAAGGCAACCGCGGACAATGTGGTGAAGTCCTTCCGAGAACGTATTCTGGCCAGATTTGGAATGCCCAAAGTGCTAATAACTGATAATGGGAGCCAGTTCACCAGTCGAATCCTCCAGAAGTATCTCAGCGAGGTCGGAGTCCATCAGCAGTTTACGGCACCATACTGTCCTCAGGAGAACCCAACCGAAAGAGCAAATCGAACGGTAAAGATGATGATCGCCCAGACACGACGAACTGGTAACTGGGACGGGAGCCATCGAACAAACGCCAGACGGAAAGGCCAAAGAACTACAGGAAATATTTAAGATTATACGCAACCAACTGGGTAAAGCAGCGGAAGACCAGCGCCGATACTATAATCTCCGCCGCCGTCCATGGAAACCGAGGATTGGAAATCTAGTTTTAATTCGACAGCACCCATTATCACGAGCCGTCGAAAACTTCGCCGCCAAGTTAGCCTCTAAGTTCGATGGTCCGTACGAGGTTTTGGATTTCGTATCCCCGGTAATCGTTCGCGTTCAGGGTCGGAAGAAAAACGATATACGAAACGCGCATCTCAGCGAAATTAAACCGTTTATTGACACTATAACCCCATTCACAACCATTACCTAGGCTAACAATCTTACCCTTTTCTTCCACAGAACAAAAAACCAAAAATCTCACAAAATGGAGAGAGCCCAACCAGCTAAAACCAAGGCCTACTACAAGGAGAAGTGGCAGATACAAGAGGGAATCATCCCTCGTAGGAGTGAGCGCCAACAGACCAACCGCCGACAAGTAAAGGGTCTCGGTAAACCGCGGGAGGCCAACACATCGGGTATCCGACCGACCACTCCTCCCATGCTGCCGCCTTGTTACGTGGTACTCACGCGGCTCACCAATGAAGAAATCCGTGCGGCACAGGGACCCGGAGAGGGAGAACGAACCCTGTACTGCCCGGTTACCTCTCCTGTTTCGGACGATGACGAGGTGATCGTCCTATCGAGCGACGATGCGGCGACACCCCCACGAGGTGGGCTGAGATCGTACCCCGCAACACCATCCCCATGTGTTTCCCCACTCCAATATGAGTCACCCCGACAAAAGGAGGCACCACCAATATATGAGATTTACTCCTCATCGTCCTCCTCATCCCCAACTTCATCATCTTCCTCATCGTCCTCATCTTCCTCATCGTCCTCATCTTCCTCATCGTCCTCATCGCCCTCATCATCCAGCACAACATCATCCCCCCGGTCCGGCACCAACGGTTACAACGATGTTGTAAGTAGCAAGGTCAACAGCGGAGGAAGGATGAACGCGCGCCTTACCAGTGTGCGAAGTCCGGGCACACCGCCGTACCGCGCCGTATCCCCGGATGACGAACCGTCCTTCCAGTGCCGGCAGAAACTGGCACCAAATGTTAGGCAGTGGCTGGTACCACTGGTCCGGAAGGCGGTGAAGGCGCACATTCCCCACAGCAGGTCGTGCACTTTGGTAGAACTTGATGATAACCGGTACCGTATATTAATTAACCGCCAAGGAACGGTTATCATCATGTCATGATGAGGGGGGGGGCAGTGTGACGACGAAAGTCCGGAGTCGTTTTCGGCCCCCACATATAATAGCCTAGAAGGCTCATTAATTTTCTTTTTTTCTTTTAGTTTTAAGTCCCTTGAAGGGTATATTTTAGTTATAATTATATCATAGTTATAAGTCCCATGAAGGGTATTTTTTGTTAACTAGTTATAAGTCCCACGAAGGGTGTTCAGTAAATAATAAATAGTTTAAGATAAAAACCATGTACTTGCATTAATACATAGGCATAAGGTACAGTCAGGACAAAACATCTGCATGAATGTTGTCAAATAATGTTGTTTACCAGTCTTGATAATAAAAGCAACAGTTGTTGGCTACTTTTTGTAAACAAGATACCGTTAGGTCAGCAACCCAAGCAGCGACGATGACACACATACACACACAACAGATGGGGATCGGCAGTGATTGTCACACACAGCATACCCATCACAGCCATCACACTCATAGCAACAGCGCGAAGAATATAAGAAGGAGGAAAACCAGAATTGAGGTCAGTTGGTCGGGAGCTGTGAACAAGGACAGACGTCGGTGAGTATTGGTAAAATATTTAGTTTTAACTGGAGGGCCGCCGTTGGTCTCCACGTTTTATTAATAGTGCCGTGCGTGATAATTGGAGGGCCGCCGTTGGTCTCCACATTTAGTGAACTTTTCGCGTGCGTCTGACTAGAGTGCCGACGTGGTCTCTTCGTTATATAGTTTTCGCGTGTGTCAACTTAGAGTGTGTGTCAACTTAGAGGGCCGACGTGGTCTCCTCGTTATATAGTTTTCGTGTGTGTCAACTTAGAGGGCCGACGTGGTCTCTTCGTTATATACTTTTCGCGTGCGTCTGACTAGAGTGCCGACGTGGTCTCTTCGTTATATAGTTTTCGCGTGTGTCAACTTAGAGGGCCGACGTGGTCTCTTCGTTATATAGTTTTCGCGTGTGACAACTTAGAGGGCCGACGTGGTCTCTTCGTTATATAGTTTTCGCGTGTGCCAACTTAGAGGGCCGACGTGGTCTCTTCGTTATATAGTTTTCGCGTGTGTCTACTTAGAGGGCCGACGTGGTCTCTACGTTGATTAGCTTTCGTGTGCGTCTGACTAGAGGGCCGACGTGGTCTCTACGTTATTTAGCTTCCGTGTGCGTCGATTTAGCGGGCCGACGTGGTCTCTACGTTGATTAGCTTTCGTGTGCGTCTGACTAGAGGGCCGACGTGGTCTCTACGTTATTTAGCTTCCGTGTGCGTCGAATTAGAGGGCCGACGTGGTCTCTACGTTATTTAGCTTTCCACGTGTATCTGCTTAGAGGGCCGACGTGGCATCTTCGCTATTTAGTTCTCGCGTGCGCCTGATTAGAGGGCCGACGTGGCATCTTCTCTGTTTAGCTTTCGCGTGCGTCTGATTAGAGGGCCGACGTGGTCTCTACGTTATTTAGCTTTCCGCGTGTATCTGCTTAGAGGGCCGACGTGGCCTCTTCGCTATCTAGACTTCCGCGTCCGACTACTTAGAGGGCCGACGAGGCCTCTACATACGTGTATCTGATTGGAGGGCCGTCACCGGTCTCCACCCTCAAGTCCCCAAGAAGAGCCGTCTCTTGTACAGCTGATCCTCGCCACACCTCACCATCGCAGTTCTTCTCACCACACCGCTCACCAATCAACAAACCCCCGCCGTGATCCGTGTCCAGTACAGCCATATCTCCCACCCTAGTATTAAGAACGTTGTTATCGCTCTCTATAGGATAATTCAATAAAATCATTATATCTGGATAAACTGAAACACAGTCGTTTTTTACTCTCTGTCGCTACATAAATAAATTTCTGTGACAAACTCTTCCCCCGCGAGCTGCACCCCAGCAACCAGAGGGAAACTCGTCGTTACAGTGGAAGGAACAATTCGTATTGGTTTTTAATACCTTTTCTTTTATTTTTTGGCAAGTAGTTCAATATTTCCGATTTTCTTTAAAATTGGCACAACATCTTATAATCCAACTAGAAACACCTATGCAGAAATTGGGTAAGATCGGTTCAAATTTAGATATAGCCCCAATAATGTCGCTCCCGATTTCACTTTTTCCGCTTTAGAAACCACACCCGATTTTCTTTAAATTTGGCACAACATTTTATAATCGAACTAGAAACACTTATGCTGAAACTGGGTAAGATCGGTTTAGATTTAGATATAGCCCCCATACAAATGTCACTCCCTCCGCTCTAGAAACCACATCTTGCACCCGATTTTCTTTAAATTTGGCACAACATCTTATAATCTAACTTGAAACACCTATGCTGAAAGTGGGTCTGATCGATCTTTTTTACCGAATTGAATTGTAATGAGATAGAAAGTCCGTCCGTCTTTAGCCTTTCGTTACTTGTTTGGGAGATGCCCATATGTCCATACTTTGGTATAACCCAAATGGGGCCCCATTCTGATCTATTACAGCTCTAGAAACTACATCTTATTTCGGATCTTTATCAAATTTTGCAGATCATGGTATTTTTCAACCAGGAATACCTACCGTGAATGAGAAATATATAGATCCATGTTTTGGACCAGGCCCAAAATGTAGTTATAGGCCCCCTTTTGAAATGTCGGTCCAATTCATCCTATTACTACTGCATAATTTGTATTTGTCTGTCGGATAATTGGATCAATTACCATATTATTAACCATATTCGTTAAATATGACTAAAGATGAATTTATAGTAAAATTTATACTGTATAATTTATATGAAGATCGGTTCAGATTTAGATATAGCCCCCAAACAAATGTCGCTCCCGATTTGACATTTTCCGTTCTAGAAACGACATATTGTACCCGATTTTCTTTAAATTTTGCAGAACATCTTATAATCCAACTAGAAACACGTATGCAAAAATTGGGTAAGATCGGTTCAGATTTAGATATAGCCCCCATACAAATGTCGCTCCCGATTTGACATTTTCCGCTCTAGAAACGACATATTGTACCCGATTTTCTTTAAATTTTGCAGAACATCTTATAATCTTATAATCATTAAATATGACTAAAGATGAATTTATAGTAAAATTTATACTGTATAATTTATATGAACTACATAAAATTGCTCCCATGAAATAAATGGGTTTAGTAATCAAAGCGAGGTACATACGCAGAGAGTGGTGTAGGGTATTATATAGTCGGCCCGCCCGACTTTAGCATTTCCTTACTTGTTAATTTTGTATAAGTTTATCTGTTTAAAGATTTTTGCTTAAAAACCCACAAATTTGTTGTTTTATTAATGTACTTCAAATATTTCATATTTTATTAATTACTAATACTACATAATATCAATAAAATTAAGTAGTGTTCATTTATTTAATACTAATTTAATTTAATATTAATTTTCCAATTTCAGTGCTACCGAACAAATTGGTTTTCATTGGTTATTCAGCTCTTACAACAGAGGATATATGACATGGTTAGAGTGCCGTAGTAGCAACCAGAATGTCAGCTGTTCTACCCCCGGTAGGGGCCGATTTTTTAAATCAAAAATGGAAACTAGTGAAAAAGGGGTTCCTTTGCAAAACTTTAAAATAACTTTTAAGTCTGTATTATTTTTCTTTGAGCCAAGAGTAATACAATTACTCGTTTGAATACATATGTTTAGTTGTTGCATAAAAACCACCACCAATCAACGTTGAAAACAGATCACTTTACTTATAATTATTAATAACATACTTTTCTTTGTATTCACTCACTATAAATATTTTTAATATTCACCTGCAATATTTTAATATTTATTATGTCGGGATGCATCTGTTCGTCTGGATGTGTGCGAATCACACAAAGACACAAACTGACGCACAGAGGGTTGAAATTGTCCAAAAATAGAGATTAATTCGGGGAATCCTTCTACCACTAACAGTAAAAGAAAACAAAATTTGAGTACAATTTAGTGAAAATAAAAATTTTCCTGGAAAAGTTAATTAATAATCCATCTATTCTTATTATCGAGGAACAAGACGCAATTATTATCCAATCCCAACAGAACTTGGTACAATTATTTTTTGCGCCACAATGACGGACGCTATTAAATTTGAAGCAAATCGGATCAGATTTAGATATAACTTCCATATAAACGTCACTCTCGATTTGGCTATTTTCGCTTTATATACCACATATTTTTATCGATATTGTTCTATTTTGGCACAATACGTTATATTTCAACTGGAAATATTTGTGGTGAAAGTAGGTCACATCGTTTCAGATTTAGGTATTGCTCCCATGCAAATGTTGCTCCTGAATTGACATCTCCACTCTAGAAACAAATTTGTTTACCCAATTTTGTTCACATTTGGCACTTAACGCAACATTGCACCTAGAAACATCTGTTGTTAAATTCGGTCACATCGGTCCATTGTTTAATATAGTCCCCATACAAATATACCACCAGATTTGGGGTGACATTTGTTCATAAAGAATAACTTTTCGAATTTGTCCGTCATTAAACTTTCACAAATAGTTTAAATTAATCTGGAATTGGTAGTAAATTACTTGTAATAGAGTAAATAGAGTAAAGTAAACGATCATATAGACGGCGTCGCCCAACTTTAGTCTTTCCGTACTTGCTTTTGTAGAGGGATGTTTATAAATGAAGATGTATTGTGCATTTTGAAATCTCAATCTGCTTCTGTCAATGTTTTTTTAAGGGAAATAATTGTTTCATTTACTAGATATAAGTGTTAAGTAAATAAATATATATGAGAAAATATAGATTAACCTTAGTTTATATTCGATTACATCGTAGTCGGAAACCGATTCATTGTAACACTAACAATAATATGCCATTTAAAATGAACATAATTGCCATATAAAAATATGAAATTACAGAAAATCGTACAATAGCTAATAGACTTTTAATGTAGGTTTTTGCATATGAAGTTTTAATAATGGCTAAACATTAAAGCTAAAATAAAGATTTTTTTGCATATAACCATAAGTTTTCGTCAAATTTAAATTTCAAGTTGTACAATAAAATGTCACAATTCACAATTTGTTTAATAGAATAAATTGGCGCAAATATTGAAGCTAACACATTGTAATTTAATTAGAAAGTCACCATCTGGCGGTATGATGCCGAATTCACATTTAAAACTCCACATATATGTATTTTGAAAATACCTCAATATTAGACATATTTTCTACATTTCTGCAATACTTTCATTGAAACATTTTTTGTAACTTTAAAATACATGAACTTGAAGATTCCATAATCAAAGTGTTATTTTTTACAATGGGGAAAAAGATATTAACCTTTAAAATATGTCAATTTGCAAATCTGTTCGCAAAAAAATCAAAACATTCTTGACTTTAAGGCAGTGCAACAGGAAACGTAAAAACCACAAGTCATTAATATTTTCGGCAGTGATGTAGTATTTTATATTCTTTAATCGTATAATAAAAATTAAAAAAAAAATAAATTTAGATTTTTGAATTAATCTCCATTTTTTGCGATTTCAACCCTCTGTGCGACGCGGGACCGATGTTGTAGAACTAAACGGTCGATATTTATTATTTTTCGGAAATATATTTGTTATAAACAAACAAACTTTTAAATAAAAACTATTAAATAATTTAAATAAAAAATGTGAAGGAAACTGGGCGAAGGAAGATGGCTCATCTATGTGGGTGTTGTTGTTGCTGACCGAGTCAGGTTTGCCTTTTGAAGAAAGAAAAATTACCAATTAATTGCTAGAAGCAAGTATCCGACTCGTGTGGGCCAATGTTTGCGGAACAAATATAAAAATAAATAAATATGCGAAGCATGATATACCTATCTATTTATAGCACCAGACGAACCTCCAGATTAAGTTGACGGCAGCGAAGGACTCACTAATGGAGAATTGGTATGCGAGTGATCGGAATCAAACTCACCGCAGGATTCGAAACAACAGAAGAATAAGTATGTCTCGTGCAGGGACGAAAAATGGCTTGTGATATGGTACTGAATCTCTATTGAAGAAGTACTTTTTACATCAAATGGTACTAAATTTTTGTTTTTATTCATTTCATACGAAAACAAAACTAAAAATTAAGGTATAGTACTTACATACTTCATATTAAAGATTAATATTGCCTTAAGATATAAAAATAGTTTACCCATAATAATTAGTTCATTTACAAAAACTAGGTATTCCTCGAATTTTTATTTTACGAAATCATTAGAAATAGCTTAATCATAAAAAATCATTTATTTTTATTAAGTTTGGGACTGTGATCAAAACATGAATCTGAATTCTATTATATTATGTACAGAAAATATGCAAATATTGCGCTTATAAGACTTTAGAATTTGTCGCAAATTAAGTTATTTTGACGTGTTCTTTGCGATAATGAGTTCTTTTTCAATTGGAATTCACGGCTCGCACTAAGATAAAAAATTTTACTTGGATTATTCAGAGTAATTAAGTTTGTTTGCCAATATTCCAAAAAGTACTGAGAATATCGTGGTGGTACTGCGGTACTTTCGGTTGTGAAAAGGTACTAAAAATTTTACTATAGTACTGAATTTGTCATCCCTGGTCTCGTGACTACTTCCACACTTCGTGCCCGCGCATCAAACAATTCACCCAGCAGTGATGCCGTTTGATGTCAAAATGGTCGGAGACCGAAAGTTCCCCAAAATCGTGGTCAATCAAGTTGATGAGATTGACTGAGACGGAGAATATATAGTTTGTTCTGGTGAGCAAATCCAGATGGGCTTGCATTAGTAAAATGAAAAGAGATCTAAATCATTCACACTCTATTCCCATAAAGTTACACTACAATCGCTGAATGCACAACTATCCGTGGCTACGTCATAAATGAACATTGCCGAAAGACATGCATTTGTTCCTCGCTGCAAATTTTTCAAAGCTACTTTTGCTATCTAGGATCGGAAAATAAAAAAGCATCTTGAGGTGGTTTGCGGATCAAATATAAAAATTAATACAAATGCGAACATGTAATATTTTCAAATAAAATTCAAATCAGTTTATTGTCGCAAATAATAGTACCTTTTAAACAAAAGTTTGTGAGGATATTGTATGTACGAAATTCGACGAACGAGTGAGTTACAATATAACGAGTAAAGCGAGTGGAGAAACCCGGCTCTAAATGCTCTCATAAAAGCGAAATATTTTGAGAGAGCGCGTAAAACAAACCAATCTTTCAATTTAGGCGGGAACATCGACAACTTTTAATTTGAAAACCACTCTACTATAACATGAAAATTTATGTCACATCACGTAATGCCACTATAAAAGTAAAAAAGCTTTAATTCGTCAATTTGTAAAACAAACAAACAATAATCTAAATCATAAAAAACGACGCAATCGCACTGCTGTCTATTTTTCTCACCTCACCGACTTTAGTAGCTAATATGACCAAGAAAATGCCCATATATATTTCATTTGAAATTTTTATATTTATCCGTTCTAAATTTCAATATAAACATTATATTACACAGTGCTACAAAAAAGAATGAAGTAGAAAACTCTGGAAAGTGATGGTATTTTTCTGGTATGTATTGTCGAGTATAACCAGAATCTGTTTGAAATTTGCCAAACACCCCCAAAATCTTGAGTTACGGGTAAAAACCCGTTTTTTCATACCTTTGCACACTTATAAGCCTGTAACTAATTTGGTTATCAACAGATTTTTACTTTCTCTACGGATTTGAAAAGAAGAAACCTGAAACTTTCGGCAGATATATAGCTTCATTAAGAAATCTGTGTAGTTTTGTCCAGCAAACACACTTTAAAAAATTAACTAACTTAGGCAAGTTTTTGCATATTTTTTTGTATGGTAACCATATCACAAGTAATCTTATTTAAGTAAAACATTTAGTAAAGAGTAAAATGCCGTACGGATAAATCGACATAGTCAGACGAATCAAATTACAACGACTACGCTGGCTTGTTCATGTTACTCGTATCGACGAAACCGCTCCAGCAAAGAAATGTTTCGAATCGAATCCCGATGGACAACGTAGAAGAGGACGACCGAAGCTCCGGTGGAAAGACCAAGTAGAAGCAGACCTATCAAATCTTGGTGTAAGAAGCTAGCGAACCAGCGCATTAGATCGAAGCGTATGGAAATCTATTCTATGCCAGGCCTGTGACCGAAATGGTTGTTTTTAGGCCAGCTAAGAAAGTAAGTAAGGAGTAAAATGCAGCTTTGTCTTAATAAATCCGTCAGTAATTGACTGAGTTATTGAACTTTTTCCAAAAATATAAGTTTTGGTCATTCCAGTTCACATCTCTCATTATTTTACGAATTGAAGTCCAATAAAAATACCAAACAAAATAATGTGTTATTGCCAAATGTTCGGCCATGGCTCCAGGAGATGTAACATCAAAACTTTATGTGCTAATTGTGCTGGAAACCACAAAACGTCGGAATGCAAATAAAATGTCATGGCCCACATAAGTCATTATCCCAACAATGTCCAAGTAGAGTGGCATAATTAGAAATCAGAGAACGTGCCAAACCAAAGAGAAATATGAATCACAGAAGTCATGCACCTCCTGGAAACTATAGTCAAGATTTTCCAAACCCCTTAAATCAAGGGTTACCACAAACAAATAAGTACTCCTACATGAATCAAAATTAAAAAAATAATAATCTATTCTTTATAGATGTATTAAAAATTTTTGCCGTTGAGTTGATGACAATGTTAAGGAATTGCAAAACCAAATTCGACCAATTTGAAGTTCGTACAGGTCTCGCTTTTAAATTTTTGTGTCCAAGTCTACTTCAATAATGATGTTATCGACATTTTCGCTTGTTACTTCCCGGGTGGAACTTGTGGAAGAGACAATAAGCTTAAACTGTTTTTTTGTCAGATATCCATAAATTGACAATGTCTGAAAAATCTTTACTTGGAGAAGACTTTAACTGCAGGTATAACTATTGTGGTTGTCATAGAAGTAATGTCTGGGGAAATCTTCTTTATGATAAAATGCGGAATAGTAATTATCAAGTAAAGTTTCCCCATGAAAATACTTATATTCCATCGGACCCAAGAAGACAGCCGTCGTTGGATCTTTTCTTATCAAATATTCCGCAACACATGTGCTCTGTGAAATCACTAAATGATTTCTCCTCCGATAATCATAGAGGTAAATTTAATATGTGGAAGTATTGAAAATTGGTGCTTTAATTTTAACAAGGCAAATTGGACAAGTTACAAAAGCCATTTCACGAGAAATATTAAAATTCCCCGGAGGATGTATTGACCGAAATTCAACAATTTCAACGATATAGTTAATTCAGCAACAAATCTCAGCGTGATGATGATGATTAATATTTTTCGGAAATATATTTGTTATAAACAAACAAACTTTTAAATAAAAATTATTAATTAATTTAAATAAAAAATGTGAAGGAAACTGGGCGAAGGAAGATGGCTCATCTATGTGGGTGTTTTTGTTGCTGACCGAGTCAGGTTTGCCTTTTGAAGAAAGACAAATAACCAATTAATTGCTAGAAGCAAGTATCCGACTCGTGTGGGCCAATGTTTGGGGAACAAATATAAAAATAAATAAATATGCGAAGCATGATATACCTATTTATTTATAGCACCAGATAAACCTCCAGATGAAGTTGACGGCAGCGAAGGACTCACAAATGGAGAATTGGTATGCGAGTGATCGGAACCAAACTCACCGCAGGATTCGAAACAACAGCAGAATAAGTATGTCTCGTGCAGGGATGAAAAGTGGCTTGTGATATGGTACTGAATCTCTATTGAAAAAGTACTTTTTACATCAAATGGTACTAAATTTTTGTTTTATTCATTTCATACGAAAACAAAACTAGAAATTAAGGTATAGTACTTACATACTTCATATTAAAGATTAATATTGCCTTAAGATATAAAAATAGTTTACCCATAATAATTAGTTCATTTACAAAAACTAGGTATTCCTCGAATTTTTATTTTACGAAATCATTAGAAATAGCTTAATCATAACAAGATGTAAAACTTTACCCTTATAAATCATTTATTTTTATTAAGTTTGGGACCGTGATCAAAACATAAATCTGATTTCTATTATATTATGTACAGAAAATATGCAAATGTTGCGCATATAAGACTTTAAAATTTGTCACAAATTAAGTTATTTAGACGTGTTCTTTGCGATAATGAGTTCTTTTTCAATTGGAATTCACGGCTCACACTAAGATAAAAAATTTTACTTGGATTATTCAGAGTAATTAAGTTTGTTTGCCAATATTCCAAAAAGTACTGAGAATATCGTGGTGGTACTGCGGTACTTTCGGTTGTGAAAAGGTACTAAAAATTTTACTATAGTACTGAATTTTTCATCCCTGGTCTCGTGACTACTTCCACACTTCGTGCCCGCGCATCAAACAATTCACTCAGCAGTGATGCCGTTTGATGTCAAAATGGTCGGAGACCGAAAGTTGCCCAAAATCGTGGTCAATCAAGTTGATGAGATTGACTGAGACGGAGAATATATAGTTTGTTCTGGTGAGCAAATCCAGATGGGCTTGCATTAGTAAAATGAAAAGAGATCTAAATCATTCACACTCTATTCCCATAAAGTTACACTACAATCGCTGAATGCACAACTATCCGTGGCTACGTCATAAATGAACATTGCCGAAAGACATGCATTTGTTCCTCGCTGCAAATTTTTCAAAGCTACTTTTGCTATCTAGGATCGGAAAATAAAAAAGCATCTTGAGGTGGTCGGGCCAATGTTTGCGGAGCAAATATAAAAATAAATACAAATGCGAACATGTAATATTTTCAAATAAAATTCAAATCAGTTTATTGTCGCAAATAATAGTACCTTTTAAACAAAAGTTTGTGAGGATATTGTATGAACGAAATTCGAAGAACGAGTGAGTTACAATATAACGAGTAAAGCGAGTGGAGAAAAACGGCTCTAAATGCTCTCATAAAAGCGAAATATTTTTAAAAGAGCACGTAAAACAAACCAATCTTTCAATTTAGGCGGGAACATCGGCAACTTTTAATTTGAAACCACTCTACTGTAACATGAAAATTTATGTCACATCACGTAATGCCACTATAAAAGTAAAAAAAAAACTTTAACTCGTCAATTTTTAAAACAAACAAACAATAATCTAAATCATAAAAAAACGACGCAATTCGCACTGCTGTCTATTTTTCTCACCTCACCGACTTTAGTAGCTAATATGACCAAGAAAATGCCCATATATATTTCATTTGAAATTTTTATATTTATCCGTTCTGTTGTGAAACTTTCCCTTTTGTTTAGCGAAAAAACAAAGCAAGTAAAAAAGTAATTTGTTTTTGCTTAACAATAAGGGTTGATCAATTTTATTTCTGCAAAGGTTTACAATTTTTTAGTAAAGGATACTTAAGTGTTGCTCGTTCGACAATCCAACAAAGAAGGAACGATTCAACTTAAAATTCGGCTAAGCCAACCAAAAAATATCTACTTTAAACATATTTAAACAAATACATAATGTAAATACGTACATACATACATGCATTCGCATTACATTGCAACCAACAAGTCTGTCACACATGTTCGGGATCAACGACCTCTTAACCAGCATCGCTGAAACCGATCATATGCAAGTACATCAATAGCAAAGTATATATGTAAGCATTGGTCAAACGCATGTATGGATGAATGTCTGTGTTCATACCTATTCACTTGTTCCCTATTCTTGCTCCCGAATAACTTCGAATAGTTATATTAGATAGCATATTGAGTAAAGGGAGGGGTGCGACGCACACGCAACCAAAGAAAACAAAGCAATGGTTATGGTGTAGAGGGGCGGGTAGGGACGCACAAGTGAATAAGCATAACAAAACAGATGATATTGGTTACACTACCGATAACTAAAATAAGGACACTAAAATATTTTACAATAATAAAATATAAAGTGATGTAAAATATAACTAATACAATACAATACAGTACAATACAATATAATACAATATAAAATTAATGATGCTTGATGATGAGGTTGATAGAAGCGATATTTCCATCAACATTCTTCCCCCTGAAGGACGAATATTCTTGAGTGTGGATCGATGTTGAAAAGACGGCCTATCGTTGGAAGAATTTTAGTCGAGGCTAAACCTCCGCTATGCTCCGACTCACAGCGTTTTCAGTAGGCTCTATCCTTAATACGCATCCAGTAGGGGTCATCCATCATTAAACTAGATTTGATTAGAGTTGTTCGTCAGTGGATTTGCCATCAGAATGAGGAGAATTTTCTGGAAGAAAGCAGATTTTAGAAATTGGTCTTCTTATGATTTTATTCTTCATTAGAACAGATACCACCCTTGTATGTCCATCACGTCCTGGATGAATATCTTCGATTCGGCCGAGTATCCATTGTCCTGGACCACATCGCTCGTCTGTGACTAGCACCAAATCTCCAATTGTAGGGTCGGACTTGCTCTTCAACCATTTTGGACGCGCTTGGAGGCGATTGACGTACTCACTACGCCATCTCTTCCAAAAATGCTGCTTCAACTTCTCAACACTTTTCCACCGAGTTAGGTGGTTTATATTGCAATCCAGAAGAGTTTCCTCCGGTATACACGTCGTCGGTTTACCTACAAGAAAATGCGCTGGAGTAAGCGCTTCGAAATTTGAAGGATCGGATGACAATGGACAAAGAGGACGTGAGTTTAAACAGCTTTCTATTTGACATATAAGTGTTGACAATTCTTCAAACGTCAAGTTTCTATCATTAGTAATTATTCGTAAGTGGTATTTTACTGACTTCACACCTGCCTCCCATAGTCCACCAAAATTTGGTGAAGCAGGTGGAATAAAGTGCCAACTTGTACAATTCAAGCTTAAAGCTTGACGAAGGTCATCTGGCAATGATTTTTGACCCTTGCCATGTAGAACTTTAAGTTCTTTTGCAGCCCCAACAAAATTTGTGCCACAATCAGAGTAAAGATCTGTACATTAGGGCGTACCTCAAAAAAAAAGTTCGCCGTACACCTTCGAATATGAAGTATTATTGAAAGGTAGTTTCAAAAAAAAAATTTTTATTTTTTTATGCCGAACGTAGGGGTCGCGCTTTTACATTTTTCTATATAACTTGTATTTATAAACGGATTTTAAAGTGTGATACATCGATGTTTTTGTCTCGACGAGGCCGATTTTTTTGTCTTTGAAGTCATTGAGCTCAAGCACCCCCTTCTGGTACTTACCCATCATTTCTCAGTTGCTACTACCCTAATGTACCACTCTAATAATCGAAAATTAAAGCTCGCATAAAATCATGAATCATGTTTGAGCTCAATGACTTCAAAGACAAAAAAATCGGACAAAAACATCGATGTATCACACTTTAAAATCCGTTTATAAATGCAGAAGTTATATAGAAAAATGTAAAAGCGCGACCCCTACGTTCGGCATAAAAAAATAAAAAAAATTTTTTTGAAACTACCTTTCAATAATACTTCATATTCGAAGGTGTACGGCGAACTTTTTTTTTTTACTTGTAACCTGGTACGCTCTACTGTACATGCGCCTCGTCGGGATACAAATCGCCGAAAGGCAGCCAGAAAAGCATTTGTTGTAAGGTCTGAAACCGCCTCTAGATGTATGGCCTTGGTTACCATACAAACAAACATATGTATCCCTTCGATACGGCAGAAGATCGCAAATTCGAATTTTTTATGGAAATGGGACCAGCATAGTCTACTCCAGCATGCTTAAAGGGTCTTGTGGCGTTTAAACGAACCAATGCAGATTGCCCATAATTTGTTGTGATGTTTTTGCCGTATACCTGAAGCACTTCATGCATTTATGAATCTCTCGCTTTGCAAGCTGATTGCCAGACATTATCCGAAACTTACGGTTTACAAAAGACATTGTCAATGTGACACCACCGTGTAAAGTTTTTTCATGGGCGTCTGCTATTATGAAAAGCGATAAAGGATTAGTCTTTGCTAAAATAAGTGGGTGTTTAACGTCATATGGGAAATTGGAATTCTGCAGTCGCCCACCAACACGCATTATTCCATCATCGTCCAGAAACGGCATCAATTTTAAAATTGGTCTGTGTTTAATTTCCCTACTTGTTGAAAGTTTTGTTGTCTCTTCAGGAAAATCAATTTTTTGCGAAAGTTTGACAAATCTGATCAAAGTTTCGTTAACTTCATGCAGTGTTAATGTGCCAGTAATCTTTAACTTCTGATTCTTGCAATTATGTGAAAAACGAAAACACAAAGTAGATACTCGCAACAATGACTGTAGGTTCGAAAACCTGGAAAATACATCCGGGTATAATTTCTCAGTAGCCATATGAGCAGTCAACTTTGTCTTCCTTTCCTCCTCCGAGGTATACAAGTTTGGAAGAGTTTCAGGCCAGGCAGATTGTGATTCATAGAGAAATCGAGGACCAAACCACCAGGTATGATTCTCAATCAAGTCTTCAGCTAGAATTCCTCTTGATGCACAATCAGCAGGGTTAAGAGCCGTAGGAACGTATTTCCACTGGCTTGGATTGCTCATGCGCTGAATATCAGCAACACGGTTGGCCACATAAACAGTCCAGTTAGAGGACGACTTGCGGATCCAGCTCAAAACTGTCGAGCTGTCGCTCCAATAGTAAACATTCTGCACATGTATATCTGTAAGGGATTCCCTGACATTTTGTGTCAATTTTGCGCCAAGTTAGGTTGCACAAAGCTCCAGCCTCGAAATAGAGACAGTCTTGATGGGAGATACCTTAGATTTAGCTTGCAGAATGTTAACATATATGCCACTGGGAGTTGTGATTCGAGCATAGACTACGGCAGCATATGCAGCAGTTGATGCATCACAAAAACAGTGTAATTCTGTCTCAGAATTTGTTGACCACTGAATCCATCTCGGAATATTTAAATTAGCCAATTCCGGTAGCGAAGATCTATGTTTTAGCCACTGCGATTCAATTTCAAGAGGTATTCGTTCATCCCAATTAACGCCATGTTCCCATAGCTGCTTAAACAAAGATTTCGCCACAATAGTTGAAGGTGTTAACCACCCCAAAGGGTCGTAAAGCCGAGCTGACTCTGACAGAATTCCACGTTTTGACGTCAATGGCTTCTCGTCAAGATTGACCTTAAATGAAAAAGAATCAACGCTCGTATTCCACTGAATGCCAAGCGTCTTTACCACATTGTCACGATCAAAGTTCAACGTAACAGAAGTTTCCCTGTGCTCTTCGGGTATTTCTAACATAACAATTTCTAACTTACAATTCGTAGTCCATTTACGAAGATTACAACCGCCTTTCTGTAAAAGAGTGCACAAATCCTTGTACAGTGGCAAAGCGTTGTCTAACGAATCTGAACCAGATATAATGTCGTCGACATATGAGTCTTTGACTAGAACTTGAGCAGCTTTTGGAAAACTCTGTTCAAAATCAGAGGCCAACTTTTGCAGAACGCGAATGGCAAGGAATGGGGCAGATGTCGTACCGTAGGTCACAGTGTTCAACTCATATATTGAAGTTTCATCAAATGGGCTGTAACGCCACAGAATTTGCTGAAATTTCCTGTGACATGGACGGACATCAATCTGGCGGAACATCTTTTCAATGTCCGCACTAAATGCTATTTTATGCCTTCTCCATTTGGTCATTATACCAGGAAGATCGTTCTGCAATGCAGGTCCAGGAGAGAGTTCCTCATTCAATGACTTGTGGTCATTTAAATGGCTGCTGCCATCGAAAACAACTCTTAACTTAGTCGTAGTACTACTCTCCTTTAGAACTCCATGATGTGGTAAAAAATAAGAGTTAGGACGAACATCGTTAGGATAAACTCCTATCTTCGACATGTGTCCTAATGACTCATACTCTTGCATAAAACTTTTATAGTTTTCACAAAAGAGAGGCCTTTTAGAAAACGAATTTTCCAATTGGTTTAATCATCGAAAAGCATTTAAGACATTATTCTGAAGTGTTGGATTTGTTCCATCCTTCAGAATTGATTTAAATGGTAAGTTTACCATATATCTACCAGTCTCAGTTCGAGTTGTGGTAGTTGTAAAGTATTCCTCACATTTCAGCTCTTCATCGGTTAGTTGCCGTTTAGTGAAGACTTCCTCCTGTTCCCAAAATGATCTTAGAATAGTATCTAAGTTCACATTATGAATATGAACTCTTTTTGAGACTTTAGAGTTGTTGGGTCCTGAGAAAACCCAGCCAAAATATGTGTTCTGGAAGAACAAATCGTTATGTACAAACGATTCTGTAGGAATTTTAAATTTCGAGCATACATCTGATCCAAGAATCAAATCTATGGAATCAGATTTGTAGTAAAAAGCTCTCAATTGTAGTAAAAAGCTCTCAATTCCGATTTTTGGAAGAGAAATATGTTCTGATATAGGGTCTGGTGTATAAGAGGATAGATTGGAGAGTACCAGAGCCGTGCATGAAAGCACTAACTCTTGTTTTCGGGTGAATAAATCAAGATCCACCGAAAATTTCGATAAGTTTTCACCACCATTCCCAATACCAACCACCTTGCAGTGAGATTTGGTTTTTTTTGAGACTTAAACGTTGTACAGCTGGTTCGGAAATTAGACTACCCTGAGAACCAGGGTCAAGTAAAGCCCGTAGTGTAAACTTGCCATGATTAGTAATGACGATAAGTCTAATCGTGTAAAGCAAGACAGAATGGAAAGATTGTGCACTATGAGATGTGACTTGGCCAAGTGGAGCTGAGGTTGACATCACAGGCTCATCAACATGAAGCACTGTATGATGAAGCTGACCGCATGTCAAACAACGAAAAGGTGATGGGCAAGTGTCGTGACCATGTCCTATCAAGAAACAATTACGACAGGTATTTTTCCCAGTCAAGAAGTTATTCTTTGCAGGCAAGGATAAGGCAAGAAATTTAAAACATTTTGAGAGAGTGTGTGATTTCTCACAAAATGTGCAAGTTGGTGTGTTACGACCTGAAAACTTTCCAGTATTGCAGGAAGTTTTCTTAGGCCGAGTGAATTTGCAGTTTTTATTACTTCGTGTAGATGTGGAGGGAAACTCGTCAGTCATTGACTCCAAAGTTCTGAATGTCCTTTCCAAAAATGAAAACAGTTCCGATATTGAAGGCAGTTCGGTGGAAGATTTCAGAGATTGTTCCCAATCTCTGTGGGATTGAAGATCCAACTTTTGTACAATGAGATGGTTTAGAATCGGATCCCATGTTCCAGTATTTACATCCAAATTCTGCAAGGATGAAATACACTCCTGAGCAGAGTCAAGCAAAGTCTTAATTGACTGAAAACCACCATCAGATTTTGGTATACTGAATAGTTTTGAAATCAAGTTACCAACAAGCATTCTCTTGTTATGATATCTTGATTCCAAAATTCTCCACGCGGAATCATAATTCGCCTCAGTAGCGAAATTTAATTTATTTAAATTGCAGCTTCACCTATAAGAGTACTTCGCAAATAATAGAATTTCTGAATCTTATTCAACGAATCATTCTGGTGAACGAGAGAGAAATAGATATCGCGGAATGGAATCCACTCCATGTATTCTCCAGAGAATTTCGGCAGTGAAATTTTAGGAAGCTTCGAGTCAGAACCGATAGTCGTGTCCGAACGACTATTGTGTGCAACAAAAGTACTTGCCATTGGTGATTGTGCCACGGAGTGATCTGAAAGACAGTCAAATATTTTCCCTTTGAAAGTCAAATATGTTTCAGAAAACTCAAAATAAACGTCATCGTTAAGATATGGCACATCACTGGCGTTTATAGACGAATCACGTACTATTTGCACTATTGTGTCGTGTTGCGCCTCAAGTCGACCGAAAATGTCGTCCACCCTTTGAGCTAAAGCATTCACATAACCATGAGTCTTTTTCGCGTCGAAACGGCTTTGGTATTTTACTAACAAATCAAACAAATCATGTTGCTCATTAATATAATTAGAAATATTACTCATGGTTATTTTTTGCTTCCTCACGCACGCACACTGACACTATAGAATTATTTCACTTTATGCACAGTCACCAAAATCACGGATAAAATTATAACAAAATTTAAAATTATCAGAAACCAAAAAAATTATTAAATTATTAAAAAAAAAACAAAAGAAAACCGATGAGATTCCCGGGTTTCGGCTCCAAAATTAATGTTGTGAAACTTTCCCTTTTGTTTAGCGAAAAAACAAAGCAAGTAAAAAAGTAATTTGTTTTTGCTTAACAATAAGGGTTGATCAGTTTTATTTCTGCAAAGGTTTACAATTTTTTAGTAAAGGATACTTAAGTGTTGCTCGTTCGACAATCCAACAAAGAAGGAACGATTCAACTTAAAATTCGGCTAAGCCAACCAAAAAATATGTACTTTAAACATATTTAAACAAATACATAATGTAAATACGTACATACATACATGCATTCGCATTACATTGCAACCAACAAGTCTGTCACACATGTTCGGGATCAACGACCTCTTAACCAGCATCGCTGAAACCGATTTGCTCCCGAATAACTTCGAATAGTTATATTAGATAGCATATAGAGTAAAGGGAGGGGTGCGACGCACACGCAACCAAAGAAAACAAAGCAATGGTTATGGTGTAGAGGGGCGGGTAGGACGCACACGCACTGAATAAGCATAACAAAACAGATGATATTGGTTACACTACCGATAACTAAAATAAGGACACTAAAATATTTTACAATAATAAAATATAAAGTGATGTAAAAAATAACTAATACAATACAATACAGTACAATACAATATAATACAATATAAAATTAATGATGGTTGATGATGAGGTTGATAGAAGCGATATTTCCATCAACACGTTCTAAATTTCAATATAAACATTATATTACACAGTGCTACAAAAAAGAATGAAGTAGAAAACTCTGGAAAGTGATGGTATTTTTCTGGTATGTATTGTCGAGTATAACTAGAATCTGTTTGATATTTGCCAAACACCCCCAAAATCTTGAGTTACGGGCAAAACCCCGTTTTTTCATACCTTTGCACACTTATAAGCCTGTAACTAATTTGGTTATCAACAGATTTTAACTTTCTCTACGGATTTGAAAAGAAGAAACCTGAAACTTTCGGCAGATATATAGCTTAATTAAGAAATCTGTATAGTTTTGTCCAGCAAACACACTTTAAAAAATTAACTATTTCTTAACTTAGGCAAGTTTTTGCATATTTTTTTGTTTGGTAACCGTATCACAATTAATCTTATTTAAGTAAAAAATTTAGTAAAGAGTAAAATGCCGTACGGAGAAATCGACATAGTCAGACGAATCAAATTACAACGACTACGCTGGCTTGTTCATGTTACTCGTATGGACGAAATCGCTCCAGCAAAGAAATGTTTCGAATCAAATCCCGATGGACAACGTAGAAGAGGACGACCGAGGCTCCGGTGGAAAGGCCAAGTAGAAGCAGACCTATCAAATCTTGGTGTAAGAAGCTAGCGAACCAGCGCATTAGATCGAAGCGTATGGAAATCTATTCTATGCCTGACCTGTGACCGAAATGGTTGTTTTTAGGCCAGCTAAGAAAGTAAGTAAGGAGTAACATGCAGCTTTGTCTTAATAAATCCGTCAGTAATTGACTGAGTTATTGAACTTTTTGCAAAACTATAAGTTTTGGTCATTCCAGTTCACATCTCTCATTATTTTACGAATAATAATACCAATAACAAGTAAAAATGGAGTTAAGTTCGGCCGGGCCGAACTTTATAT
The DNA here is from genome assembly GCA_947397865.1 of Polietes domitor. NCBI lineage: Eukaryota > Metazoa > Arthropoda > Insecta > Diptera > Muscidae > Polietes > Polietes domitor. The sequence continues at coordinate 96,951,991 of OX377618.1, forward strand.
ACCCTCCACCATGGATTGCATTCCACAGAGGTTGTCGGTTTTCGTATAAGTGCAGTAATATTACAGGAAAATATAAATTTTGTAATATAGCCAAACCAAAACAAATACAAATATTGAAAAAATATTTATATAAATAAATATAATATTTTAATTATATCAAACCATTATCTATTTCAAAACAAAAAAGTAAATATTCTTATATTTATATTTTCAAAAAGCTTAAATACCATAAATATTGGAAGATAGTGGGTGCTGCATTTGGTTGTACTTCCATTCTATTTTAATTCCAAAAGTACAAATTTTGAAAATCCATTATCAGACGTACATGTGCAAAGTGCAAAATAACATAACTTCATGATTCAACCAATTTTTGCCGTAAAAGAAAAAGTACGAATTTGGAAAACAAATTTTTATTTTGCGTGTCTATGCAGTCAGAGGAATGTATACACCGAATTCCATGATTCCAGCTGCGCCCATTTGGTTGGTACCATTTTTACCCCCTTGACATTTCTACGCAATTAGAATTTCATCATTCTAGCTATAGTCGTTTAGTTGGTACTATTTTTATCCCCCTGTACCATTGTATCCCTTGAAAGTACGAATTTCGAAAAATCCGTTTATTTTTCGTGTCTACGCAGTCAGAGGAATGTATACTCCGCATTTCCTGACTCTAGCTGCGGTCATTTGATTGGTACTATTTTTATCCCCTTTTTTCTTTTTAACCCCAAAAAGTACGAATTTCGAAAAATCTGTTTATTTAAAGTGTCTACGCAATCCGAGGAATGTATACACCGAATTTCATTACTCCAGGTGTAGCCGTTTGGTTGGTACCATTTAATCCCTTGGAAAAAAACTTTTATTTTTCATGTCTGCGTAGTCAAAGGAATGTATACTCCGAATTTCACGACTCTAGCTGCGGTTATTTGGTTGGTACTATTTTTATTCCCTTTTTCTATTTTGACCCCAAAAAGTACGAATTGCGAAAAATCAGTTTAATTTCCGTGTCTACACAGCCAGAGGAATGTATACTCCGAATTTCATGATTCTAGCTACAGTCATTTGATTGGTACTATTTTTATCCCCTTTTTCAGTTTAACCCCAAAAAGTACGAATTTTTAAAAATCCGTTTATTTTACTTGTCTATGCAATCAGAGGGATGTATACACCGAATTTCATTATTCTAGGTACAGCCATTTGGTTTACGCTTGTTACTTCCCGGGTGGGACTTGTGGAAGAGACAATAAGCTTAAACTGTTTTTTTTGTCAGATACCCATAAATTGACAATGTCTGAAAAATGTTTACTTGGAGAAGACTTTAACTGCAGGCATAACTATTGTGGTTGTCATAGAAGTTATGTCTGGGGAAATCTTCTTTATGATAAAATGCGGAATAGTAATTATCAAGTAAAGTTTCCCCATGAAAATACTTATATTCCATCGGACCCAAGAAGACAACCGTCGTCGTTGGATCTTTTCTTATCAAATATTCCGCTACACATGCGCTCTGTGAAATCACTAAATGATTTCTCCTCCGATAATCATAGAGGTAAATTTAATATGTGGAAGTACTGAAAATTGGTTCTTTAATTTTAACAAGGCAAATTGGACAAGTTACAAAAGCCATATCACGAGAAATGTTAAAATGCTCCAGAGGATGTATTGACTGAAATTCAACAATTTTAACGATATAGTTAATTCAGCAACAAATCTCAGCGTGCCAAAACAAAGAAATCTGCATACGGTTAAATCAATTCCTCGAACCATTAAAGAATTAATTCAATTCCACAATGTATAACAAACCAAATTTTGTTAACACCTCCAAATCATCAAAGAGTTACTGAATTATCACCTCAAAAAATATCAACCATATTGAAATGGTTAAAAAACAAAAAAGCACCAGACCCCGATGGAATAAACAATAAACTATAAAAATAATAAACTCCTGCCACAAATTATTTTACTCTCCCCGCATGTGGAGAAATAACAATTCCAATATTAAAATTTCATAAAGCTCCAATACATTTGTTTTCGTCCGTAAGCAAAATATTAGAAGAGGTTATCCTGGAACGCCTAATAAATTTTACAGTCGAGACAAATGTACTACCACAACAAAATTTGGGTTCAGATGAAAACACAACATTGGTCAGCCCTTGTAAAAATACGTAATTTTGTACACGAGAATTTTTAAAAAATCATTGTCAACAGGTATGGTCTTGCTAGATATAAACACATTTGGCTTTCCGTTTGAAATTATCAGCGTGCATCTTGGAAATATTCACTTTCGAGAAAATATCATTCCCAGCGGATGTCCTCAAGGATCTTGCCTATTTCCCATACTTTATGATATATTTACTGCTGATATTCCTGTCTTACAGAACTGGGTTACTTTAATATATATGGCACATCAATAATAAGCGCAGGTTTATATTCCATTGCTGTTACAAACAATCTACAATCAGCATTGTCAACTATACGCGAATATTTCAATAAGTGGAACATTTTGGTAAATCCTGAAGAGACTCAGGCTATATATTTCACCAGAAAGATGAAATATTGTTTCCTACTTCAAGGACCACTTCGTTTTCTCAACCACAATGTTGCGTGGAAAACAAATGTAAATTATTTGGGGGTAAAAAGAAACTAAATTTTGGTGATCATATATCAAACACGGTAAACAATGTTAAAATAACCACTAGGATAATGTATACTTTAATACACAGAGGTCCTAGCTGAACAAGGAAAACAAAAAACTGATAATTAAAACCACATTCCTACCCATTATTTTCTACTGAGCACCACTTTGGCCATCTTCGGCAAACTGCCACTTACAAAAATTACAAGTTTCACAGAACAAGTTACTCAAAATGATTGTTTATGAGAAACGTTAATAGTGTAAGTTAAATATTTTAACACGTAAAGCTCTTTTTAAAAAAGACTTTATTAATCAGAGTGCAAACTTGAACTGAACAAAATCAAATGCTACCAATAGTTTATATCTACAAAATAACTTATTAGCTAAGATCATATTAATCATAATGAACATTACATAGCAGTCGCAATGGTATTCATATTATACGTCGTATAACAAATCGTATGATGTAGGCTGGTGGGAAAAATGTAGCAAATGTTTATGTTAAACATTGCATACGATAACATATAACTCAACCCAAACGCATGAATTAGGACTGTACTATTTTTGTTTTGGAATACCTTCAAGCACTTGTAACTTGAAGGTTGAACAGAATGATAAAACGACTTTTACTTTCTGATATTGGTTGTACTTTATGGCCCATATTTATACCATAAATAATGCTGACCAAACATAAATACATAAAAGAACTTGTACATTTCATGTGTAATTAATAAAAATTAAATAACTAAAAATTGCAAACAGATCAGTTTTATGTTGGTACCTTTAGTTTTAGAATTAATATAATTAATTTGAATTATAAATTAAATATAAAAAAATAATATAATTTTATGTTAGTTGAATGTGAATGTTGGGAGAGGATGTTTTAATAATAGCCTTATAAATTAGATTAGTTAAGTTACTGAAACTACAAAATCAGATGAAGTTGTACTTTCGCGTGGAATCGGCTGTGGATTTTCCGGTGTTGTTGATTGTAGTTTGTATTGCCTTGATTTCATCTTCCAAATGGTGTAGGTGGTCAGAACAATTGAGAAAATGAGTGCAGTATATCATACTATCGGATGATGGAGGTTGATGTTCTGATTTTGTGTCGGCATGTCAAAAGCATCTTGTTGTTCAAACATTTTCTGAAGGTTGTTCAGATGGTCTGACTGAAGATTGAAGTGATACGTTTCATGTAGAAATGGATATGGATGTTTGGGCTTAGTGATATTATCCAGGCTTATTACGCTGGTGTACGATTCATAACGGTTACTTGAAATTGATTGATGTCCTTGGATAGTGATAGAGTCACATTTGATGATGCATTCAGGTTGCAATGTCAATAATCCAGAGCCTTCCAGCATGAGTTGTTTTCCCTGTCTCTTGCATACAGCATTGATTCGCTTAGGTGAATTGAAAGCATACATTTGTTATTGTTTGTCAGTTGTGTCCACGATGTGTTCGTGTTCAGGCGTTCTAGGTGGCAATTTGATGTGTATCATTGTTCAATAGTTGAATCTCGCATGCACATTCTTCAGAACCCTTGTTGAATTTCGACTGAATATTAGAGCATAAATACGTATCTGCTTCCGTGTGAATGCATGAATGTAACATAAGTCTATCAATGGGAAACTATTGATCACGATGTGCGTTCATAGAGAGAATTTCATTACAAATAAAGGGTGATTTTTTAAGAGCTTGATAACTTTTTTTTAAAAACAACGCATAAAATTTGCAAAATCTCATCGGTTCTTTATTTGAAACGTTAGATTGGTCCATGACATTTACTTTTTGAAGATAATTTCATTTAAATGTTGACCGCGGCTGCGTCTTATGTGGTCCATTCGGAAAGTCCAATTTTGGGCAACTTTTTCGAGCATTTCGGCCGGAATAGCCCGAATTTCTTCGGAAATGTTGTCTTCCAAAGCTGGAATAGTTGCTGGCTTATTTCTGTAGACTTTAGACTTGACGTAGCCCCACAAAAAATAGTCTAAAGGCGTCAAATCGCATGATCTTGGTGGCCAACTTACCGGTCCATTTCTTGAGATGAATTGTTCTCCGAAGTTTTCCCTCAAAATGGCCATAGAATCGCGAGCTGTGTGGCATGTAGCGCCATCTTGTTGAAACCACATGTCAACCAAGTTCAGTTCTTCCATTTTTGGCAACAAAAAGTTTGTTAGCATCGAACGATAGCGATCGCCATTCACCGTAACGTTGCGTCCAACAGCATCTTTGAAAAAATACGGTCTAATGATTCCACCAGCGTACAAACCACACCAAACAGTGCATTTTTCGGGATGCATGGGCAGTTCTTGAACGGCTTCTGGTTGCTCTTCACACCAAATGCGGCAATTTTGTTTATTTACGTAGCCATTCAACCAGAAATGAGCCTCATCGCTGAACAAAATTTGTCGATAAAAAAGCGGATTTTCTGCCAACTTTTCTAGGGCCCATTCACTGAAAATTCGACGTTGTGGCAGATCGTTTGGCTTCAGTTCTTGCACGAGCTGTATTTTATACGGTTTTACACCAAGATCTTTGCGTAAAATCTTCCATGTGGTCGAATAACACAAACCCAATTGCTGCGAACGGCGACGAATCGACATTTCACGGTCTTCAGCAACACTCTCAGAAACAGACGCAATATTCTCTTCTGTACGCACTGTACGCATTCGTGTGGTTGGTTTAATGTCCAATAAAGTAAACTGAGTGCGAAACTTGGTCACAATCGCATTAATTGTTTGCTCACTTGGTCGATTATGTAGACCATAAATCGGACGTAAAGCGCGAAACACATTTCGAACCGAACACTGATTTTGGTAATAAAATTCAATGAATTGCAAGCGTTGCTCGTTAGTAAGTCTATTCATGATGAAATGTCAAAGCATACTGAGCATCTTTCTCTTTGACACCATGTCTGAAATCCCACGTGATCTGTCAAATACTAATGCATGAAAATCCTAACCTCAAAAAAATCACTCTATATGAATCGAAACAATACTGTTGTTTACCACTATAGGTACAGGATATAGTCTGTAGAGCTCAAAAGACTCTTGGTCGCATAAAGGTATCGAAAACTTAAATATAACGTGGCTTTCAGTTACTCCACCTTCTACGGTCATCAACTTAACATAGAGCTGAAAATGGTTGTCACTGTTGACTGGAATTTGTGCGGATGATGGTAAATAATTTCGGATCTTCATTATTTCTTCTTGAAGCTGCCTTGGGGATAATAAGTTGATCCACACCAGCGTTGAAGAATGGGTGCGCTGGAGTAACCCGAGTTTTTCCCATAATTTGTTGTCTTGCTCGAGCACATCTAACGCATTTTTGTACTATTGATCGTGCTGTTATTTTTCCTTTGATAGGCCAAAACCTCTGTCTCATTGTGTTCAACAAAGCCTGAGGCCCACAATGTTTGTTTTCCTTGTGAACTTTTTCGAATAATATTTCGGATCATTATATGGAATGAGCATCGGGTGTTTCGCGTCGTATTGTAACATTGAGGACTCCAATCGGCCTCCCACTCGCAGGATGCCATGTTCATCGATAAATGGGAACAAACTAGATATCGAACTATTCTTGTCGATTTCGGCACCTTTATGAATTTGATTGATTTCTTGTGTGAAGTCGGACACCTGGACAGTCTTAATAATTACTACCAGTGCCTCATCTAATAAAATTTAGGTGATCACATTTCTTCCTTTCCGTGGAGAAATAGTACATAAACTACACGATGACAGTTTTGCCGCTGGCAGACCTCTGGACAACATATCTGCGGGATTGTCCTTTGATCCCATATGTCGCAATTGCTCGTGCAAGGTTAATGACTGTATTATGGATACTCGATTCGCAACAAAGGTATGATATAATGCAGATTGTGCATTTATCCAGGATAATACGATTTCTGAATCCGTCCATAAGAATATTGGCTGATTTTTAATTTGAAAATCAGTTTTGATTCTATCGGTATGTCGCAATTGCTCGTGCAACGTTAATGACTGTATTATGGATACTCGATTCGCAACAAAGGTATGATATAATGCAGATTGTGCATTTATCCAGGATAATACGATTTCTGAATCCGCCCATAAGAATATTAGCTGATTTTTAATTTGAAGATCAGTTTTGATTCTATCGGAAAGTTCAGCGGTAAGACTGCAGCACATAACTCCAAGCGCTTTTTCAATGAAACAACTCGCGTCTTTGCACAATGTAATTGTACAATAACTCTTTTGTTTGTCAGAACTGAATGCCACAGCACCATAAGCTTTCTCGGAAGCATCTGCAAATATGTGCAACTGAGTTTTTGCTGAAATTTCCCCTTGAAAGATGTGTCGAGGAATTTTCATGTTGTTTAAGTAGTACAAATCGTTTCTGAAGATCCTCTGGAAGTGGTTCATCCCAGACTATTTTTTGTTGCCATACGGGTAATTTTCGGCATTATCATCAGCAATTTTTTGTAAACACTTTGTTGCTACTTTGATGCTCTTGAACTTTGTTCACTCTGTATAGTTGGGCCGGTAAACATTAAATAACACTACTCAACAAAATGAAAAAAATTTCATGTACTCCGGATGCGATAATTTTTTCTGTGTAGATAACCTTGACATGAGCTCGAAAAACGCAATAAAAAATTTGTTTTTCGTTTGGTTTTTGTTTTATTTTTTTTTTTTAAATTTAAAAATTTTTTTTTTGGTTAATTTGTTTCGTCCGGCATAACTCGGGAACCACTAGCCCGATTTAATTGAATTAAATTTTAAAAAATTTAAAATTACAATTCCCTTAATCTGTTCATATATTGTTTTCCTATACAAGCAACAGTTTCCAAGTTAAAAATGAATATATAAAGGAAAAAACTTATTTTTTGCCTAAAGATTTAAATTTTTTTTTTAATCCATAAAAAATCCAAAATGAAAAAAATGTCAAATCTTATTACTTTTACGTAAAGTCACATAACCTATGAGCAAAATGAGACAAAGATCATGAAAATCTATGCACGCGTTTCGCTTTTATTCGCAATTGAGTAAAGGTATGAATTTCAAAAATTTGCTCGACATATGCACAACTTTGTCTATGGTAAGGTTTTTTCTTTTTTATTACAAAAAAAAATTAAAATTTGTTGGGTGACAAAAATATATGACTTTAAATTAAAAAACAATTCGATATATGTACAAGAAATTATCCTAAGGATATCAACATTAATTAATTATAAAAAAGTAGTTGTTCGACGATCTCTCTGTAATTTGAGCTTTTGTTGTTTCCAAGAAATCCGGAAACAATTTGCCGAAATGAGTTCCAAGCTGCAGCTTCATTTGGTGATAAAATGTGCTCAAACTGTTGGTCTTGCAACAACTTTTTAATTTGCGAACCGTCGAAAACGCCTTCCTTAATCTTTGCCGATGAAAGGTGAGGAAAAATGGTTTTTAAATAGGCTAACGCTTCGCCATCTTTGTTGATAGCTTTCACGAAGTTTTTTATGAGTCCGAGCTTTATGTGAAGAGGTGGGAGAAAAACATTTTCCTTTTTTATGAGTGGTGTATATTTCACGTTGTCGCTGCCGGGGATGAAGTTAACTCTTTCTGTCCAACTCCTCCTGGTGTAATGATGTTGACGATCGCGGCTGTCCCAAAGGCAGAGAAAACAACAGTACTTTGTGAATCCACCTTGTAATCCACAAAGGATACCGATAACCTTAAGGTCGGCACAAACTTTCCAATCGTGCCTCTCATAGTTAAGGCACTTTAGTAGATTGTCCATGACTTCGTATGTTTCCTTGGTGTCAACGGCATGAGCAATTGGAATCGAAGGTTTCTCGTTGCCGTTGTGCAGTAAAATTGCTTTAAGGCTCTGCTTGTTGCTGTCGATGAAAAGACGCCACTCTCCTGGATCGTAAGAGTACCCGAGTTCACCAAATAATCCGGGAATGTCCTTACAAAAACAGATGTTGTCTTTTTTTGTGTAGTACCTTGCGTATGGTTCATGACGCTTCCTGTAGATTGTTGTCACCACACCAGGAGCCAAGAAACCGAACTGTTGCATGCGCGATGCATGCAACTCTGCATCTTCCTTGGAGAGTTTCAATTCTCTAACCCAATCGTTCAGTTCTGCTTGGGAACATAAGCGTTGACCTCCATGCAATGTATATGTTGACTCGCATTCTGATGTGGTTTCTACTGTCTCCGGATCTGATGTTGGATGTATCGCCTCATTAGATGCCCATCTTGAAACGGACGGTTGCGGGTCCACTGGTTCTTCGAAAAATGGCACTGGAAAATTCACTGTTGAAACAGCAGCGTAAGTCCATCGTATATTTTTTCCCACGCCTGTTTTTTTGCTAAGACAGAAGTAGCAATCTGTTACATGGCAAAGCGGAGCTCTCCAAAGCATTGGCATGATGATTCTCGGCTGTCGTCTGAAAGAATTTCAATAATAAGTTATATATGTTCTTGAATTTCGTAATCTACACTTACCTTGAGTCAGCTAGCTGTACGTAGCACCTTGGACATAGAGCACTTGGTGTCCACCGCTCATCTATGTTTGAGACCTTTAAATTGAAGCTCTCTTCAAATGAATCTCTCAATTTAGGTGAAAAACAACGCTTGTTTTTTTCAGAAACGTATTCTCCGCACATGTAACAAAAATTACTTGGATTGGTATTGCATTCAAATCCTCGCGAACGTTTGCTCATTTTAACTATCGCGTTCGTCGACACTTGTTGAATGAGAAAAATCGATCAATGAAGACCTATTTATACTGTGTATTGTTTAGTATTTTACTGACAGGTACTTATAAATGGGTGTATATTTTTTTACGGTGGCTACATACCTGTTTCACCATGTGTGAGTCTTAAATTTTCCGAATAATGACCACCCTTAAATGTGGGTTGCATTTCTGTAAAAAAATCATACAGGTAGCCAACGGAAAACCCAAATAATTAAAAAAGTCCCCTTTTCTTTTAATTGTTCACGCACATTTATTAGCGTTTATTACTTTGCTTACGCAATCATAAAAATTAAATAACCCTTTGTTTATTCCGTTTTGTTAATTCTGAGAATCAAAAAAAAAAGAAAAACCTTACCATAGACAAAGTTGTGCATATGTCGAGCAAATTTTTGAAATTCATACCTTTACTCGATTGCGAATAAAAGCGAAACGCGTGCATCGATTTTCATGATCTTTGTCTCATTTTGCTCATAGGTTATGTGACTTTACGTAAAAGTAATAAGATTTGACATTTTTTTCATTTTGGATTTTTTATGGATTTAAAAAAAAAAAAATTAAATCTTTAGGCAAAAAATAAGTTTTTTCCTTTATATATTCATTTTTAACTTGGAAACTGTTGCTTGTATAGGAAAACAATATATGAACAGATTAAGGGAATTGTAATTTTAAATTTTTTAAAATTTAATTCAATTAAATCGGGCTAGTGGTTCCCGAGTTATGCCGGACGAAATAAATTAACCAAAAAATTTTTTTTTAAATTTAAAAAAAAAAAAAACAAAAACCAAACGAAAAAAAATTTTTATTGCGTTTTTCGAGCTCATGTCAAGGTTATCTACACAGAAAAAATTATCGCATCCCGAGTACATTTTGACTGTTGACTAGTGTAATTTAACGAATAACCAGTAGACGTTTTTGCCAAGGCGTCGAACACAACTCTTAGCTTCGTTGTAGTGCTGTCAGGTTTTAGCACACAATGGTGCGGAATAAAATACTTAGGGTCTAGCACTCTATCAATGTTGACCTTTTCCATATATCTCAATTGTTCGTATTCTCTCATAAATTGTCTGTATTGAGTTCGTATTGTTTAATTTTTTAACAATCTCCGTTCTAGCGCCAGGAATCTGTTGTATGCCTTTGAGTGCGACTCTCCTAGTGCATCAGGTCCTTTACGCAGTGGAAGGCTGACTACGAAGCGTCTATCCTTGTTGGTGTGGACATGTTGAAGAAAATGAGCTTCACATAACTTTTCTTGTGGTGATAGACTTTTCTTACTACTTTTAATCTCGTCCAATTTCCACAGCTGTTGTATAGATTCCTCTAATGACGTAGTGTCACCGAATATTGCACATGTGAGTGCACATAGTGGATTTTGTTCGATTGCACCGCCAACAACCCAACCAAGTGTTGTATTTTGAAGCGTTGGAAGGTCATCAGCGAGTCGTATTGTTCCACCTCGGGTCAAGTTGAAATAAAATTCTGCTCCTAGCAGAATGTAAAATTTTTCCTGCTGATTGAATTGTGGATCTGCCAATTGAATATTGCTTGGAATGTCCCAAGTTGAAATATCAATTTGATGACTTGGTTGTGGTGGAATAATGCTTGGAAGTACATATGCTTCAAAGTTTGTAGAGAAGCTAAGGTCACTGGATTTCATCGTAACACTCACGCGATATTTAGATGTCCTTTGAAACTTGCCAACACACTCAATACATAGTGACAATTTTTAAATAAGACGTTTTGACACAATGTTGACTTGTGGACCGGAGTCAAGTATTGCTCTGAATTCACTTGATACTCCATTGGCCGACGTAATTATAACTTTTACTGTAGCCAATAACACATAGCCCTGGCGGCCCCCAGCAGCATTTGCAGCGGCTGACGTAACTGCAACGTTGGATGGATATTCGCCAGTTGACTCATTATTACTCCGAGGAAGACTTCGTCCTGAAGCTTGTTTTGAAGAATTGGTTTCTTTCCTGCCATTATGTGCCTTCTTTTCCAAATGAAGCAATGTGTTGTGCTTTTTTGTACACTTTTTGCAACTTCCTGCAGTACACGTTGTTGATGTATGATCTTTTTTAAAACAGTTAACACACAATTTTTGCTGCTGAACCCACTGTAACCGCATTGGTTCCGACAACTGCAAGAACTCGTTGCAGTGTTATAATTTATGGGTTTCGTTTTTACAAAAATTGCAGGTAGTTTTGTTTCCATTAGAAGCTGCTACTGATGACACAGCTGTATTCATAGGTCTGTCCTTCTGACCGACCGCTTCCATTAATTGGAATTGAATTTCTTAAAAAGATAAAAATTCTGTAATTTTTGGAATTTCCTTGGATTCCTTCAATGACTACACTAGCCTGATATGCATATTTCTATCCAGTTTCTTGATTAATAATTGAAGCAAAATTGTATCCCATGATGATGTTTCAATGCCAATGTTGTTCAGCGCCAATAAGCGTTCCTTTGTGGTATCATGTAGATTTTTCAAAGACGAAGCAGATGATGTTGCTGTGGGTTGATTTAGTATTTTATCAACTAAATTTGCTACAAGAACTTGTTTGCTGTTGTATCGATTTCCAAGCAGCGGCATAATTCTCATCAGTTAGTTCAGCTTCCCCAGATACATTAGTTTTCAGATACCACATTTTTTGTATTGCTATTCCAGCAACCATCTCGGAGAACAAATCGTGGAACTGACGATGTTCCCGCTATTGAATGTGTTGCTTCAATGCTCTGAAGTCCATCCGTCATGACGGATAAGCTGACCAAACGGTTCAGAACTGCGTCATCCAACGTGTATTATTCTTCGAGGCTGAAACCAGATCTTGACGGTTTTTCAAATTTTACACAAACCTCATCATATAAATCTTGGATGTGCCCATAAAGCTTGTTTATTTTATCAGTCTTAAGTTGATAGTACTGCTTTGGATGATTCTCTTCCATATCCAATAATCCATTTAGGAATCGCAGTAAAGCCGTCATTCGACCTGAAATATGCCGACTTAACCCTTGATTGTCGGACATCACTTGTAGTGTGTCCCGTGGAATAATTGCTGCAGCGCCATTGCTTGCGGGCTGCAGAACCTTTTGTTGTATATCTAAACCAAATTCAGGATTTTTGGCTTCGTTTTTGAACTTCTCCAAATACGAGTTGGTCAATTCGCTGATTTTGGACTAGAAGTTTCCATTGAAATATTGATGCTCCTTAGGCAACTCAGATGTATCATCAAGTACGCGTAATTTTGTATCTTGTGTCTCGAATTGAGTCCAAGCTTCCGTGAGACGTCGCAACCGTTCAGTGTAGTACTCTGCGGTCTTTCTTTCAATGGAATCCTTCTTGTAGTTCCGGATGATCTGTTGAATAACCTCGCAGTCTTTTGTTGAGAATCCAATAACTTAGCCACTGTTTCCATCTTGTTCTTGACTGTTGTCTTGAAATTGAAACTGGATAGTACTAAAACGTATCCGGTATCCAGTACCGCTTGATTGATAGCGCCTGACGTGTTTATATTCAACTCTGAAAAGTTGTTCAAGTTCCTTACCACTGGTGGGGGGAAACTTAACTTTCAAAGATGTTTTTTGGGGTCACCAAATATTTATGAAAAACAAAAATAGTACAGTCCAAATTCATGCGTTTGGGTTGAGTTATACTATTAACCTTTCTCATAAACATTTGATCACGTCGGGGTCACCAAATGTTTATGAGAAACGTTAATAGTATAACTCAACCCAAACGCATGAATGTGGACTGTACTATATTTGTTTTGGAATACCTTCAAGTACTTGTAACTTGAAGGTTGAACAGAATGATAAAACGATTTTTACTTTCTGATATTGATTGTACTTTATTGCTCATATTTATACCATAAATAGTGCTGACCATACATAAAAGAACGTTTACATTTCATGTGTAATTAATAAAAATTAAATAACTAAAAATTGCAAACAGATCAGTTTTATGTCGTTACCTTTAGTAGGTAACAATTTAAATAACATTAGCGGTATTCACTTATATGTGTGTTGTTGATTATTATCAATAAATTTATTTATGTGTGTTTTAACAACGATATTTAAACTGCCTTGACATTATTCCACTCAAAGACTGCACACACTACCTGGTTTCCAACTCGTGAAGAATAAAAATAAAATAATGGTGATAAATTTCGCGGTATACTCATATTAATGAAATTGTTTCAATTAAACCTAGTCAACGATTTATCAAAAAGGTTTTTCTATGTATTTTTTCCTTCTCATTTAAAATCACAATATATATAACATAATGTTGAAAAAATATAAATGTATTACTAATTAGAACATTATTATTATTTTTCCTAAACTCTTTCACTTCTTTACAACTTAAAAAGACAAATGTAAATCATGAAATGTTAAGAAATAAAGAATTATCAATCAAAAAATCTAAAACCGCAAAAATTAAATTGCTCTATATCCGATTTGGTAAATTACGACGGAAATATTTTAGGGACTACCCTTATTTTGTAACATAATTTACTGATATTCTCTGCTCTGATTGGTCAAATCAGAACTGCAGGTGTGTCTACAATTCGTAATATTATGTCATATACCACTCCGAACACTCCCGAAAACTGCTTAACCTTCGCCTTACTAATACCCCACCCACAAAAACATTTTGAGTATATTTTGCAGCCAGTATAAATACGATACGTGTTATCATATTTTGTTGGAGCTCTTCACTTATTTAGCATCAATCTTGTCCTCATCTTCTATAACGATTCCTTTGTACGATGCGACTAATGCATTCCACCGACGTACAGTGGGGCCTTTTGGCTATTTTCGTTGCAAAAATTATAACTTTTAAACTAGTGTACACATTTAAAAAAGGAAAAGAAGATATCATAAGCTTTAAAATGACACTTGATTACTAGACTTACTGTGTGCTTTAAAAGCAGATGTCTAGTATGCTGTTCTTTCTTTTCAAAACTATTATATTTCTAGTTAGTTTACATTTACTTTTTTGTTGCCAAATTAATCATTTTATTTATTTTGCCGTAACATAACATATATAATTATAGTTAACTAACCCGCTTCTCCAGATAAAAACACATACCCAAAAGTCAAAAATGCGGATTTATATTGTTTTTTCGTGATTAGTACTTATTTACTACTAATTTTTATAAAGTTATTCTCAAAAACAGTTTTGACACGCCCCTCCCGCTCCAGTGCTAGTTTCTTGAAATATATAGTCTTAGATCCTACCTGGGAGAAGTTCCAAAAAGAGACAAAAGTTTTTATAAGGTGGGAAGTGCCCGTCCACTTATCGCGTACCTCCCACTTTTTCCACAAATTTGCACGTTAATACTCAATGAACTCACACAAAATTTCAAGATTGTTGTCATAACGGAATATTTTTTATTTAAATATTGAAAATTTCTTTATTTTTAACCAATATTTCGTCCTTCTTTAAAGAACATCATCAGGGTTCTACATAAAAAGAAAATATAACAATATGTACAAAACATAACATGTTAACATAATTTACGTATTCACTTACTAAAGTAATAAATCAAAAAACAATATATATTGGGTAGAACCCATCTTGATAGAAGGTGTCACGTCCATCAATCAAATCCCACCCATTTTTATCTTGCCTAAGGAAGTGAAAACTTAATGACCTCACACATAATTTTAGGAAATTCGGTGTCATGTAACAAAAAATACTCTATAACTGGTTTTAATTTCTTATGGGATGTGCCACGCCCCCTTCAACAATACCGCCCATTTTCTCCCAACTATTCAGAATTAATAAATAAAATTTCAGAACTCTCACTGTCATAGAAATTAATATATATGGTAATAGATTTTAATTTCTTATGGGAGGTCTCACACCTCTTTTCCAATTCCGTCCATTTTTTGTACAACAATCCAAATTAATACGCAATGAACTCTCACAAAATTTTAAGACTCTGACGGTCATAGTACTCCAAATATGTAACTTTATAGAATGAAAAAAAACAAATTTGTGTTGGAGGCGCCACACTTTTATTGTAATGATATGCGATTAGGCAAGTATCTGCAGCAAACTTTAATTGAATACGGCAAATAATCCTAAACTAATCAAAACATTTTTAGTTCTCCTCCACCAAAGATTAAAAACGATTAAAATATAGTTTTTTTACTACTACGATACGTCTCTTTCAAGCGAGACCAAAAGTGTAAAAATTGGGTAAATAGTTTATCTGTAACTCAATTATGAATCTTATATTTCTTTCACTTTTTGTTTTTTCTTGCGTTGTGAAGAAATTAATAAAGTTTGAGTGACTCTATAAACCTCAATTTTTGTCCAATTTTGAATCGGTTTTCGGATTATTAATCGATAATAAGTTCTCTATTAATTGGTATTATTCGTTTTGCTAAAAACTGTTATCAATTTTTTTATTTTTGCCACTGATTCCGGGCTAAGGCCCCAACTCAGCTTCTTCAACTATTAAGGAATATATCAAAATATTATCAGCGGGTTTAAAAAGATTGCAAAATGGCAAGACTTGTTTGAGGTCAAAAATGAAATTTTTAATGGCGACCATTTTAGAGTTTTGTAAAACGATTTATTATTTAATTAATGATCAGGATGATTCTCACGCACTCAAACCGAAAACTGTTAATTTATTTTTTAATGTTTTCTAGTATTAGGTTGATCGTGTAGGGTAATTGTTAACGTTTATAAAAATGTTATATAAATTCAAGACTTGCATTTGTTTTCCGTTTATAGATTGAAAAAAGATTTTATAGATTAAAAGTGTTTTTGTCTTTGCCCAAATATTGAATGACGCTGATTTGTTGAAAAACTTGTTAAATTTTCGTTGGTTATGTTCGTGTGTTCGTATTCGCTATCAGGTGGACAACCGAAATGATTTTTAGTGCAAAAAAAAAACAAATCTTTTTAATTTCAGTCACATTGGTGTAAGTTGAATCACTTTTTTGTAAAAATGTTGCTGAATTATTATTATTATTACCACTTATGCCTACTTCTTACTATTCATGAAGAACGACAAAAAATCGTATTATTGTACTTCTGTTGTTTACTTGTAGCAGGCTGGTATAGCTTAAAGTTGTTCGTATTGTTGTTGCTGTGAGCGCCGTTGCATTTGTTTTGGTACTCCTCTCTGAAATTTCGTTCTGATTACAAAATTTACAAAAACTATTTCAACAATGAAGATAAATTTGGAAAGACTCACTCTTCTGATGTATTGTTGATGCCAAAATAAAAAATGCTTTGCTTCTGGTGGCAGTAGAGTAAAACATATGATTTCAATTTTCAATGTTAAAATTCCAGCATGATTTCTTTGTTTACTTTCACAGGTTGTGTTGTTGCTATTTTTAATGGTAACAGGATGTTTATAAACGTAACTCACTATAGTTATATATAACTTTTTAATATTTTTACTTTTATAATGTTTATTTCTTAACAAACACTATTTAAGATTGTCCGTCCGTCTGTTCTCAATGTTTTTATTACTTTCTTTTGTTTGTTTGCTTCTTAACGTTTATTTGCCTTGCTTGGGTACGTTCAGTTAGTGATTTTCAGAACTTCGTAGCCATCAATTGACTTTTCAAGTACTTTTCGTTTCCCGGGACAGGGGAATTATTGTTTTGATTTCCCGGGATCTCGGGACAGGACGGGAAATCGTCAACATATTGTTTAATATATAAAAACTTATTTTTTTCCGAATAAAACATTCGAACTTTAATAAAGTAAATTATTATATTTCGGTGTTGCAAACATTTGGCGTAAAAAAAAAACCTAAAATATCCTATTCCACAAAGTGATGTAGAGTATAAAAATGAAATATAAATTTTGAAATATAAAAAATTTTAAAGCAGACAACCAATTTATAAACGCATAAGGTAGTCTTTTTCTAATTTTAATGGAGAAAGTTAACGCGATAGAGAACGATATTATATTGAGAGTTGTATTATTAATTGTTAGTAAATCGTTAATTATCATTTTCCTTTCCTGTACCTTCAAAACCCTAAATTTATATTTTGAGGAAGTATATAGTAATTTTTTAATACATACATTTCATACATTACTTTATATTGTATAAAACCTGTACGATTTCTCCACAGATATTAGCATATCAAGACTTTTTCATAAAGATATTCAGTTTATATTAATTACATTGAATTACCATATTCAAGGTAGAAGATTAATATCGCCTATCTGACACATATCTAATTAAAAATGATCTTTTTAAATTATTTTATACCTTTTACATTTTTATTGTGTAAAAGTGTTAAAAAATTTACGAGAAATAGGTAAAACTTTCTGCTGAATTCCATCGGGAATCCCGTACAAATATCCATGATTTTTCCCGCGGGAAATCCCGGGATGCAAACCCTACTCTTGACCGATGATATTTTTGACAATCTCACTTTTTTGTGTTGTTATTTTTATCCCAGATTTTGGAATTAGATTAGTTTTTGTTGGTGTTTTATTTTTACTGTGAATGTTTAGCACTGTTTTTTGTGATCTTAATGCACATGGTTAATGGTTACGTTCTTTTTAATATGGCCCTACTTTGTTTGCTTTTGTATATATATTTTATATTAATTTTACGGCGACCGAAAACACTATTGTCACCGTACCTAACCTGAATCTCACCTTTCTTCTTGATGTAATATTGAAAATTGAGACTCTTGTCGTTGGTTGTTCTCACTATGCGACAAAACTGCGTATGTTGCTTTTTAGCCTTATGTTTGGTTGATATAAAGCGAGTGATATGGCGGATTTCTTGCCTCCTAGACTTGGGCTTGGATTATTTCGAAGGACCAATGTTTAGCGAAGGAGGGCTAAATAATTTAAAACGAAGAAACAAGAAAACAATGATATTTTCTATTTCAAAATGACGGTCGCGATTGGACCTGCTTTAATGAAGTCTTAAGAAGAACTTAAATATAAATGCCCACTTTAGGTGGTAAAAAGGTATTATATACCTTAATGCTAAAAATGGACAACAAATTTGTAATAAAATGACAAATATTAAACATAGAATAAAAAATAGAAAATAAATGTCAAAATTCTAGATTAATAATGGGTTTTAACCCTTGTTGGACGGTGCGTTCAACAATTGGTCTATCTGATTACCTGCTCTGTAGTGTTATGGCCTTCGCGAAATAAAAATTGGTGACCTAGTATCACGTTTTTAGATGCGAAAATGGTTTAATGTTGCGACGGTAACCAAAAAAATTATTATTTTTGCCACGCTCTTTGATCCCGCGCATTTTGTTTTTGTTTACTGTGTCTCCACTTTTGACTTCAACGTCAAGTTATAGAAGTGACAACTGGAAACTCCGTTTTTCTAAATGTTTCTAAACGGTAAGCAAGTTCTTTAAATTCTACGAATTTTGTCTTTTACAGTATATAGTTTTATTCAACAACAAAAAAGTTACTGAGGTTCAAAAATTCACTTTGACTATTCATGCCAACATTCGTTGACAATAAATTTTTGGGGTTTAGTGACACTTGTGTGCCAAATTGATTTTTTCGAACCTCTGTAACTTTTTGTCTATGAATAAAAATATATACTGTAAAAGACAAATGTAAATAAAGAGTGATTTTTTTGAGGTTAGGATTTTCATGCATTAGTATTTGACAGATCACGTGGGATTTCAGACATGGTGTCAAAGAGAAAGATGCTCAGTATGCTTTGACATTTCATCATGAATCGTCTTACAAACGAACAACGCTTGCAAATTATTGAATTTTATTATCAAAATGCGTGCTCTGTTAAGAAAGTTCATTGCGCGCTTCCATTTTATGGTCAGTTTAATCGACCCACTGAAGCGGCTATTCGGGCTATTGTGACTAAATTTCGCACCAAATTTACATTGTTGGACATTAAACCACCAACACGCTTACGTAGAGTGCGAACTGAAGAAAATATCGCAGCTGTATCGGCCAGTGTTAATGATGACCACCAATTTTCGATTCGTCGCCGTTCGCACCAATTGGGTCTCTGTTACTCAAAAACGTGGAAATGCCAAAATTGGACTAAGCGGATGGACCACCTAAGACGCAGCCGCGGTCAACATTTAAATGAAATTATCTTCAAAAAGTAAATGTCATGGACCAATCTAACGTTTCAAATAAAGAACCGATGAGATTTTGCAAATTTTATGCGTTTTTTAAAAAAAAAAAAGTTATCAAGCTCTTAAAAAATCACCCTTTAGTTATTATAGTTGTAAATATTATACTCTTTTTGTTTATATTGTACATAGTACTCTAGCTCAGTGTCATTTACATTATATCAGCAAATTTGTTTCTTGTATATAAAATATATCGCAAATAAAGAAATTATAAAAAAATTCAGTACTTTTGCGTGTCATATAATGGCGATATGGATATCAAATGAAAGAAAATAAAATAGGTTAAAAATACTTCAAATGGAATGCTTATATCTGTATTATTTTAAAATTAACAACACTAACGTTAAAAAGTTTGATCAGATTATGGTTGAATTTTTTAAAAAAAAAAAACCTTTTTATTAGACAAGAATGTGTTTACGATGCAAATAATCCCATATTTCAGTGTTTACCTCACATTTAACCAACTGAGAATCATCAGTATGAAAATAATTTTGCAGCCCTTAATGGGTAAAGAAGTGCAAAAATTGGTATTGGTGGCCACGACTACGTCTGATCCAATTTTGGATTCACCCAAAATTCGTTCGATCACTGAAAATAACACGCAAATTTAATTAATTAAGGCCGAGATCCTTTCGTAAAATACACCAAGTTGTCGAACACGACAAGCCAAGCTGCTGAGAACGACGACGAAATGATTCTCCAAGGTCTTCGCGTACACTCTCAGCTAAAGCTGCTGTTTTTATACCCTACACCACTTCGTGGACTAGGGTATTATAAGTTAGTTTTCTTATACCCTACACCACTTCGTGGACTAGGGTATTATCAGTTAGTTTTCCGCCAAATGTTTGTAACACCAAGAAATAATTGAGCTAGATCCACCTTTAAGTATACGGATCGGCTTAGAATCACCAGCTGAATCGATTTCTGTCTGTCCGTCTGCTGTCCATCTAAGCTTGTTCGCACTCTACAGTTCGCAATTGTTGTCCGCTTGTCATGAAACTTGGCAGAAGTTATTTTTTCTGGCCAAGGACCATCGGTATTGAATTTGGAGGAAATCGGATCAGATTTAGATATAGCCCCCATACAAATGTCGCTCCCGATTTCACTTTTTCCGCTCTAGAAACCACATCTTGTACCCGATTTTCTTTAAATTTGGCATAACATCTTATAATCCAACTATAAACAGCTATGCAGAAAGTGGGTAAGATCGGTTCAGATTTAGATATAGCCCCATACAAATGTCGCGCTCGATTTGACATTTTCCGCTCTAAAAACCACATCTTGTACCCGATTTTCTTTAAATTTGGCGTAACATCTTATAATCCAACTATAAACACCTATGCAGAAAGTGGGTAAGATCGGTTCAGATTTAGATATAGCCCCCATACAAATGTCGCTCCCGATTTGACTTTTTCCGTTCTAGAAACCACATATTGTACCCGATTTTCTTTAAAATTGGCACAACATTTTATAATCGAACTAGAAACATCTATGCTGAAAGTGGGTAAGATCGGTTCAGATTTAGATACAGTTCAGATAGTGTAACCGATTTTGGCCAAACTTTACATATTATATTTCACCAATAAACAGACATGGTGAAAGCGGGTCACATCGTTCCATGTTTCAATATACCCCCATACAAATGTCCTTTCCGATTTAACATTTGTTATCAAACACATGCATTTACAGGATGCAAAAATCCGTCCCGATTTCACTTTTTTACCGAATTGAATTGCAATGAGAATTGTTTGTGTGAAATATAATATGTATATAATGTGAATATAATATGTATATAATATTGTGTGTTTCGTTAAATATGACTAAAGGTGAATTTATAGTAACTTTATAATTTATATGAACTACATAAAATTACTCCCATGAAATAGCTGGGTTTAGTAATCAAAGCGAGGTACATACGCAGGGAGTGGTGTAGGGTATTATATAGTCGGCCCGCCCGACTTTAGCCTTTCCTTACTTGTTTGTAATACAGTTGAAAAATTTGGAGGCGATGTGAGTCTTCCCATGATGATTTGTCAAACGACACTGAACAAAAATTACAAAGCATATGAGTGATCTGGAAAAATCCTCACAACGAATTACCGATATAAAAAAGTCGACAACCTAAAAGTGGAACCCTAATTTCTATGTCTTTTTGTTCCACTTAAATCATTGGGGACACCAAGGCGTCAAGCGTAAAATGACGCCGCACTGTGGCTGACATTTTGATTTCATAGGTCAAAAGTCTAATTTTTTATCACCGATTTTCGAAAATTTTACGCCTTTTTGTAGCTACTATATCCAGATTAAGGTAGCCAAAAACTTAGGTTAAACTATTGCAACTGTTTTTTTAATATCAGAAAAATGTCTTTTTTTTTGTTTTTTATCAAAAATAAATGGTTACTACTCACAAGGTATCATCGATAATGGTCTGCGGTCTTTATATAATGTTGGTGGGATTATAGCCTTTAGTTGTTGTAAGTGGTCACAGCTCTAGCGTTTAATATTAGGGGCGTTATGAAATTGCTATAAATATGAAATTGCCCTGCTAGCAACCGAACCAAATAAATGTCACACACTTCTTTTTAAAATACTTTGTTTTCTGTTTAAGAATACAAAAGCAAATGATCTCGAACCTGAGTAAGAGTTACAACAAAAACGGTGCCCCAAAATTTTTACTTAAATCCTCATAAAACTCACAAAATACACAATATATGTCTAGAATTTGGTTTTTTCTGAACTCATACGCGCTATGTTTGAACGAAATCGGTCCATGTTTGGACCAATTCCCCATAGAAGGGTGCCCTTAAACTCCAATAAGACTCGCAAAATATACACTACTTCCCTCAAATTTAGTTCATAAGCCTTTTCTGAATCCATAATTGTGACCAAGTCTCTCTATCTCTCAGATCTCTTTCTAAATTTACCTATTATCAAATTTTAGGGTCAACCAAAGTCATAAACAAAGTGTGTCAATAATCGCGACATTAATCCACTAAAGATAAAAACAAGTAAGGAAAGGCTAAAGTCGGACGGGGCCGACTATATAATACCCTACGCCACTCCCTGCATATATACATCGCTTTGATTACTAAACCCAGGTATTCCATGGGAGCAATTTAATGTAGTTCATATAAATTATACAGTTACTATCAATTCATCTTTAGTCAAATTTAATGAATATGGTTAATAATAAAGTAATTGATCCAATTTTCCAGCAGATATTCCGAATAAAGTAAATATAACATGATATGGAAAAATTGATCAAGATCCAATGATCAATACAAATTATACAGTGGTAATAGGATGAATCGGACGGACATTTGAAGGGGACCTATAACAACTCTTGAGGCCTCTGCAAAAACGTGCGCCAATATATTTCTCATTCACGGTAGGTATTCCTAGTTGAAACATATAATGATCTGCAAAAATTGATGAAGATACGATGTAAGATGTAGTTGCTAGAGCTGTAATAAATCAGAGTGGGAACCATTTGGGTTATACCAAAGTATGGACATATGGGCATCTCCCAAACAAGTAAGGAAAGGCTAAAGACGGACGGACTTTCTATCTCATTGCAATTCAATTCGGTAAAAATGTGAAATCGGGAAGGATTTTTGCATCCTGTACATATATGTGTTTGACAGAAAATGTTAAATCGGAAAGGGCATTTGTATGGGGGTATATTGAAACCTGGAACGATGTGACCCGCATCCACCATGTATGTTTATTGACGAAATATAATATGTAAAGTTTGCCCAAAATCAGTTTAACATTAGGGAGCAACATTTGTATGAGGGCTATATCTAAATCTGAACCGATCTTACCCACTTTCACCATAGGATTTTTTAGTTGGATTTTTAGATGTTGTGCCACTTTTAAAGAAAATCGGGTGAAATCGGGAGCGACATTTGTATGGGGGCTATATCTAAATCTGAACCGATCTTACCCACTTTCAGCATAGGTGTTTCTAGTTCGATTATAAAATGTTGTGCCCATTTA
This sequence comes from Polietes domitor, assembly GCA_947397865.1. NCBI lineage: Eukaryota > Metazoa > Arthropoda > Insecta > Diptera > Muscidae > Polietes > Polietes domitor. Next base: position 96,975,473 of record OX377618.1, read on the forward strand.
AAAGAAAATCGGGTACAATATGTGGTTTCTAAAGCGGAAAAAGTGAAATCGGGAGCGACAGTTGTATGGGGGCTATATCTAAATCTTAACCGATTTCATATTCAATTCAATACCGATGGTCCTTGGCCAGAAAAAAAACTTCTCGCAAGTTTCATGACAATCGAACAACGATTGCGACCTGTAGAGTGCGAACAAGCTTAGATGGACAGCAGACGGACGGACAGACAGACATCGTTAAATCGACTCAGCTGGTGATTCTAAGCCGATCGGTATACTTAAAGGTGGGTCTAGCTCGATTATTTCTTGGTGTTACAAACATTTGGCGCGAAACTAACTTATAATACCCTAGCCCACGAAGTGGCTAGGATAAATATGGAGAGCTTTAGGTACAAAGAACTGACCGAAGAATATTTTAGAAACAAAAACCAGGGAGATGTTCTTAGTTACGTTAAAAAAATAAAAATAAATAATTCGTGTAGCACCGAAATGCAAGAGCAATTATCTACTCAAGAGCAATTATGGTTTTTGGGCATATTTCCTATTGTCTCCGATTGTTATAAAATTTAGCATGAGGATAAAGGTAATTTACTCACCTTTTTTTCTGCGTACCTACTTTTCAGAATTTAACGAGACGAAAATGACTAAATTGCGTTTTGGAACTAAAAAATCTGACATGGGTCAATTTCGAGCGGGCAAAAGTTACCCTACAAAAGCGGGCGAAACATATACAACCTTTCCAAATATGTATATATTTCGTGAAAGGCTTTTGAAGGAAAAAAGATGTGTTGGTTCAAGGTCGGACATTTGTTCAAAAGCATATTTTTTTTAAATATTTATTACAAAGAAACTATATCTGGCGTCAAGCTAAGAAACCACAATTTCTAATAAAAAAGATCTGAGAGTAAAATCTCTTAAAATGTATGAGAAACTATTATTTAATTGTTTAAATAAGATGTTTAGACCTATACTAATTTTCAAAATAAAAGTCATTTTATTTTGTTTCACCCAACGTTTCGTCAATTTCTTGTTGACTTCTTCAGGAGTTTTGAAATAAAAATATTTTTATTAAAACAATTCTCGTACGTAAAAATATAAACATAAACACAAAAAAATAAAAATTTTAATTTTCTTTAAAATCGAAAAATTCGAAAAGTAGTCAACCTTGGGCCGATTTCTGAAATATATCTGATTTCCCGATTTTTAATGTTAGTATCTCAAAATAATCCTTGGGTTCTTGTCTAAGTTGGTTTTTACAGAACTCAAAAATGTCTACTACAACAAAAGTTACAGAATTTTGGCCAATGAAAAACGATTTTCAGCCACTGTGCGCCGGCGTGAAAAAAATACACACGTGTGCTTATGGCAGCCTTCACATCGAAGCATCATAAAATTATATAAAATTCATGAATTTTATGCGTCTCCGTCAAGACGGACGCGCTTTCAAGTAGTCGTAGAATGTATATTTCGAATTTGAAACAAATTACTATAAAAATCCATTTGTGTTGTTCCTTTATATAGTCAGAATGTACGGCAAATTTCACAATTGCAGATTCGATACATTGATAGAACAATTTTTATCTTCTTTTGTCCTTTAAGATCATAAATTTTGAAAAATCTTTTTTGGTTCGTGTATACACGGCCAGTGGAAGTATATATTGTTGGTAAAAATTGTATTCCTTTTCCACACTTATACTTTAAAAGTAAAAGGATTCCAACTTCAACAGTTTGATTTGTACAATTTGTATCCCTTTTATCCAGTGGTATATGCCACAAAGTTACGAATTGTAGCAGGCGAGTTACATACCAATCGCCTCACCAAACATACTTTACTTTATTTAGTAGTAAACTACATACATAAGTTATACATAGTGTGTAACGAGACTCCAAAGTATTCGACATAAAATCTGATGCTTTTGTTTACCGTTCTCACACTAAGTTTATCTAAATATTAATTGCATTATCAGCATAAAGCTGTTTTACAGTGAGTGTTTTCATGAACGAAAAATATAATAAGCTAGTCTTAAGATTGAAGTTATTAATAAAGCATTAAAAAATCTAAAATTTTGCCCAAATAAATAAACAAAATAAATATACAAAACAAGTAACAAGGCGTTAAGTTCGGCCGGGCCGAATCTTATATACCCTCCACCACGGAGTGCATTCCACAGTATTACAAGCAGATTAAAGGATGTCGACTTTACATAGAAGTACAGTACCATATTACGAAAATTGTGATTTTTTTATGAACATTACTATATTTGTTTACTATTTCAAACTGTAATGTATACTTATACGCACTGTTTAAAACCGACAATCAGTCGCCATTAGAAAGAAGCATTTTCAGATACAGACAAAGTGATAAGAAAAGTATAAATTTTAAAGATATCCCCATTCGCCCCATTCTCCGCCCAAATGTACAAATTTCGAAAAAACCCTTTTTCGAGTATTCATAGTTCGGTATACACCGAATTTCATGATTTCAACTTCAGCGGTTTGGTAGGTCCCATTTTTATCCCTCTTTTTAATTATATCCCTTAAAAGTACGAATTTCGAAAAATCATATTTTATCCCTTTTTGTCCCATTTCGCCCGCTAAAACTTTTATTTTTTGTGGTGCTTCCAAGCTACAAGAGGCATGTCAGAAACAAATTTTAACTGTATGAAAATAAGAAATTTAATTAATAAGCCAAGGCTACCAATATTTGTATACTATATATATATATATATATATATATATATATATATATATATATATATATATATATATATATAATGGATATAATACTTCAATTCATAAAGTAAATATAAGGGAGCAATCATAAATACCCTAAATATTGGGGTATAGAGAGTGTATTTTCAGCTACAGTCGTTTGGTTGGATATATTTCCATCCTATTTTAATTTCAAAAGTATAAATTTTGAAAATACCTTATCTCTCACGTACGCAGTACAAGACAACTTCATGATTCTACCATTTTTTGTCGTAAAAGCAACAAAATAAAGTACGAAGGAGGAATGTATACACCGAATTCCATGATTCTATCAGCGGTCATTTTGTTGGTACCATTTTTATCCCCTTTTTCCAATTTTGCCCCCTCAAGAGTACGACTATCTAAAATCTCTTTATTTTACGTATTTACACAATTAGAGGGATGTACACACTGAATTTCATAATTCTAGCTATATACGTTTAGTTGGTACTATTTTTATCCCCTGTAGCCATTGTATCCCTTGAAAGTACGAATTTGGAAAAAACGTTTTATTTTTCGTGTCTACGCAGTCAGAGGAATGTCTACTCCGAATTTCATGATTCTAGCTGCTGTCATTTGGTAGGTACTATTTTTATCCCCCTTTTCCATTTGAACCCCAAAAAGTACGAATTTTGGAAAGTTCTTTTATTTTACGTTTCTTTGTAATCAAATCAATCATCACGCCAAATTTCGTGTTTCTATCTGTTGTCGTTTGATAGGTACCATTTTTATCCCTTTTTGTCCCATTTCGCCCCTTACAAATAAAAATTACTTTATGGTGCCCTTTTATGCTATAAAGGGGATGCGCATTGCAAATATCAAGTAAATACAAGCTAATATGTTCAAAAAACATGCTGAAATACTCTAAATATTAGGGGTATTTTCAGTCCTTGTGAGGGAAAAATTTTTCCCTTTGGGTCGATTTCGCCCACTTTCAATCCCAACTGATCTACAACCATAAGACACATTTAGGAAAAGTTTGAACCTCCTAGCTCATTTCGTTCGGCCGCTATCGTGCTTTCAACAGACAGACAGACAGACGGACAGACGGACATGGCTATATCGTCTTAGAATTTTACCACGACCCAGAATATATATACTTTATGGGGTCTCCGATGAATATTTCAATTTGTTACAAACGGAATGACAAAGTGAATATACCCCCATCCTGGAGGTGGAGGGTATAAAAATATAAACAATCACACATTAAGTGTACAGTGAATCTAAAACTAAACCACCAAAAATAAACCAGAGATTAAAAAGAAACACATGTCAAACAGAAATAAAGTATTTGACAACAACAGAAACATGACAGAAAATAATGAGCAGAGCCAATTCGAAGTCGTAATAACGAGACAGGAAGAAATAATAAGACAACTTACTCAGCAAATCGAACAACTGCAACTACAATCCCAACAGATCCATCAATCTCAACAAGCCCAGCAACTACAACAACAAAAGTTGAAAATTTCCTACTGTGCGGACGTGCTTCATAATCGCTCGTATTATAATAACCATATACTTTGTTTTACTGCCTCGATTTGCCTTGAAACTGTATACAGATAATTTACAAGTGTGTCGGCATCGATCTGTGTATATGCTGATTTGTGTTGTAGCGGTGTATTCCCGAATTTTGCAAAATAAAAATATCATTTTGGTGTGCTAAGAGCTCAATGATTTGCTGTGTTGTTGTAAATGGATGAAATAGGACACATCCACATACATGAACATACATCGTCATCAGCTGTTTTGTTTATCGGTTACCTGTTACACTGTGAATATCGAAAATCGAATATCATCCCTAAGCTGTCTGGTTGTTGTCTCGGATAAACAAATTTTTTCACCACAGTACTACTCACCACACTTTTAGCAACCCCTGTTGGAAATTGATTGCAAGTTGCAAATTTATAACAATGCCTTGCTCTAAATTAAATTGTAAAATCAACAAATTAGATGAACCCATGGTATCTTGTTGGCTATGCAATACATCATACCATGCTAAATGTGTTGAATTGGTTGCTCGAACTGTGGAGTTCAATTTTTCTTCAAAAATACTCTAAGGTATTTGATCAAATTAATAATGATCTTATATCCCTTACCGAAAAGTTTTCTATATATAAGGAAGTCTTTGAGAGTGCCTCTTGCGTTGAACAATTTCTACAATCACCATCTGATTCCATACGCAAACGAAAAAAAAAACATCTGATACTGTCTCATCAATCCCAATTTTGGATAACCAAGTTATTGAACAAGATCAACGTACGGCTCCATCCATTAATATAAGTGAAGTTCACGGAAATGTCGCTAACCCTTTACAAATTGAAAAAACATTCCGCAAAATACTGTAGTTGCTGCGTTGGACGTAACCCCGTCTGGATCTACAAAATTCTACTCGCCCACACACACACCTAATAAATCCAACCCTCCTAAATAATTAGTAGTGGTGTCATCAAAAAAAACTATACTTGCTGCCCGTTTTGCTGCTGATACTACAGTAGAAGATGTTGCTTCATATGTTAAATCAAAGTTGGATGAAGATATTGAAATTAATGTCTTTAAATTTAAATATACGGAGAAACGTAGCAAGGCCTCTTTTAAAATCATCGTTCCAGAAGACGTATTCGATGCTATTGTCAATCCTGATTTCTGGCCGCCAAAAGCCATAATTCACAAATATGTGTATAGAGATAATGGTCGAACCGATATAGCATATTTACCGTTGCGGTCAAGTGAAGTATCAAAAAACTAATACATCTACCTTCCGATAATTATGCTCATTTAGTTTATCAATATCTTATCAATCATAATATATTGATAGTTTCAATATGAATTATCATATTATTACCTTTACTGAAACTTGGCTTACAGAAAAAATTTTAAATTCCGAAATTCTATGTGGAAAGTATCAGATATTCAGATGTGATCGTGTGGATAAAAGTAAAAAAACAGGTGGTGGGGTTCAAAGTACGAAATTAGAAAAAATACTTTTATATTATGTATCTACTCTATTAGAGGAATGTACACGCCAAATTTCGTGTTTCTATCTGTTGTCGTTTGATAGGTACCATTTTTATCCCTTTTTGTCCCATTTCGCCCCCTACAAATAAAAATCACTCTATGGTGCCCTTTTATGCTATAAAGGGGATGCGCATTGCAAATATCAAGTAAATACAAGCTAATATTTTCAAAAAACATGCTGAAATACTCTAAATATTAGGGGTATTTTCAGTCCTTGTGAGGGAAAAATTTTTCCCTTTGGGTCGATTTCGCCCACTTTCAATCCCAACCGATCTACAACCATAAGACACATTTTTGAACCTCCTAGCTCATTTCGTTCGGCCGCTATCGTGCTTTCAACAGACAGACGGACAGACGGACATGGCTATATCGTCTTAGAATTTTACCACGACCCAGAATATATATACTTTATGGGGTCTCCGATGAATATTTCAAGGTGTTACAAACGGAATGACAAAGTGAATATACCCCCATCCTGGAGGTGGAGGGTATAAAAATATAAACAATCACACATTAAGTGTAGAGTGAATCTAAAACTAAACCACCAAAAATAAACCAGAGATTAAAAAGAAACACATGTCAAACAGAAATAAAGTATTTGACAACAACAGAAACATGACAGAAAATAATGAGCAGAGCCAATTCGAAGTCGTAATAACGAGACAGGAAGAAATAATAAGACAACTTACTCAGCAAATCGAACAACTGCAACTACAATCCCAACAGATCCATCAATCTCAACAAGCCCAGCAACTACAACAACAAAAGTTGAAAATTTCCTACTGTGCGGACGTGCTTCATAATCGCTCGTATTATAACAACCATATACTTTGTTTTACTGCCTCGATTTGCCTTGAAACTGTATACAGATAATTTACAAGTGTGTCGGCATCGATCTGTGTATATGCTGATTTGTGTTGTAGCGGTGTATTCCCGAATTTTGCAAAATAAAAATATCATTTTGGTGTGCTAAGAGCTCAATGATTTGCTGTGTTGTTGTAAATGGATGAAATAGGACACATCCACATACATGAACATACATCGTCATCAGCTGTTTTGTTTATCGGTTACCTGTTACACTGTGAATATCGAAAATCGAATATCATCCCTAAGCTGTCTGGTTGTTGTCTCGGATAAACAAATTTTTTCACCACAGTACTACTCACCACACTTTTAGCAACCCCTGTTGGAAATTGATTGCAAGTTGCAAATTTATAACAATGCCTTGCTCTAAATTAAATTGTAAAATCAACAAATTAGATGAACCCATGGTATCTTGTTGGCTATGCAATACATCATACCATGCTAAATGTGTTGAATTGGTTGCTCGAACTGTGGAGTTCAATTTTTCTTCAAAAATACTCTAAGGTATTTGATCAAATTAATAATGATCTTATATCCCTTACCGAAAAGTTTTATAAATATAAGGAAGTCTTTGAGAGTGCCTCTTGCGTTGAACAATTTCTACAATCACCAATCAGAAAAACGAAAAACGCAAACGAAAAAAAAAACATCTGATACTGTCTCATCAATCCCAATTTTGGATAACCAAGTTATTGAACAAGATCAACGTACGGCTCCATCCATTAATATAAGTGAAGTTCACGGAAATGTCGCTACTCCTTTACAAATTGAAAAAACATTCCGCAAAATACTGTAGTTGCTGCGTTGGACGTAACCCCGTCTGGGTCTACAAAATTCTACTCGCCCACACACACATCTAATAAATCCAACCCTCCTAAACAATTAGTAGTGGTGTCATCAAAAAAACTATACTTGCTGCCCGTTTTGCTGCTGATACTACAGTAGAAGATGTTGCTTCATATGTTAAATCAAAGTTGGATGAATATATTGAAATTAATGTCTTTAAATTTAAATATACGGAGAAACGTAGCAAGGCCTCTTTTAAAATCATCGTTCCAGAAGACGTATTCGATGCTATTGTCAATCCTGATTTCTGGCCGCCAAAAGCCATAATTCACGAATATGTGTATAGAGATAATGGTCGAACCGATATAGCATATTTACCGTTGCGGTCAAGTGAAGTATCAAAAAACTAATACATCTACCTTCCGATAATTATGCTCATTTAGTTTATCAATATCTTATCAATCATTATATATTGATAGTTTCAATATGAATTATCATATTATTACCTTTACTGAAACTTGGCTTACAGAAAAAATTTTAAATTCCGAAATTCTATGTGGAAAGTATCAGATATTCAGATGTGATCGTGTGGATAAAAGTAAAAAAGCAGGTGGTGGGGTTCTAATTGCAGTCTCCATCGACTTTCCTGCCGAACAAATTATACTATCTTCCGTTGTTGGTATTGAACTTGTAGCAGTAAAAGTTCGATTTAGAACTTTGTCTTTATTCGTTTCATGTTCTTACATTCCTCCCGGTTCTGATGTTTCATTTTACACCAAACATGTTTCCACTATTAAATTGGCTTTCAAATCTTCTACTTCACGTGACATCCTAATTGTTCTTGGTGATTTCAACCTACCTGTAATCACATGGAATCAGTTATTTGAATCGAATGTTCTATTGCCTGTTGTTGTAAACACCTGTGTTAATGAATGCATTGAATCATTATTAGATTATGGACTATCTCAAGTTAATAATGTTTATAACTCATTTGGTAAACTTTTAGATCTAATTTTTGTTAATCAACCGTCGGAAGTTTTGCTGAACTCGTCTAATCCGGTGACACACCCTGAAGATCGCTATCATCCTACAATTGATTTAAAAATTATGATTCCTTCAAACTCTTTTACAAACACTTCAAGATGTATTAGAAGTAAAAAAGAATACTGTTTTTCTAAAACAGATTACTCTAAACTCAACACACTTTTATCCACTATTAATTGGAATGATATTCTCTCATCCAAAGTTTTAGACGTTGTGATAGAAAATTTCTACAGTGCATTGCATAATTGTATTTCTAAATCAGTTCCTAAAATATTAAAACGTGACAACATTGGCCCACCATGGAACACTAATCAACTGGCAAGATTCAAGAATAAGAAAAACAAATTATTTAAAAGATACAAAAAAACTGGTTCTTCTACTGACTTTTCTAAATATTCCATCGCAAAATCTAATTACAATACTGAGAACAGAAGAGCATACAACAATTACGTAATATCTATGGATAACCAACTGAAAAGTAATCCTAAATCTTTTTATAAATTTGTAAATTCCAAACGCCGATTACGTTCTTTTCCAAACTCTTTGAAATTTGGCTCCATTGTTGCTGATGATGATATATCAATTAGTAACATATTTGCTAACTTTTTTTCAACGACTTACTCTAATAAAACATTTGATTAGTCAAGTTCTTATCCTTATAACATTGTTGAATATTCACCAGTAAATGTTTCATATATAAGTATTGTGCTGATGTTCTTTCGTATCCTCTCTGCTTAATATTTAATAGATCATTATGTTATGGTTATTTACCACCTCTTTGGAAAGTATCATATATAATCCCAATGTTTAAATCTGGTAGCAAGATGGACGTATCGAATTATAGAGGCATTGCAAAACTTAGCGCTATTCCAAAACTTTTGGAGAAAATTATAACTGACATGTTATCTCATCAAGTTTCGTCATTGTTGTCCTGTTGTCAACACGGATTTCGTAGATCCCGATCAACCATAACGAATATATTGGAACTTACTACAGTTGTAAATGATTGATTGAAAAGCCGAATGCAAACGGATACGATTTACACAGATTTTAGTAAGGCTTTTGATAAAGTTAATCATAACCTTCTCTTGAAAAAATTAGATTATATGGGCTTTAGTAACTCATTATTATCTTGGTTAAAATGCTATTTATGTGGTCGAATCCAAAGGGTAAAATTCGGAAATGCTATTTCAAAGGAAATTGTGGTGTCTTCCGGTGTACCACAAGGAAGTCATCTTGGCTCTGTCTTATTTACAATATTTATTAATGACCCTCCATCTGTAATTCGACATTCCAATATTCTAATGTATGCTGATGATGTAAAAATATTTCGGTCGTTTAAAGACCCGTTGGAGCAATATTACCTACAATCTGATCTTGATTGCTTTCATGAATGGTGTAAAGTAAATTTAATGGAACTAAATATTTTGAAATGTAAACATATAGCATTTTCTAGAGTTAAACATCCTAGAACCAATTATTTCCTTGGTGATCAAGAACTCGATACTGTAGATACTTTTCTGGACCTCGGAATCTTATTAGATCAACGTCTGAACTTTCGACTTCACATTTCAATGATAGTAAACAAAGCTTATAGTGCTCTTGGTTTTATGAAGCGTTGGAGTAAGGAGTTTTCTGATCTTTCAGTCACTAAGCAATTATATACCTCTTTGGTTCGCTGCATACTTGAGTATGGTTCTGTTATATGGGATCCATCTTATACTATTCATAGTAACATTATTGAATCTGTGCAAAAACAATTCCTCTTATTTTGTCTACGTGGACGTGGGTGGAACCCCCGTACACTGCCGTCATATGAATTTAGACTTAATCTTATTAAATTACCATCTTTGAGAAGTCGTCGTACTATGCTGAACATTACTTTCCTGATGAATGTTTTACAGGGCAACATTGATTCAAATGTTATCATGAATATATTGTTTATAAATATACCTCATAGACCTACTAGAAATTTTCAGTTGATTCACATTGATTACTTCCGCACAAATTACGCTAATAATGATCCTTTCCGCCGCTTATGTGTTCAATTTAACAAATACTATCACATCATTGAATTATCGGAAAATAAAAACTCTATTAAAAGAAAAATTATTTTGTATTTAAATACCTAATAATTAAGTAATTCATAAGTGTATATATGTACATTAGTCTTTTAGTCTGTAAGGATATTTGTATCTATAGACTTATAATAATAATAAAAAAAAAATCATGCTATGAATCAATTTTTAATGCAGCCAAAGGATATAATTGAACAGTTTCGGAGAATAAAACATCTTGATGAACGGCACAGCCCAGTGGCCTTTGTGAAATTTGTCGACTCGACACTTAATTTATGAGGCCAGAACGAGGAGCTAAAAAATTTTGCACTCGAAATTATAATCAATGAAAAGATTATAGGGGATGTGGAGAATCGACTTGGTGATATCGGCAACTTATCCTGGAACGATGTAAAGGAGAGGATATTCCGGCTCTTGAAACCACGGAAAACATATGCCGAAGTATTTAATTACTGCAGATACGTTAAAGTAAGACATCTAGAAGAATTATTTTAAATTTTTGAGTCAAGTAAATGCCTGCCCTTTATAAATCTGAAAATGTGGAGAGGGATTTAGTGGACATAATGATAGAAAAAATAGATGGAACTGTCAGGGCACATATAAACGATAATGAGACATTGCAAGATATCATAATGAAATATACAAAACTAAAACTACTTACGGACAAAATGATTGACTATAGACACAGAAGTAAGGACGATAGGGAACCTAATAGATCCTACACTACAAATAACAAAGGTTATAATACTAATAACTATAAAGGTGATAATAAAATATAAAGGTGAAATAAAAGGTGATAATAAAACCGGAAACCGTGAGAAGGATAATACTAGTAGACAAAGGAAGGAGGGTCGAATCAGACTCGATCTTCCCATATGAGTGTTGACCAAAGTCTAGGACATGTTTCGACAAATATGATGGACATAAGTAATGTGGAAGAGAAGGAAAATCAGGTAATTTTTTTAACAGTGCCTCAAGACACAGACTGCCTATAGTAACGATTACAATAGGTAGACTGAGACTTAAATGTCTCGTTGATACTGGTTCAACAACCAGTATTATTAAAAAGAATGTACTGATTGAAAATTACAAGGAACAGAGATTAAAACAACCTCTCAGGTATCGGACTTTAAATGGAATAAACGAAGTACTTTATCAAATAGTTACTCCTTTCCCGAAGGAATTTAATTGTACAGGTACTTTAAGTTGGAAAGTCATCGATTTTCAGAATGAAAAGTACGATGCCATAATGGGACAAAACTTTTTAATTCCTTTTAAAGCAATACTAAACAGTATACAGGATTACATAGAAATTTTGGGTAGTAGGATATTCTTTGAGGAAAGCCACTATCCCTTTCACACAGAGAAAATATGCTCTCTAGAACCAGTTACAAGGAATTCATTTTATCAAAATTTCGATCTAACCTATCTAAACAAGGAGGAAAAGCACTAATTACGGATCTTCTCACAGAATTTAAGGATTTATTTTACGTTGATGGTGACAACTTTCCGCTACAGATGATATACAGCATGAGATAACAACTACTATCGACAAACCGATATATTCTAAAATATATCGTTACCCTAAAGTTCATGAAAGTGAAATCCTTAGACAGGTTAATGATATGTTGGAACAAATATTATTAGAGAAAGCAACTCCGCATACAATAGCCCTCTGTGGATTGTTCCCAAGAGAGCTAACAATTCAGGGGAGAAGAAATGGCGAATAGTAATTGACTATAGAAAACTGAATGAGTATACTGTCGAAGACAAATTTCCTATACCTAACTTAAATGGTATTCTAGATAAGCTAGGGAAATCTCAATATTTTACAACCATTGACCTAGCGAAGGGGTTTCACCAAATTTTGGTTAAAGAGGAGGATAGAAATAAAACAGCGTTTTCGACTCCTTTCGGTCACTATGAGTTTGTCAGAATGCCTTTTGGGCTTAAAAACGCCCCGTCAACTTTTCAAAGACTAATGAATTCTGTTTTGAGAAGTTACATCAATAAAACTTGTGTGGTATACATGGACGATATTCTGATATTTATTTCGTCCTTATCGGAACATATTTTAAGTGTTGGTAATATATTTAGAACTTTGAGAAAGGCTAAGTTGAAAATACAGATTAATAAATGTGATTTTCTGCGAAAGGAAACTCAGTTTCTGGGCCATGTACTTACCACAAAAGGTGTTAAACCGGACCCTAGTAAAATATCGGTAATTCAAAATCTCAAGCTTCCTCGGACAGAGAAACAAATCAGGTCATTCTTGGGAATGACCGGTTTTTATAGGAAATTTTTTAGTAATTATGCGAAGATAGCGTACCCAATGACAAACTTCTTAAAGAAAGATGTTGGCCCTAATGTGAATGACCCAAGTTATATAATTACTTTTGAGAAGCTTGATGAACTCGTCACGAGTTCACCTATCCTGAGATATCAAAATTTTTCCAAGCGTTTCAAAATTGTCACCGATGCAAACAACAATGCTATTGGAGCTGTCTTAATTCAAGATGGTCACCCAGTAGCATATGCTTCAAGAACGCTTAATAAGCACGAGACAAACTATGCAACAATTGAAAAAGAATTGTTGGCAATAGTTTGTCATTCCCAAGAATGACCGGTTTTTATAGGAAATTTGTTAGTAATTATGCGAAGATAGCGTACCCAATGACAAACTTCTTAAAGAAAGATGTTGGCCCTAATGTGAATGACCCAAGTTATATAATTGCTTTTGAGAAGCTTGAGGAACTCGTCACGAGTTCACCTATCCTGAGATATCAAAATTTTTCCAAGCGTTTCAAAATTGTCACCGATGCAAACAACAATGCTATTGGAGCTGTCTTAACTCAAGATGGTCACCCAGTAGCATATGCTTCAAGAACGCTTAATAAGCACGAGACAAACTATGCAACAATTGAAAAAGAATTGTTGGCAATAGTTTGTGGTGTTAAATATTTTCGGCCTTATATCTATGGAAGGGAATTCGATCTGGAAAGCGACCACCAGCCACTTAAGTGGCTAATGAGCAAATATTCTGGTAGAGAATATTTGCTCATCTGAAGCCCAAGGCTTCAGAGGTATCTAATTGATTTAGGGGAATATCAATTTAAAATTGAATATATTAAAGGGAAATGTAATTATATTGCAGACTTCCTCAGTAGAATTGATGCTGACAGGAATGAGATAAATATAGTAAATTTGTTTGAGGAGGAGTTTGTTGATAATGCTAATACCAGTAGTGACGAAGGCTCTTTAGATGTTCAAACAATACACTCCCAAGAAGAGGATCTACATGAGAATATCCCTATACTATTAGATACTGTAGTTAATCGCTTTAAAATTCAGATTATTGTAAAAGACAATAAGGAAGTAGACAAGAATGTAATTTTTGGCAATAAAAGAATTTTTATCGACCAATGCGATATAGATGAAGGAAATGTGTCCGAAATTGTCAGGAGAGAAATTCTAAAAGGAAGAGTTGGTATATATTCGGAAATAAACGATCGTGAATATTATAAAGTTCAACAAGTTTTAATTAACGAATTCTCTGGAACTGAGGCCACAAGGATGACAATGAACTGAATAAACAAATATCATTATTCCTTAAGTATGAGAGTGGCCATTCGGGGATTACCGCTACTTACGAGAAACTCAAATACGAGATCTATAACCCTGGTTTGAAAATGTCTACACATAAAATTATTAATAATTGCCATATTTGTTCATCTTCAAAATATGACAGGAATCCCATAAAGAATAACTTTTTGCGTACGGAGACGCCTTCAAGTGTCAATGAAATAGTACATATAGACACATATGTAAATAGTAAACGGTCATTCATAATATTTGTAGATAAATTCTCTAAACATGCCGTCTGTTTTCACTTGCCAGACAGTAACAGTACAACATTAGTTCAGAAAATAAGGGAATTTTTAGCAATAAAAGGGCAAATTGTTTATTTTTGACAATGAGTTCAACTCTAGAAATGTAAAAGAATTTTTGACAGAAGAGAAAATTGAATTCCATTTCACGAAACCCAACAGCCACACAGGAAATTCCGATTCGGAACGTTTAAATAATACTCTTACGGAAAGAATTAGAGCATTAAATCTTGAAGAAATTTTGACCATCTTACCATCTGACCAAAATACACACAACTCAATAGAGATGTTAAATAAGCAGATAATTATAAACAATTCATTTAATTCATCATTGAAACATTTAAAAACTGCTATAGAAATTGACAGGAAAGAAATTGAAGAATGGTTTCTAGGAATGAAAGATACTAATAACAAATTTATTAGAAAATTCATACTTTTAGACCAATTAACAACACTAAAGAACTTAGAACATAAACTCGATCAATCAATTCAGGACAATATTGTTTCGGCAAGGAATAACATAGTGCATCCAAACATACTGACTTCACAAGAGATTGTAGAATTCGGAATAGATTTATACAAACTGAAGATGTTAAAAGTAGGATAATGACTATTGGCGGCGATTCGCTAATAATTGCTTTACAGATACCCAACAATTTCATTAGAACATATTTAAAACTTATTCTTCCAATTCCAAATGCAAATAATATAGAAATAGACTCTGACGAGGAATATGTAGTCGATATAAATAAAAAATCCTTGAAATATCAAGATAATGTTTCCCTAAAGAATTTAAAGGCAAGCAAACATTGCATTTTTCAAAGCAATTGTAAATTTGTTTTCAGTAACATTACATAAATCATAAGTATCGAAGAAGAAATAATAATTGTGAAAAACGCTGATTCGGAAAATTTAGAACAAAATTGTGATGATAGGAAATTGAAATTAACAGGAATTTTTTTATTGTATTCAACAATTGCTATATATCTATTAATAGCGAAATATTTTCAAATAAAAAAATTGTACTTAAAAATAAATATTTTTACCCAAATAGTAAGCAACTTGACTATTCGAATAAAAGCGTAAAATTCAGCAATGTTGACCTTGATATTGTGGATAACATAAAAGAACTAAAATTCCACAAAAATATGCTTTATGGTATAAATTTTACTTTTGGAGCTATTGTTATTGTACTATGTACTATGTTTTACTTTTTAAGAAAAAGGAATAATGTTAATATAAATATGAAGAACTATCCACTTGAAAAAAGAGAGCACACTGCTGCCACTCAAGTTAACTTATGTGAAATAACCCAAAAATATTTAAAATAAGAAAATTTAATTAAAATTAATGTATGTACTGTATCAATACTACCGAAATCCAGGAGTATTTCTGTCAAGGGGTGGAGGAGTTACATACCAAACGCCTCACCAAACATACTTTACTTTATTTAGTAGTAAACTACATACATAAGTTATACATAGTGTGTAACGAGACTCCAAAGTATTCGACATAAAATCTGATGCTTTTGTTTACCGTTCTCACACTAAGTTTATCTAAACATTAATTGCATTATCAGCATAAAGCTGTTTTGCATTGAGTGTTTTCATGAACGAAAAATATTCATAAGTTAGTCTTAAGATTGAAGTTATTAATAAAGCATTAAAAAATCTAAATTTTTGCCCGCTTTGTTCTTAGTTGTGTTCCTCTTAAGAGAAACACATAATTGGCGTGACTACAATTCTGATTTGACCAATCAGAGCAGAGAATTGCGATTGAAACAGCTTAATGGTGGTTTCTGCTATTCACACTACGTTCTTAAACAGTAACATACATAGGCGTAGGAATGAGGTGGTCTAATCCCAGGAATTTCACTAAGAATTTTTTAAATTTAAAATAGATCGTTTTCACGTTTACTCTTCTCACTGATGATGGGCGAGGCCAGGTACCTTAAAGAAGATCAATTGGTAATTACTATAAGATTTTCACTCAATTCAACGTACTTAGGTTTTGTAGATTGTTCTAGAGATGCCGATTATTTACATAAATTATTTTGAATTTTTTGAGAAAAAATGCAAATGTAATGTCGACCCAAGCAATCGCTGACAGCGGAAACTATTGTGCTAAAAATGTCTTCAAGACATTGCAATAAGCCAATCAACATCAATATGTTGAGAGAAAATTTTGATAAAAATGTTTATAAACTTTTGCAACGCTACAATAAGTCTTCAAATGAAAGAAGTTTTTCGGCGATGCGTCGAATTAAAACTTGGCTAAGATCCACCATGAACTAAGATCGATTTTTAAATTTGTCAAACTTAAATATCGAAAACGAAATATTAAAATCGAATTCAGAAAAATATGCACAGACAAGTGTTCTTAAATCTGCGCTTTGAGAACGCTTTCTTAGTACCGTTCGTAATTTCTGACTGAACCGATCTTACCCACTTTCAGCATAGGTGTTTCTAGTTCGATTATAAAATGTTGTGCCAAATTTAAAGAAAATCGGGTACAATATGTGGTTTCTAAAGCGGAAAAGGTGAAATCGGGAGCGTCATTTGTATGGGGACTATATCTAAATCTGAACCGATTTTATCCACTTTCAGCGTAGGTGTTTCTAGTTCGATTATAAAATGTTGTGCCAAATTTAAAGAAAATCGGGTACAATATGTGGTTTCTGAAGCGGAAAAGGTGAAATCGGGAGCGACATTTGTATTGGGGCTACATCTAAATCTGAACCGATCTTACCCACTTTCAGCATAGGTGTTTCTAGTTCGACTATTCAATTATAAAATGTTGTATCAATTTTAATGAAAATCGAGTACAATATGTGGTTTCTAAAGCGGAAAAGGTGAAATCGGGAGCGACATTTGTATGGGGACTATATCTAAATCTGAACCGATTTTACCCACTTTCAGCATAGGTGTTTCTAGTTCGATTATAAAATGTTGTGCCAAATTTAAAGAAAATCGGGTACAATATGTGGTTTCTAAAGCGGAAAAAGTGAAATCGGGGGCGACATTTGTATGGGGGCTATATCTAAATCTGAACCGATCTTACCCACTTTTAGCATAGGTGTTTCTAGTTCGATTATAAAATGTTGTGCCAATTTTAAAGAAAATCGTGTACAATATTTGGTTTCTAAAGCGGATAAAGTGAAATCGGGAGTGACATTTGTATGGGGACTATATCTAAATCTGAACCGATTTCCTCCAAATTCAATACCAATCGTCCTTAGCCAAAAAAAGTAACTTCTGCCAAATTTCATGATAATCGGACAGCAATTGCGACCTGTAGAGTGCGAACAAGCTTAGATGGACAGCAGACGGACAGACAGACAGACATCGGTAAATCGATTCAGCTGGTGATTCTAAGCCGATCCGTATACTTAAAGGTGGGTCTTGCTCGATTATTTCTTGGTGTTACAAACATTTGGCGCAAAACTAACTTATAATACCCTATTCCACGAAGTGGTGTAGGGTATACAAATAAATAATTCGTGTAGTACCGAAATGCAAGAGCAATTATCTACTCAAGAGCAATTTTGGTTTTTTGGGCATATTTCCTATTGTCTCCCATTGTTATAAAATTTAGCATGAGGATAAAGGAAATTTACTCACCTTTTTATCTGCGTACCTACTTTTCAGAATTTAACGAGACGAAAATGACTAAATTGCGTTTTGGAACTAAAAAATCTGACATGGGTCAATTTCGAGCGGGCAAAAGTTACCCTACAAAAGCGGGCGAAACATATACAACCTTTCCAAATATGTATATATTTCGTGAAAGGCTTTTGAAGGAAAAAAGTTGTGTTTGTTCAAGGTCAGACATTTGTTCAAAAGCATATTTTTTTAAAATATTTATTACAAAGAAACTATATCTGGCGTCAAGCTAAGAAACCACAATTTCTAATAAAAAAGATCTGAGAGTAAAATCTCTTAAAATGTGTGAGAAACTATTATTTAATTGTTTAAATAAGATGTTTAGACCTATACTAATTTTCAAAATAAAAGTCCTTTTATTTTGTTTCACCCAACGTTTCGTCAATTTCTTGTTGACTTCTTCAGGGGTTTCGTCTATTTGAAATAAAAATATTTTTATTAAAACAATTCTCAAACACCAAAAGTACTAAACTTACATTATGAACAAATACGTAAAAATATAAACGTAAAAATATAAATTCTTTAAAATCGAAAAATTCGAAAAGTAGTCAACTTTGGGCCGATTTCTAAAATATATCTGATTTCCCGATTTTTAATGTTAGTATCTCAAAATAATCCTTGGGTCCTTGTCTAATTTGGTTTTTACAGAACTCAAAAATGTCTACTACAACAAAAGATACAGAATTTTGGCCAATGAAAAACGATTTTCAGCCACTGTGCGCCGGCGTGAAAAAATTTTACACACGTGTGCTTATGGCAGCCTTCACATCGAAGCATCATAAAATTATATGAAATTCATAAATTTTATGCGTCTCCGTCAAGACGGACGTGTCCATTGATTAAAAGTAAAAATGTATGTTGCGCTTCCAAGTAGTCGTAGAATGTATATTTCGAATTTGAAACAAATTACTATAAAAATCCATTTGTGTTGTTCCTTTATATAGTCAGAATGTACAGCAAATTTCACAATTGCAGATTCGATACATTGATATGTACAATTTTTATCTTCTTTTGTATCATAAATTTTGAAATATCTTTTTTGGTTCGTGTATACACGGCCAGTGGAAGTATATATTGTTGGTAAAAATTGTATTCCTTTTCCACACTTATACTTTAAGAGTAAAAGGATTCCAACTTCGACCGTTTGATTTGTACAATTTGCAACAAAGTTACGAATTGTAGCAGGCGTGACTACAATTCTGATTTGACCAATCAGAGCAGAGAATTGCGATTGAAACAGCTTAATGGTGGTTTCTGCTATTCACACTACGTTCTTAAACAGTAACATACATAGGCGTAGGAATGAGGTGGTCTAATCCCAGGAATTTCAGTAAGAATTTTTTAAATTTAAAACAGATCGTTTTCAGAAAAATATTATGAAGTATATAAATGGCCAGGCCAGATTGCAGTACTGTAGTGGAAAAAGCGGTTTGCTTCTATATCGCAATTATGCGTCCAGAGAATTTCGAGTAGCAAATGTTTATGGTGTCAGGATTTGAGTGATGGAAGGATAAATTGCTACTTTAATCAAACCTCATGGATCGTGTTGACTTTTCTCACTGATGATGGGCGAGGCCAGGTACCTTAAAGAAGATCAATTGGTAATTACTATAAGATTTTCACTCAATTCAACGTAATTAGGTTTTGTAGATTGTTCTAGAGATGCCGATTATTTACATAAATTATTTTGAATTTTTTGAGAAAAAAATATTTTTTTTTTTACGTTTTTATTGTTATTTATTGTATCTTTCATAACTTGTGAAAATAACAATAAGTATTCAAATCTTAACCTAGGATTCTTATTCTAAAGGTTATTTACAGTATATAACCAGCAAGAGTTTGCAAAAGTATGTAATAAAAGTTTTATCAGAATATTACATTAGCATTGTGACAATTCAAAATTCTAAACTAGATCTAGGGTATTTCTTCTCCTCAGACGGCTGTGTCCTTCATAATTTAGCAGCTCTCGAGCGAGTGTATTTGGATGGATGTGTAGCTTAGAAACGTAGCTCCGGAAGTATCACTTGACTTCTTCTTTGATCATTGGGATGTTAAGGTCCTTATGAATGTTTCCATTTCTGATGTACCAAGGGGCGTTCGTAATCAATCGTAGAATTTTTGACTGGCTTCTCTGTAGCTTATCGACATTAGATGCACACGCTGAACCCCAAAGCTGGATACCATATGTCCATATGGGTTTTATAATGCATTTGTAAATAAGGACTTTATATTCAAGGTCTAGAGCAGACCGTGGTCCAATAAGCCATTGTAGCTGTAGCAATTTCAGCTTTATCTGGGTTACTTTAGAATCAATATGGTATGCCCATGTAAGGCGGCGGTCCAAATGAATTCCAAGGTACTTTACGTTTGCCTTTTGAGGTATACTGTTATTAAATATATCAATTGGTGGACAAATGTCTCTTCTCAGGGTAAACGTGACATGTGTGCACTTTGTTGCATTCACCATTACCCTCCATTTCACTAACCACGTTTGAAGCACACGGACGTGTGACTGCAATTGATAAGACGCAATTGTTGAGTCTTTGTGGACACTAACGAAAACAGTGTCATCTGCAAACGTGGAAGTATGTGTAAGAGAACTCGTCGGCATATCTGCCGTATATAAGATATACAAGATGGGTCCCAGAATACTACCTTGAGGGACGCCTGCAGTTATTTTCTTAGGGCTAGAAAATTTGCCTTTCAATCTTACTTCAAACGATCTATCTGTTAAATAGTTTTTGAGCAATTTGTGTGTGTTATCTGGCAGCAGACGAGTTATTTTGTGCACAAGTCCATCATGCCAAACTTTGTCAAACGCCTGGGAAATGTCTATGAAGAGGGCGGAACAATACTGCTTGTTCTCAAACGCCCTTCTAATAACAGTAACAATACGGTGTACTTGCTCTATGGTACTGTGGCTTTTACGAAACCCGAATTGGTGATCGGGTATAATTCCGCTATTTTCTATGTATGGTGTAATCTTCATCAATAGAATTTTCTCAAACATTTTTGACAATATCGACAGTAGACTTATCGGACGGTATGACTTAACCTGAGTTAAGTCCTTTCCGGGTTTTGGAATCATTACTATCTCAGGCCTCTTCCAAGATGTTGGAAAGTAGCCCGTACACAAAATACTATTAAAGATAAATAGAATAGTTTTCATTGCTGAATGAGGAAGCTCTTTAATCATTCTCGCTGTAATTCCATCCTTACCAGGGGATTTTTTAGTTTCGAGGTCTTTAATAGATTCTTCTATGATTTTAAACCTGAGACGCAGTGGGTGAGGGACCATTTCGTCCATCTCGGGCGGATTGACAGAAGATGGTCCACTATTTGGTGTAAATACCTCTTCCAAGTGGTTGGCAAATGCATTGACCTTCTCTTCAGTGCTTTTTGCCCAACTGCCATTCTGAAGGCGTAGCGGGGATTCATGCGCAATAGGGCTTCGCATATCTTTTGTGGTCCTCCAGAGGCTAAAATCACTTCTCTCTGTTGGATCTAAATTCTGCAGGTAGATTTTGAGGGCAGATTCCTCCTTTGCCTTAAGGGCAGACGTTAATCTTTTCTGGCAATGCTTGAGTCGACACTTCAGAGTTGGGGAGCGATATCTCTGTCATTCCCTTCTAAGCTTTCTTTTCTCTCTAATAAGGGCTTCAATATCCCTTGGGCAGTTTGCAGGGTTGCCACCTCCATTAATGTCTTTCGGTGTTGCCACCTTAGCTGCATTGTTCACAATATCAGTAAAGAGGTTAACGGCATGTTCTATTTCATCCTCAGATTTTAAACAAATGTCCTGAGGAATATGTGTACTAACATACTTTTTGTATTTCATCCAGTTCGTGCGTCTGTTAGGAAAGTTATGGACTTCGTTCTCATTTTCTGACTTGATGTTGAACAATGTCATAATTGAAGGGGAGTGATCAGAAGAGAGATGAAGTATATATGGAACTTTGATCACGTCTTATATTCTTGACTATAGCAAAGTCGATTAAATCAGGTATTTTGCTTAAGTCTGAGGGCCAGTGTGTCGGCTGGCCGCTAGAAATAACGTCTAGTTTAGCGCGTGACATCGCACTTAATAATTGCCTACCTCTTGGAAGGGTAATTCGTGAACCCAATAGGTATGTTTGGCGTTATAGTCACCAGCTGCTCTAAATTTCGACCCTAGTGTAGAGAAGAAGCCTACAAATTGAGCACTGTTTATATTATATCTCGGAGGGCAATAAATTGCTGATATCACAATGTTCATATTTGTGAGGTTGATTGACGTAGCCTGTATGTGCTCCGTTCTATATTCCTGTATTGGACAATGCCTTACCCTATTGTGCACAGTAACAGCTGTGCCACCACAGGCTCTACCGCTCGGGTGTTTTTGTGTCGTAAGTACAATATCCGTTTATTCTAAAACAGTTCCTTATAGTAAAATGTGTCTCTGAGACAAGAAGTATGTCGATTTTTTTGGTGTCGAAGAAAATTATCTACTTCATGTTTGTGCTGGCTTAGGCCGTTTGCGTTCCAAAAACAAATTCGCAATGGATTTATTTTTGATTCAGTACAATTTGCATTAGCATGTTCTGATTTCTCATCATTTCTTGCATCATATTTTGCATACTCAACATAAAGTTATTCATGGTTTCTATCATTTTCTCAATTGAGTTTTCCAGGGAGGAATTTGAAGTTAAGGGAGCATCTTCTTGCGGCGTACAAGCGTACGAGAGATTGTTGCTAGAGCTAGCATTTACCATAGGGGATCTGGTCTTCAGGTTTAGATTGGGTACTGGCTGGTACTGTGAGTACACAGACTATGAATTTTCCGAGGGAAAATTTTGACTTACGGAAGTACCTTCTTTTAGCGCACGGGCGTATGATAAATTAGTAGGATTTGTGTTAGATTGGACTCGGGACAGAGTCTTGTTGCTAGAGCTAGCATTTACCATAGGGGCTATGGTCTTCAGGTTCGGGTAGGGTGCAGGCTGGTACTGTAAGTGCACAGCTTTGGTCTAGTTGCGTTGGTGGCTTTTCTCATGTGGATGTACACAGGGCAGCCTCTATAATTTGCCGTGTGATTTTCACCACAGTTACTACATTTTTTTGCACTAGAGTCTTCTTTGGAATGTGGACATTCCAAAGATTTATGCACATCGCTACACCTGAAGGCAACTTACAGTAGGTCTTGGTGTGTCCGAATTCCTGGCAATTGGTACATTGAGGAGGATCCCTGCGCTTTAGCGGTTCCTCTATTCTTATTCTACGACTGCACAGATACCGCAGATCATATATTGGGTGAGTCGCACCCTTCTTTTTTATTCTTGACGACTCAAATGTTAATTCCACTTTAAACATGGGCTGTGGCATTTTATTTTTGTTAAGGATATTTATAACCGACTTTACTTCATATCCTTCCTCTTCGAGTTCTTTTTTTATTTCTTCTGGTAATACAGAACTATCAATTCCCTTTATTATTACAACTAACCCCTTAGAGCTTTTAAGTTGATAAGTGTAATAATTTTTCTTTTCTTTGTCGAATAGTTCGACCATTTTCCTGTAGACGGACTCAGAGTACGTTTGTACTTTCGTCTCTTGGACATTTCCCCTTCGTATAGTAGTTACATGAAAATTATTTTTTCCTACTAGCTGGGAAAGCTTATTAACGAGCACATTCGATGTCTGCTCTCGTAAGTATATTGGAGGAGGTTTGAATTCCTTAACATTATCATTTCCTTGGTCAGTGGCGTCCTCAGTGCTGAGAAGTGAGAAACGGTTTTGACTTACCGGAATGTATCCTTTATGCATTTTTGAGGATGGTTCTTGTCGTGAGGACCTAGGGCTGGACTTACGTTTATTGACGAGTACGTATCTATCTATACCCGTTTGGATTTTATTATCGACATTTCCGGCTGTCAGATTTATTTTGGGGATCGCGCCCTTTGACACATTTATATCAGCACTCTTTTCTTTCTGTGTATCCACATTACTACACTTATTTAAAAGCATACTTTTAGACATTTCGATATTTAAGCCTGTATTTCTTTTCGTAATTTCGTTTCTTTCCTCTGACATTTGGTCAGACAATTGTGGAGAATAAGAGCGCGCTCGGTCAAGGGGTTTCGCGGTTAAACTGTCATCACGTTCTTTTTTGTTATTTTTCACACTCTCATCTGTTGTCAGATGAATGTATGCATTCCTCCCGTTTAGGCTTAGCCGCCGTTCCTCACTTGAGTTTGTTAAACTCATACACACACTGAGGTTTTGTTGTTGGCTGTTTTTCGATTTGCACAACAACAACACGCACAACACTGCCTTGATTGTTTATTTTTTTGTATTGTATTCTTTGATTTTTTGTTTGTACACAACAATCAAATTAGATCGGGTACACAACACTTTTATTTTATGTTAGCGTTCAGTCGCTCAATTCTTTATTATAATTGATAATAATATTCGATTATTTTGATTTTTTTTACGAGAGCCAAAGAGAACACTTCCGCTCACGGCAAGAGCATGTTTTCTCGTCGATAAAATGGAGTATATTCCTAGTCTATGATGGTGCAAATGTAATGTCGACTCAAGCAATCGCTGACAGCGGAAACTATTGTGCTAAAAATGTCTTCAAGACATTGCAATAAGCCAATCAACATCAATATGTTGAGAGAAAATTTTGATAAAAATGTTTATAAACTTTTGCAACGCTACAATAAGTCTTCCAATGAATGAAGTTTTTCGGCGATGCGTCGAATTAAAACTTGGCTAAGATCCACCATGAACTAAGATCGATTTTTAAATTTGTCAAACTTAAATATCGAAAACGAAATATTAAAATCGAATTCAGAAAAATATGCACAGAAAAGTGTTCTGCGCTTTGAGAACGCTTTCTTAGTACCGTTCGTAATTTCTGACTGGGTAGGTTTAACTGCTGATGATAACCCTACGCTAGTGATCAGTAAACTCGGATTTTTTACATATCTTTGGCATAGTTTTTGCACAATTTTTGCATTTGTTTTTCTTATTTTCCCCATGCTCTCAAATATTTTATGTTTGGATGATAAAACTTCTAAATGCTAAGTTGATTTCAAATCGGATGAAAAATGAAATGAAATGTTAGAGTTAACCAGAAGTTACTGATGTCAAATTTAAGAGTGAGATAATTAACATTTAATTATTATTTATTCTATTCAGGCACTTTTTATGTTTCTTATGACAGATTGTATTCTTATTTATGTTAATATATTGCTACATACATGCTAATAGTTCTTCTTTTATTAATTAATAAAATGTTATTAACTATTTCTGTTTTAAACGATTGTATTTGTTTCATTTGAATACCATTTTGCATCTATATTTAATATTTATTTATTTTATGTAGAATTTAACTTAAGAATTTTAACTTAGAATTTAACTTTAACTAAAACGAAGTTTAACTTTCGCCATACAAATAATTTTAATGTACATGACTTATCCTTAAGAAATTAATTTTAAATTGTCACATTTTTCATTATATGGAATCACGTTTTTATACCCTACACTACTTCGTGGTCTAGGGTATTATAAGTTAGTTTCGCGCCAAATGTTTGTAACACAAAGAAATAATCGAGCTAGACCCACCTTTAAGTATACCGATCGGCTTAGAATCACCAGCTGAGCCGATTTAACGATGTCTGTCTGTCCGTCCGTCCGTCTGCTGTCCATCTAAGCTTGTTCGCACTCTACAGGTCGCAATTGTTGTCCGATTGTCATGAAACTTGGCAGAAGTTATTTTTTCTGGCCAAGGACCATCGATATTGAATTTGGAGGAAATCGGTTCAGATTTAGATATAGCCCCCATACAAATCTCGCTAACCATTTGACATTTTCCGCTCTAGAAACGACATATTGTACACAATTTTCTTTAAATTTTGCAGAACATCTTATAATCCAACTAGAAACACGTATGCAGAAATTGGGTAAGATCGCTTCAGATTTAGATATAGCCCCCATACAAATGTCGCTCCCGATTTGACATTTTCCGCTCTAGAAACGACATATTGTACCCGATTTTCTTTAAATTTTGCAGAACATCTTATAATCCAACTAGAAACACGTATGCAAAAATTGGGTAAGATCGGTTCAGATTTGGATATAGCCCCCATACAAATGTCGCTCCCGATTTGACATTTTCCGCTCTAGAAACGACATATTGTACCCGATTTTCTTTAAATTTTGCAGAACATCTTATAATCCAACTAGAAACACGTATGCAAAAATTGGGTAAGATCGGTTCAGATTTAGATATAGCCCCCATACAAATGTCGCTCCCGATTTGACATTTTCCGCTCTAGAAACGACATATTGTACCCGATTTTCTTTGAATTTTGCAGAACATCTTATAATCCAACTAGAAACACGTATGCAAAAATTGGGTAAGATCGGTTCAGATTTAGATATAGCCCCCATACAAATGTCGCTCCCGATTTGACATTTTCCGCTCTAGAAACGACATATTGTACCCGATTTGCTTTAAATTTTGCAGAACATCTTATAATCCAACTAGAAACACGTATGCAAAAATTGGGTAAGATCGGTTCAGATTTAGATATAGCCCCCATACAAATGTCGCTCCCGATTTGACATTTTCCGCTCTGGAAACCACATATTGTACCCGATTTTCTTTAAAATTGGCACAACATCTTATAATCCAACTAGAAACACCTATGCAGAAATTGGGTAAGATCGGTTCAGATTTAGATATAGCCCCAATAATGTGGCTCCCGATTTCACTTTTTCCGCTTTAGAAACCACATATTGTACCCGATTTTCTTTAAATTTGGCACAACATTTTATAATCGAACTAGAAACACTTATGCTGAAACTGGGTAAGATCGGTTCAGATTTAGATATAGCCCCCATACAAATATCACTCCCTCCGCTCTAGAAACCACATCTTGCACCCGATTTTCTTTAAATTTGGCACAACATCTTATAATCTAACTTGAAACACCTATGCTGAAAGTGGGTATGATCGATCTTTTTACCGAATTGAATTGTAATGAGATAGAAAGTCCGTCCGTCTTTAGCCTTTCGTTACTTGTTTGGGAGATGCCCATATGTCCATACTTTGGTATAACCCAAATGGGGCCCCATTCTGATCTATTACAGCTCTAGAAACTACATCTTACATCGGATCTTTATCAAATTTTGCAGATCATGGTATTTTTCAACCAGGAATACCTACCGTGAATGAGAAATATATAGATCCATGTTTTGGACCAGGCCCAAAATGTAGTTATAGGCCCCCTTTTGAAATGTCGGTCCAATTCATCCTATTACTACTGCATAATTTGTATTTGTCTGTCAGATAATTGGATCAATTACCATATTATTAACCATATTCGTTAAATATGACTAAAGATGAATTTATAGTAAAATGTATACTGTATAATTTATATGAACTACATAAAATTGCTCCCATGAAATAAATGGGTTTAGTAATCAAAGCGAGGTACATACGCAGGGAGTGGTGTAGGGTATTATATAGTCGGCCCCGCCCGACTTTAGCCTTTCCTTACTTGTTAGATGCTAAAATGGTTTAAGCTTAGAGAGGAGAATATTCTGAAAGAGCTTAGACAAGCTTATTGGCCTATAGGTTGAAGGGACTGTTTTGTCCTTTTCAGGTTTCAGAATCATCTTTATTAATGAGATCTTCCATTGTTTTGGAAAATAACATGTTGTAACAAGTAAGGAAAGGCTACAATCCGGCGGGGCCGACTATATGACACACTCCACTTTCTATCCGAATGCAATTCAATTCAGTCAAAAACTGAAAACGGGAAGGATATTTGTATGTTTCCTAATCATAGGCTCATATTGGCCTGGTCCAATTTGTCTGTGTTGACTTACACCGTTCGCGATCCAGCTGCATATTTTAAAGGATGAACTCATTTCTTGCTATGAAGAGCTTGAATCAACTGATTTTGGATATGCATGAATTCTTGCATCAATAACTGTATACTGGACATAAACATGCTTAGACTTTGGGTAAGTTGTTGGATCATATACTCCAACCCACCAATTGGACGGATGTGTGACATATTGTGTGGTCGCCTTTAGGACCTTTGAGTACGAATTTTCTCCACTGTGTTGAGCAGTAAGAGGCACTTGCGTTATCTGTTTATCAGGAGTTGCCTCGTTTTGGTTTCTTACTGTCTGTAAGCGGACATTAAATTTTCTTTTACGTGTCGTGTCGACCTCTATAATTTACAGTGTGGTTACCACCACAGTTACTGCATTTCTTTTGCGCTTGGTTTTGGACAGTACATTTTGCACATTGGTGTAGGTCACCGCAAACAAAATATACCAGATATGAAGCAAAAGATTTTCTTTGTAAATAGGATGTCTTTCATTCCTTTTCAATTTTTGGGCGTCTGGTTCAAGCTCGCCCTTAAATAAAGGCTGAGAAATTTTCAACCTATTACGAATATTTTTTCTGTGTCTAAACAGTTTGTGATGGCGCGAAAACCGTTTTCAGTATACTACTGTATTTTTGTCTCGTGAATATGACATCTTTTGATTGGAGCAATGTGGAACGCTCGCGTAAATATATTGGTGGTTGTTTTGTGATGAAATCGCAGTCTGTATGTTCGGAGAACAAGACTGCGTTCGTTGTTGTTTATTAAATTAATTAAATATTAAATGTTGGTGTGCACTGATTTTTTGTTTTTCTTTTCTTTTTGTATTGTATTTCCACTGAAAGTGACAAATAGTTTTCGAGTAGAGGCCGATAGCCTTTGCTGCTAGTGCATTCTATATATAGTTTATTATAATTTTAATTGTAATTATAATTTAAATGTAAATACCACACATAAAATATTGCCTTTAATCTTTGATTAAAAAATTTAAGAAATATAATTGTGTGGAACGATAAATGGTTTAGTTTTTAGTGTCTTTATCGCGTTGTTTTTATAATTCTATAAATATGTAATTCTATTTTTATATATATTTATTTATTCCGGGCGTTACCTAAAAACGTCTGTTCTCTTCCGAAGAGAAGAAATCCCTAAAAACCAATCTGATGCTGAGGGATAATGTTTCCTTTTTTAACACTGGTAGAAATCTTCTCACAAATATTTTAGAAAATGTAGCCAGTAGACTTATAGGTCTATAAGATGACAATCGGTTTTCCGTTTTTTTGGCTATGGTACCATTATTATCTCCGCTCATTTCCTATGTGACGGAAAATGATTAAGCAATTATAGTTATAAGTTAGTTTCTGGACAGATTCTTAACTTTTTATTTATCAGATCATACCCTGGTGATTTCTTTGAATTTAGTTTTCCAATTCCTTTTTTAACTTCATTAGGAGATATATGACTTATTGTGAGCCGCATTTGACATAGAACGTCCACAAAAATAAGAGTATCCTGCTCATCAGCATTGTTATTGAAGTGAAATAGCTGGAAAATATCTTCCGAGTGTTGTGCATACGCCTCTGATATAAAGAGTGATTTTTTTGAGGTTAGGATTTTCATGCATTAGTATTTGACAGATCACGTGGGATTTCAGACATGGTGTCAAAGAGAAAGATGCACAGTATGCTTTGACATTTCATCATGAATAGACTTACTAACGAGCAACTCTTGCAAATCATTGAATTTTATTACCAAAATCAGTGTTCGGTTCGAAATGTGTTTCGCGCTTTACGTCCGATTTATGGTCTACATAATCGACCAAGTGAGCAAACAATTAATGCGATTGTGACCAAGTTTCGCACTCAGTTTACTTTATTGGACATTAAACCAACCACACGAATGCGTACAGTGTGTACAGAAGAGAATATTGCGTCTGTTTCTGAGAGTGTTGCTGAAGACCGTGAAATGTCGATTCGTCGCCGTTCGCAGCAATTGGGTTTGTGTTATTCGACCACAAGGAAGATTTTACGCAAAGATCTTGGTGTAAAACCGTATAAAATACAGCTCGTGCAAGAACTGAAGCCAAACGATCTGCCACAACGTCGAATTTTCAGTGAATGGGCCCTAGAAAAGTTGGCAGAAAATCCGCTTTTTTATCGACAAATTTTGTTCAGCGATGAGGCTCATTTCTGGTTGAATGGCTACGTAAATAAACAAAATTGCCGCATTTGGAGTGAAGAGCAACCAGAAGCCGTTCAAGAACTGCCCATGCACCCCGAAAAATGCACTGTTTGGTGTGGTTTGTACGCTGGTGGAATCATTGGACCGTATTTTTTCAAAGATGCTGTTGGACGCAACGTTACGGTGAATGGCGATCGCTATCGTTCGATGCTAACAAACTTTTTGTTGCCAAAAATGGAAGAACTGAACTTGGTTGACATGTGGTTTCAGCAAGATGGCGCTACATGCCACACAGCTCGCGATTCTATGGCCATTTTGAGGGAAAACTTCGGAGAACAATTCATCTCAAGAAATGGACCGGTAAGTTGGCCACCAAGATCATGCGATTTGACGCCTTTAGACTATTTTTTGTGGGGCTACGTCAAGTCTAAAGTCTACAGAAATAAGCCAGCAACTATTCCAGCTTTAGAAGACAACATTTCCGAAGAAATTCGGGCTATTCCGGCCGAAATGCTCGAAAAAGTTGCCCAAAATTGGACTTTCCGAATGGACCACCTAAGACGCAGCCGCGGTCAACATTTAAATGAAATTATCTTCAAAAAGTAAATGTCATGGACCAATCTAACGTTTCAAATAAAGAACCGATGAGATTTTGCAAATTTTATGCGTTTTTTTTAAAAAAAAAGTTATCAAGCTCTTAAAAAATCACCCTTTAGAACAGCTAGAGCGACATCATGAACCATCCGAATGTCGTAAGTAGGCTAAGTCCACAAATATTAGCATACATTTTTTTGTTTGTTTATTTGTTTTAATACAAGCATTTATATTGTAGTTGACGACAATAGAAAAATGATTTTATTTATTTTGAGTAAAAAATTAACTCTTTATTGACGTATTTGTTATCCAGCCTACTTTCCTCGAACCACACGTAAAACATAAAAATACACACAAATACCTAATTTGAATTAAAGATTATAATTATGCTTTCACATGAAAATGATAAGTTTTTTTTACTGTAATTGAATTTACTATTGACATGATTGTTTCATTATTATTAATAACACTGTCCAACAAATTAAGACTTTTTGAATGGAACAGGATAGCGACCCTATAATTCTGAAGGGGCTTGTTGAGTAGATCATTTTTGTAGAATAAACTTATAGTCCAGCTGGTCTGAGTTTCTTTTTATCGCTGGTCAAAGTATTCGTTTTTTAATCGAAGAGAGCATTATACTAAGCGGAAAAGTGTTGTAAGTTAATGTCTGAGCGAATTCTTATTGTCACACATATATTGTGGAATTTTATGGGGATCATTTTTGTGGAAGATCCTCTCTTTATGGGTCAATTAGATCCTTTTTCGAGGAAATCAAAAAAGCCCTTTCAAAAAGGACATTTAAGGATTAAAATGTTCTACAAAAAAAATTGCCGGAAATTTTCAGTGGGGGTTAAAAAGTCACTGCGAAGCCATTTGAAAAGTCTTTTGACATGGTCGAAATCATGATCGTGGTAGTCTGCATCCATGTAATAAATGTCACCATGCCATTTGTAAATAAATTTGCATTCTTTTAAATATAGGTGTTTAGCATTGCGCTAAACTCGTTGTAACCACTGTAGTGTAGCTGAAAGGCCCATATCTACATGCATGTACATACACACACACACATGTACATACATGCCAGGAAGCTACCTGTACTTGTTCCCTTTTTTCTTTTGCATATTCTTGCTGAATATCGTTTGTCTGCTGTGATGGGGGGGGACAAGCGGTATTCAAGCAAGAATAAAAATTCATTTGATTTTCTTGCTTCAACCCGTCCAACTGCTGTGCTCTTGTGATAAAGTGATCTAACTAAAAAAGTTTAAAATAAAAAGAGTAAATAATACTAAGCTAAAAATACAAGTACAAGCTAGTACAAACAACATCACGTTAACATAAAACGTTTGTGAACAATACGAACATATATCAAAACTATTTGAAACAACCAAAAAACAAACACTCTTACATACACGTTTATTAGCGTGGAACGTAATAAATTCTAAGAATTAATTTTTGTTAATTATTAATCAAAAACTTATAATTAAAAAATATTGAATTACAACCAAAATTTTGCTACCTAAAACTACTAATTTGAAATTAAATTAAATTAAATTGGCTAACTATTCTAAAATAAATTGTAAAAATTCTAAACCTAACTACAATAAAATCCAGTGAAATACTTACTTCAAATATAAACCCACAACCCCACACTAACTCATTACAAAAGGCACAAAAACAAAAAAGGTTCATTTACTGAACATTATGGTCCTAGTTCGAACCGGATGTTTTTTAAATAATTAAAATTATTAATTTGCAAAATTTGCAAAACAAGTTACCGTAATAACGGTAACTCAGCGACAGCAGCAGCGACAGCGTCATCAGCAGCAGCAGCATTCTCAAACCGCATAGCAACAAGAGGGACGACGAGAAGAAGGGCAGGTACCCAACACACACATACACACCCACCCATACACAAACCTTGAACAACAAGTAGTAAGTCCCGTTTTACTTTTTACATTATTCCAGACGAGAATAGAGGGTGCTAGAATTTTTTGACTCCGCATCATACTATCGTATGGAAGGAAGTCTTGTTGTTTAACAATGTAATATGACGCTTTATGCTCTTGCCTAGTTGTTACGTGCATTTCGTGCAGATTTGCCACACACCTATTATAAAAGGAAAATTATTTGACACTTATTTGCCGCGACCCCCCTTGTAATTCTAAATTTGTCGGATTTATCAATGTAGTAATTGTCTGGATATTGAGGAAAACCGCTGTCTTTGATTGACCCCTAACTATTCTTTGATATCGACGAGATCTTGCGCTGACAATTCCTTTTGGGAACATTCTTTACGGAAAGTTGCCTTGCCTTTTGGGAATACTGACATAACCATCAGCCAAAGACCCTACCCACGAAAAATCTCAATTTGCGTGCAATTATTAAATTCTATTTTTTGATATTTCGGGCAAATGAAACTAACTACAAAAAGTAAAAAATTTCTTCTTTCTTTCGTAATTTGGTGGATATAGTACGCAGACCCTAAATACAACCTTTTTAAGGAAAAAACTACTGGTTAAAATTCTTTGGAAGATATTTTTTGAGAATAATTCGAATGGTTTAACAAAATTTGGCTTGCGAGACAGTAGACTTTTGCCACTGGAAAAGTTTATCGGTCAAATTTTACGAGTTAACATTCTATTTTTTTTGAGGAAAAAATTTGACTTGCGAGACAATAGACTTTTGCCGCTGGAAAAGTTTATCGGTCAAATTTTATAATACAACATTCTGGGATACTCCTTTTTGGATCAACATAAAAGCGTTCTTACAAAATTTGACTTGCGAGACAATAGACTTTTGCCGCTGGAAAAGTTTATCGGTCAAATTTTATAAAACAACATTCCGAGAAACTCTTTTTTCGATCAAACTAGAATTTTTTTTAACAAAATTTTGGCTTGCGAGACAATAGACTTTGCCGCTGGAAAAGTTTATCGGCCAAATTTTACGGTTCAACACAATTATTGTTGTAAAATTAATTGGTTCCTGACAATAGACCCCAATTACACTAGTCCCAGTATTTTATTGAGAAAAATCCTGGTAAAAGACCCCAACTCCGAGATTTTTGGAAATACTATTTTTTCTGGGTAATTTTGTTGCATTCACAAGATAAACTCAAGAATTTGGCAAAAATTAAAGTGGGCGTTTCAAATTTTCTTTACGTTTTTGACGGGCTCAAAGACTTTATAACAGAAAAGTACCAAAATTTGCCATGGATACAATTTTATGTGAAAAGCTCGCTAATTGCGTGAACGATTTAGTCGATTTCGAGTGCGTCTTCTCCGTCT
Source organism: Polietes domitor (assembly GCA_947397865.1). Taxonomy (NCBI): domain Eukaryota; kingdom Metazoa; phylum Arthropoda; class Insecta; order Diptera; family Muscidae; genus Polietes; species Polietes domitor. The sequence goes on from OX377618.1 coordinate 97,009,503, forward strand.
CGAAGACCGAGGACAGCGTTCATGGGCTCGAAATTCTGAGGGTTGAACTCAATTCACTATGGGACCAAGTCAAACGGGCGTATTTGGAGTGCCGCGATCGAGTGGCGGAAGCAGGAGAGAAACCAATTGACAAAACGAAACTTAGGAACCACTACAAGGAATCACTAACCAGCTACACCAGAGTTTTAAGCGCACTAAATGATGAGATTCAGACGATTAAGGATCGGCTAGCGGAAGAAAAACAGGAGCGCGTATCGGCTGCGGCAGGAAAAAAGACGGAGTCTGAATTTGCACCAATATCGAGGTTACCACCCTGTGACACGGACACTTTCCGTGGAGGATACACCGCCTGGCCGACATTTAGAGACCTTTTTTCTGCCATCTACATCAAAAACTCCAAATTGAGCAAAGTCGAGAAATTACTCCACCTGACCCAAAAAACTGCGGGAGAAGCGAGGGAAATCATCAGCCACGTACCCCTAACCAATGATGGATTCGACATTGCCTGGAGAAACTTAGTGGCCAGATATGAAAATAAGCGGATGCAGGTTAATGAACAGCTGAAGACTCTATTTAATTTGCTCCATGTTTCCGCAGATTCAGGGTCTTCGATACAAAAAATGCAGCGAACAATTAATAGTTTAATTCAAACGTTGAATACATTAAATATTGACACCGGGGGATGGGACCCAATTTTAGTATTCCTTAGCTCAACAAAGCTACCTAGAAATTTCCTAGAAGAATTTGAAAATTCTCTAAAAGATTGTACGACACTTCCTACTTGGGCAGAATTTGATATGTTCTTGACACACAAGTTCAAGACCCTAGAGTCGGTCGGAAATATAAAACCGAGCGCATCAAAAAATAATCAGCCTGGATCTGATCATAATAAAAAAGACAGGCGTTTTAATACGTTTCAAACAAATATTTCACAAAATCCAACAAGCACGGGAACAAAGCACAAACTCAGCAATAATTCAACAAATTCGTTTAACAAGAATGATCAGAGTTGTCAACTCTGCAAGGATAATCATTTTATCCGAGATTGTCCAAAATTCCTTGAAAAGAGTATAAATGACAGAATTCACATTGTAAAGACTTCATATTTATGCTACAACTGTCTCTCCTCAAAGCATAGCATCAAGGATTGTAGAAGCCCCTATAAATGTCGAGAGTGTCAACTAAAGCATCACACCGTGTTGCATAAGGCAAATGGGACCCAATCTTCAATGGACAGTCAAACTTTAGAAAGATATAATGCACGACCTAGTACTAGTGCTGCAGCTCTTACAACGTTAATACAGTCCACATCAAACCTAGAACCTCCTAGCCTCACAACTTTGACTCTTCAAGAGTGCAAACCACCTTGTCTACTACAAAGTAGAGAAACTTTGCTGTTCACTGCCATAGTTCAAGTCGAGTCTCGAGGACAGAAATACGATGCCAGAGCAATAATTGACCCTGGATCTCAATCTACTTTCATTTCGGAAAAACTCAAGAATTTTTTAAGACTTCCTACGAGGCGCAACTTAGTTCATGTGACCGGTATAAATCAGGCCGTGTCACAAACCTCTACAAAAGCTTGTCTTTTCAACCTTTGCTCACGAACAGACCCTAGATTTAAATTAGAAGTTTGGGCACCGGTCTTGAAGACCTTACCTTCTAATTTACCACCTAGAACACTGGAAAAAACTCAAATTATTAAATTGTAAAAATTCTAAACCTAACTACAATAAAATCCAGTGAAATACTTACTTAAAATCTAAACCCACAACCCCACACTAACTCATTACAAAAGGCACAAAAACAAAAAAAGGTTCATTTACTGAACATTATGGTCCTAGTTCGAACCGGATGTTTTTTAAATAATTAAAATTATTAATTTGCAAAATTTGCAAAACAAGTAACCGTAATAACGGTAACTCAGCGACAGCAGCAGCGACAGCGTCATCAGCAGCAGCATTCTCAAACCGCATAGCAACAAGAGGGACGACGAGAAGAAGGGCAGGTACCCAACACACACATACACACCCACCCATACACAAACCTTGAACAACAAGTAGTAAGTCCCGTTTTACTTTTTACATTATTCCAGACGAGAATAGAGGGTGCTAGAATTTTTTGATTTCGCATCATACTATCGTATGGAAGGAAGTCTTGTTGTTTAACAATGTAATATGACGCTTTATGCTCTTGCCTAGTTGTTACGTGCAGATTTGCCACACACCTATTATAAAAGGAAAATTATTTGACACTTATTTGCCGCGACCCCCCTTGTAATTCTAAATTTGTCGGATTTATCAAATTTACTACATTGTCTGGATATTGAGGAAAACCGCTGTCTTTGATTGACCCCTAACTATTCTTTGATATCGACGAGATCTTGCGCTGACAATTCCTTTTGGGAACATTCTTTACGGAAAGTTGCCTTGCCTTTTGGGAATACTGACATAACCATCAGCCAAAGACCCTACCCACGAAAAATCTCAATTTGCGTGCAATTATTAAATTCTATTTTTTGATATTTCGGGCAAATGAAACTAACTACAAAAAGTAAAAAATTTCTTCTTTCTTTCGTAATTTGGTGGATATAGTACGCAGACCCTAAATACAACCTTTTTAAGGAAAAAACTACTGGTTAAAATTCTTTGGAAGATATTTTTTGAGAATAATTCGAATGGTTTAACAAAATTTGGCTTGCGAGACAGTAGACTTTTGCCACTGGAAAAGTTTATCGGTCAAATTTTACGAGTTAACATTCTATTTTTTTTTGAGGAAAAAATTTGACTTGCGAGACAATAGACTTTTGCCGCTGGAAAAGTTTATCGGTCAAATTTTATAATACAACATTCTGGGATACTCCTTTTTGGATCAACATAAAAGCGTTCTTACAAAATTTGACTTGCGAGACAATAGACTTTTGCCGCTGGAAAAGTTTATCGGTCAAATTTTATAAAACAACATTCCGAGAAACTCTTTTTTCGATCAAACTAGAATTTTTTTTAACAAAATTTTGGCTTGCGAGACAATAGACTTTGCCGCTGGAAAAGTTTATCGGCCAAATTTTACGGTTCAACACAATTATTGTTGTAAAATTAATTGGTTCCTGACAATAGACCCCAATTACACTAGTCCCAGTATTTTATTGAGAAAAATCCTGGTAAAAGACCCCAACTCCGAGATTTTTGGAAATACTATTTTTTCTGGGTAATTTTGTTGCATTCACAAGATAAACTCAAGAATTTGGCAAAAATTAAAGTGGGCGTTTCAAATTTTCTTTACGTTTTTGACGGGCTCAAAGACTTTATAACAGAAAAGTACCAAAATTTGCCATGGATACAATTTTATGTGAAAAGCTCGCTAATTGCGTGAACGATTTAGTCGATTTCGAGTGCGTCTTCTCCGTCTCGAAGACCGAGGATAGCGTTCATGGGCTCGAAATTCTGAGGGTTGAACTCAATTCACTATGGGACCAAGTCAAACGGGCGTATTTGGAGTGCCGCGATCGAGTGGCGGAAGCAGGAGAGAAACCAATTGACAAAACGAAACTTAGGAACCACTACAAGGAATCACTAACCAGCTACACCAGAGTTTTAAGCGCACTAAATGATGAGATTCAGACGATTAAGGATCGGCTAGGGGAAGAAAAACAGGAGCGCGTATCGGCTGCGGCAGGAAAAAAGACGGAGTCTGAATTTGCACCAAAATCGAGGTTACCACCCTGTGACACGGACACTTTCCGTGGAGGATACACCGCCTGGCCGACATTTAGAGACCTTTTTTCATCAGCCACGTACCCCTAACCAATGATGGATTCGACATTGCCTGGAGAAACTTAGTGGCCAGATATGAAAATAAGCGGATGCAGGTTAATGAACAGCTGAAGACTCTATTTAATTTGCCCCATGTTTCCGCAGATTCAGGGTCTTCGATACAAAAAATGCAGCGAACAATTAATAGTTTAATTCAAACGTTGAATACATTAAATATTGACACCGGGGGATGGGACCCAATTTTAGTATTCCTTAGCTCAACAAAGCTACCTAGAAATTTCCTAGAAGAATTTGAAAATTCTCTAAAAGATTGTACGACACTTCCTACTTGGGCAGAATTTGATATGTTCTTGACACACAAGTTCAAGACCCTAGAGTCGGTCGGAAATATAAAACCGAGCGCATCAAAAAATAATCAGCCTGGATCTGATCATAATAATAAAGACAGGCGTTTTAATACGTTTCAAACAAATATTTCACAAAATCCAACAAGCACGGGAACAAAGCACAAACTCAGCAATAATTCAACAAATTCGTTTAACAAGAATGATCAGAGTTGTCAACTCTGCAAGGATAATCATTTTATCCGAGATTGTCCAAAATTCCTTGAAAAGAGTATAAATGACAGAATTCACATTGTAAAGACTTCATATTTATGCTACAACTGTCTCTCCTCAAAGCATAGCATCAAGGATTGTAGAAGCCCCTATAAATGTCGAGAGTGTCAACTAAAGCATCACACCGCGTTGCATAAGGCAAATGGGACCCAATCTTCAATGGACAGTCAAATTTTAGAAAGATATAATGCACGACCTAGTACTAGTGCTGCAGCTCTTACAACGTTAATACAGTCCACATCAAACCTAGAACCTCCTAGCCTCACAACTTTGACTCTTCAAGAGTGCAAACCACCTTGTCTACTACAAAGTAGAGAAACTTTGCTGTTCACTGCCATAGTTCAAGTCGAGTCTCGAGGACAGAAATACGATGCCAGAGCAATAATTGACCCTGGATCTCAATCTACTTTCATTTCGGAAAAACTCAAGAATTTTTTAAGACTTCCTACGAGGCGCAACTTAGTTCATGTGACCGGTATAAATCAGGCCGTGTCACAAACCTCTACAAAAGCTTGTCTTTTCAACCTTTGCTCACGAACAGACCCTAGATTTAAATTAGAAGTTTAGGCACCGGTCTTGAAGACCTTACCTTCTAATTTACCACCTAGAACACTGGAAAAAACTCAAATTATTGATGCTTCCAAACTTGAACTGGCAGACCCTCGTTTTTACGCAAGTCGACCTATTGATCTTCTGATTGGAATGGATATCGGACCCCTAATTTTCGCAATTGGCGTTCCTATGCAGTCTATCGGGTCACTATTAGCTCAAAAAACTGTATTTGGATGGATTATCGGTGGACCCATTGCTCAGGAGACTCAAGTCGAAACCCGCATTTCACTTTGTAACACCGTCTCGATTGAAAAAATCCTCACACGTTTTTGGGAGGTGGAGGAGACCCCAAAAAAGATTTTGCGGTCAGAAGAGGATACATTTTGTGAACAAAATTTTAAATCTACAACTCGTCGACACAAATCTGGAAGGTACATTGTGACTCTCCCGTTCAAAACTTGCGAAGAATTGGGAGCTTCCAGGAACATTGCTATGGCGCAGTTTCATCGAATGGAAAAAAAGTTACTAAAAACGCCGGACATCAAGCAACAGTATGATCAGGCCATTTTAGAATACTTGGAATTGGGTCATATGAGGAGGATCACAGCGCAGGAGGTAGATAATACACCACACTATTACCTGCCACATCATGCCGTCATTAAGCCAGATAGGGTAACGACAAAACTGAGAGTTGTTTTCAACGCATCCAGCCCCTCGTCTAACAAAAAAAGCCTTAACGATAATTTGTTCCCGGGACCCATTCTTCAACAAGATCTTGTTTTACAAATACTAAAATAGAGATTTTATAGGTACGTTTTTAACGCCGACGTCACGAAAATGTACAGGCAGATTCTTTTAGACCCTAGGCAGACCAAATACCAAAGAATTCTGTTTAGGAAATCTCCAAATGATCCTATAGAGGACTTTGAACTCCTAACCGTAACTTTTGGAGTTAATGACGCACCATTCCTTGCCATTCGGACACTTCTTCAACTTGCCGAAGACGTGAAAGACACACACCCCTGTTGCGTGCCCCCTACAGCGGCACTAAGGTGGCTTCCGGCAGCTCATGGACTCTCAGATGGTTCCAATTCTTCCTACCTTAGCCCAGAGGGACGAACAAATAATGAAATAAAAAAACGGATATTTTACGATGAACAAAAAAACTATCACAACACAACGACTGATCACCTTTTGACAGAGGAGCTTGTTGGTAACGCCCCTACACTTTGCCCGCCCTTCCTTCAATATATGTTTGTCAAGGACCCCATGTTCCACGCACACTCACCTCACAAAACCCTTCATTCAGGTTCCCCCTCTAACACAAACAAATCAGCAATACATATTTTCTTTTTTTACACAAGTCACACAAAAAACTACATTTATTGATTCTTTTTTCTTTCTTACTTTCAGGCTTACATCTAACGATTCATACAAACTACACTTAATCCTATTACAAAAACAATTAACCTGACAAATCACTAACACCAGAAAATCGTATTATCGCGAGTCAATACTCGGATTCACTTTAAGCTCCTAGACGTTTTTATAGCCCTTTAACGGCTCGCAATCCTAACGTTACGTTTATTTCCTAACTAATAGAGCTCTGTTAGTCGGACATCGGATCCGTACACTCCTAGATCCAAAAATCAAATATATCAATTTATTCGCTCTATGCGAAACCTACACTCACTATTGTTCACTAGCTGGTATTAATAACTTTTACACTAAACCACAAAAAGAACTTACATTATTACACTGAAACAGCACAAGACAACACTAACACTCACTTAACCTAATCTTAAGACTAAATTTTCTTTTGTTTGTTTCTTTATGTTATTTTTACGTATTTTTTTAAATCTTTTCAATTTCTTTTAATATTTATATATAATGTTTTCTCATTTTTCTTTAAAATATGGAATATTCAAAAATATGGAATACTCAAGAATCGTATCAATCTGGCCGCGGATTTGCCTTTGAATCTATGGATTCCCTTCCTTCGAAACCTTTTGTTGTAAGTATATTTGTTGATTATGTTACCTTCGTTCCATGTATTAATAATGTATTCTTTCCTATTATGTTTGTAATGATGTGGTCTAATTTACACCGCCTTTGGGCACCGCTGAAGTGTAACGTTGTTTCGCCACAAGACAAGGAAAACACAATTCCGCAGCTAAATGGGCAGTTCCAGTGATACGCAAAGGAGATGAATACCGGGACAAAAAAAGCTGGCCTCCGTGTAGTTGGTTATGTCTCGAAGGCCAGGACTGTGGGATAAGATTCCAGGATATCTCTCCGTTCTATAAATTAAACACAAATCGACAGAACAAACACGAACTTATATAGCATTCTATTATATTAACACTTATGTTGTACATTATTACTCACTTTTCTAATATCAATTTTAAAATACGTACACAACACCACACAATACACAATACAAAATACTTTTGTTTTTTATAAATTATAGCTGTTTATATATTAACGACGGTTATCAAAAAATATTGTTATTTTGTTTATATTTGATTTTGGCCAATCACTATTTAAAGTTATTTGAATTACGAACTAGGTTCTCAGGTAATACACGGATGACAATGCCCGCTTTCCTGCGTATTCGGTATAAAAATACCTTTTTGTTAGACGCGCATAGATTTTTCCCACGCTTTTCCGAACTTTTCCCTCTAAATCAATGTTTTTATATATTTTCCTATGTACGTTTATTATAAAAACAAATCTACTGGCGGTGCCATTTTTTCTTTCAGTGCTGTATTATTTAGTATGCTATGGCAACCCAAATTATCTTTCATAGAACAGGGAATTGTGAAATTTCTCGCCACACTCAGTAAGTGGAGTAGTGCCAGGGAAGTTCTTCAGATACCGCTGAGCCAAAGATATTGGATCTTCCATTTTTCTTCAAAAATCTTCCTACAAATAATACCCAGACTAAGGTTTGGTATTATACGCAATTATTCAAAACCGCGAGTGAATTAATTGCTATCCCTTAATCTCCGTCTAGCTTGCACACTTATCGAGAAATCGCGCCACCTAGAGGTAATACCTTAAACAAACCAGGTATGCCTGACAAGAGAACTTATATTTTGGCTCTCGCCACCTAAACTGTGTTGATTGGCAACGCCTTATCTCAAAACATCTGTTTCACACAACACATTGTGTTTCCTTCTTTAACATCAAACATCGAGAAACACAACTTCAGCCCAGAAATAAAAATTGTAATTTAAGTGGTAAATTGCCCAAAAAAAATCTTGGGTCTATCGTACACGCAACAAAACTTCGTACTTTTCGAGAATTCGAAGAAAATTACGATGTGCGTGTTATTATTGTGTATAATTAAATGAACCACATCGTCACAATTGGCAGTCACTCTCCGACTATCCCACGTTGTTGTTAGAGGCCAAAACGAATGGTGCGTTCAAGTGGACCCTGGACGATATGGAAATCAGCCAATTGAACGCATTTGGACACATTTTCATGAAAGGTAAGTTTACTTATCAGTCTCTCCCTATTATTAATTCCATTTCTCTCTTTCTACCAACAGCACAGCTCCAGATGCCTCAACATCGTGGGCAGTATCCCGGTAAGGGGTTTAACAGTCGTGACTTTACTTTATGAAATCCAACATGTTTGTGACCGAGTAAGATTTTTTTACATTCTACGATAATTTAATAGAAAATGGTGTATCTTATTAATTTAACTTATTTGGAATACATTCAGAGGTCGTGCATTATCACTAGAAGTTGGCCTACTATTATATACACTCTGCTCAAAACTATTGCCTCCGCTTGTATTGGTAACACTAGTTAAACTTGAATCATTGAATATGCATAAATTTGGAACATCCGCATCATCATTATCATCGTCGGCGATATTGTCTTCTTCGTCCTTATTCAAGTTACTTACATCTGCCATCAATTCAACGTGCGATTGATGTGGACTTATCTCACAACGTATTTCTTCCACCACGCAAGGTACATTAAAATTTTTGTCGTTACTACATTCTTGTATGGTTCTTATCATAAAAATGCAATGCAACAGACGCAAGTAAGACAACAAAAACAGCAATAATGTAACGAGCACAACAAAAGAAATACGTCAAACATGAATATACCCGGTATGTACTACTGAATTATGAAGTTAAATTGACTTGCCAATACCACCACCACCAACTCCGCTGGAAACTCGATGTCAGTGTTGTTATTGTGGCGTTGGTGCTGGCGTCGACGATGACAATAGTAGTCAATAATTATTTTGGAAAATTTCATTCACTTGTAGTCAATGCCAATCATCGGAAATACATCAGTTTGATAACGCTAACCTTGCAAAATGTGATTTTGGGCTTATCCATGCGTTACGCGAGAACGAGACCAGGTGATATATTTCTCAGCTCGACCGGTAAGTTGGTTCGAAAACAAACACCCCAAAAAAAATGGACGTGAGTGAGGTGATTTTTGTGTGTTATTTTAATGACAGATTTCATCCAAAAGTTTACGATCTAAGTGGTGTGGAGTGTTGTGGCGGACGAGAAGGTCACACATTTGTTTAGGCATTTTTTTTGTTAGTTTTCTGTGATTAAAATAAATCCAAGATCCCATAAAAGAGTCCAGTGACAAAGTCGAAAGTCTTTTGGGGAAATCACAGAATCTCACAACCAGATCAACATCTAAAGATGTTATCATTTGTACTATCATATAGAAATTATTTGTCTATTCTACGAAACCCTGTGATTCGATATAAATATGTACATACCAACGCCCTCGGTATGTATGGTAATATGAGAGCATTACAGGTCACGATCCTGAAATTGCTACTGATATTCACATATTGCCTAGATGTGAAATCATAGTAAAAAAATGACTTCGCAAATAAACCAGTTGAAGGTACAATTTTTGTATGCTTAAAGAGGTACTGAATGGTAAACAAATTAAAAGAACCAATACAAAATTGTCCGTTGGATCTGGGTAATTTTGACTGTCATTAGTCATTTCACAAATATCGACAAACACAGACGATGGTAATTCACAAGTAATTTCTGCGCCTGGTATTTCAGTAGGTCGAGATGGTTTACCTCTCTCAGTAGAGTTTCAGGACTGGACATCAAAAAGCGGGGTAATCCCGCGAAAAGTGGGATGGATGGTCACCTTATATTTGCTGGATCTTTATTGGGAAACTAAAATATCATACTGACAATGCCATGGCTGACAAAGTAGCAAAAATTATAACTTCGTGCTATTTGGTCTGACTTCAAAATTCTCGTTTCTCTACTTCTAAAAATAAGAGTTTTCTCTATATATATGAACCAGCAAAAAAATGGTATCAATGGTGATAACATTAAAGCTGTTTACTTGTAACCTATTTGCCCTATCTTGAAAACTCCTATTCTTCATTTGTTTCAACGTGGGGAACTCCCACACCCTGACGTCTCATCAGCCGGGCAAGTATATTGTCCCAAAAACCTTATCGGTTGTTAAATATTTCGTCGAGCAAATGCTAATATCCCTGTCGTATCAAATCCATTCACATTGGATCCACTTCGCCTCACGGTTGAAATTTGATCATTGCCCAGTGGACTAATGAATCCTAGCATGCGGGTCAAAGCACCATTCGCGGCAATCATGGATATGCCACTGATGGTTGTCAATGTTTCAAGGTTCCATGTGCAACCGCTACAACCACGATGGCTTTCAAGTGGACCAATTTTGATGGGTAAAATATATGACTGGCGGTTCTGATCGGTTTGCCTTTACCTTTACGTATAGTTTGGCTGTTGATATAAAATCCGAAAAATGATGACATTCCCCTAGACTCCTTCACTAACTCATGCCAGGGGGAATTGATACTGATCTCATCTAGTTGTATCATTTTTTCTGGTGCGCTTCGACCTATGCCTTTATATCCTTTGCGTGATGATTACCTAGAGGTTTGCCCTGAAGCGTCTCTAGCTCGTACATGTTATTTCCGATGGGTCTAACAATCCTACATTTCAAGAACTTTTTGCTAAACTTAGCATTTATATTATTTTTGAAATCTGACAGTGTATGATTCCTACGATAAACTTCTTGGCCTGGACAAAACTTTATGATTCGTGCCCTTTGATTATACCTCTTGGCGCTTATTTCATAGGCCTGGTGCATATTATCCTTGATCTTTTCTCTCATCAGTTCTAACCTGTCACTTTTATTTAAATTCGCTATCTGATGGTCAGTCAAAGGTTGTAATTTTTTTTGCTAATTTGTAGTCCGTTCCGCTGGTATGCATATTAAATCCAAACAACACGGGAGTAATAGGCTGTTTTGATGTGAGTTATTTTGTAGGTTTCTATCATATGTTCAAATGCTTTCGCTACAAATTGCTTTCCATTGTCACTTTGTATAATTTCCGGCACCCCAAATGTGTGGAAAATTTCTTGTATTAGAAATCTTATAACATTTTGTGTTGTGGCTTCCTTCATTGCATGCAAGAAGGCAAATTTGGTAAAATGGTCTACGACTATAAAAATATACGCATTTCCCTTCTTAGACCTAGGGTACTTGCCAAGGAAATCAATATATAATTTCTGGAAGGGTCTTTCCGTTATTACCTCGTTGCCTATCGTAGGATGTAGGATTTGGTTCATGGGCTTTGTCTCCTTACAAACTTGACAATTGCGTATATATTGACGTACTTGAGTCGCCATTTTTGGCCAATAATATAATGTTCTCAATCGACCTAACGTTTTGGCAACGCCCCATGTGAGATCATTATGTGCCTTTTCTATAAGTACAAAGGTTATGTCTTGGGGAATCCACAATTTCCATTCGAATTCTGAACTACATTCGTCGAAATGCTAGGTACGAATGTAGACATTATCTCCGTCTACCTTAAGATCGGGCACTTTTTCCTTATTGTGTCCCTAAGCTCTACATACTCTTCACTATCGAATGCGATTGTATCGAAATCTAGCAGTTCATTGTTGATTTCCTCCACTTCAATTTCACCTTCTATTGGCATTCTAGACAGCGTGTCAGCGACGACATTTTCCGCACCTTTACGGTGTTCGATTGTAAAATCGTATGCTTGGAGTTGGAGCGACCATCTGGCCAATCGGCCACTTAAGTCTTTTAGTGACATCAGCCACTTAAGACTCGCGTGATCGGTTATAACCGCGAACTTCATCATCTCCACGTATGGTCAGAATCGTTTCACGGCAAGAACCGCTGCCAAACACTCTTTCTCCGTTACGGAGTAATTTTTTTGACAAGAATTGAGTTTTTGGGAGTAGAAGGCAATTGGATTTTCCTCTCCACTATCATTTTTTTGAAAAAGTACTGCCCCTATTCCAAACTCCGACGCATCGCATTGTATATAAAATTCCTTTCTGAAATCGGGATGACGAAGTACGGGTGCGGACGTAAGCGCGTGTTTTAACTTTCGGAATGACTCTATTGCTTGCTGAGTTACCGTAAACTTTTGTCCCTTCTTGAGAGTGTCAGTTAACGCGGCTGATATCGATGCAAAATCCTTAATGAACCTTCTATACCAGCCGGCAGTTCCTAGGAAGCTACGTACTTCTCGTGGGGACTTTGGTAAACTAATTTTCTGAATTGCCATTACTTTCTTCGGATCGGTTTTCAACATCCCGCCTCCTATTATAAATCCCAAGTATTTTAATTCACGGAAACAAAACAAAGATTTCTTTAATCCTATTGTAAGGTTAGCTTTCTCTAAACATTCTGCTACTTCCCGAAGTATTTTTAGGTGAGTATCGAATTCATCGGATATTATCAATAAGTCGTCCAGATAAATAAAAACATTCGACTTTAATCGATCCGGTATGACTTTATCCATAAGTCTACAAAGTCGCTGAGCCGCATTACATAAGCCGAATGGCATTACCCTAAATTGGTAGAGCGGTCGACCTGGCACAGTAAAAGCGGTATATGGTTTTGCCTCTTCCTCCAACTCAATTTGCCAAAAGGCATATTTTAGGTCTACACTGCTAATATAATGCGTTTGGTCTATCCTACTCAAAATCCCATCTATATTTTGTAGAGGGTAGGCATCTTTTACGGTTAAAGCATTCAATTTTCTCGCATCGAGACAAAACCTATTCTTCCCGGGCTTCCTAACTACTGTTGTTCTGTTGCTCCAAGGTCCGTCGCTTTCTTCGATAACATTGAGGGCAAGCATATTGTCTGTTTCCTTATAGACAATTTCTTGTATAGCCGGAGATAAAGGGTAATGTTTATCCTTGACAGGGACAGCTCCTTCAACTAACTTTATGGCATGTTTCTCAATAGTAGTACATCCCAATCCCCTTTCTTCAAATGTAGGAAATTTCTTCACTACATCCTGTAGTTGTTTCTGTTGATCAGAGGACAAACTATGTATATTTGTTCTGTCTTTTGCGGATTGTCATTGTATTAGTAACTGTAGTTCGACATCTATTTCCTCCCATACTATTATGTCCGGAGCCAGGTCGAACGATCTCCAAAAATCTATCCCTAAGTACAGGTGCTGCTCTAAATCTGGTCATAAATACAACCGAATGTCAGCCACTTTGTTGTTATATTCTATTTTGGTTTGAATTTTTCCAAAAATTCGATGCGGCTGTCCTGATGCCGTTCGAACAGTCGAGTAATAAGTTTCTATTTCCAATCCTAATTTTTCAACTAGCTCCCGACATCCTTTACCTAACACGCTAACTGAGTCACCAGTATCTAAAAGACCTTTGATTTCTTGCTCGCCCAGTTTCACCATTGCATACGGTCTTGGGTCCTTTTTCGAATTAAATTTCATGACGGCTTCAATGATTGTTTTATTCAGAAGCTTATTCTCTTTCTGGTTTTTTCTTAATTTTAAAATTCTTTCCTTTGATTTTTTCGACTTATCATTATCATTCAGACTATGAATTGTTCTCTCGGGAAGTACAGTCTCTATAGACACTTTATCCTGAGCTACTTCGCCACCAAATATTCTGTTTCTCGCAATTTCATAGTTTCGTTCCCTGACTTCTAGTGGTAGATAATGCCGTATGGTAGAGTAATTCGTATTTACATGTTCCACATTATTTATGCGTTCGGTTGTATCGTTGTGGCGGGGTGTTCCACAGAACGTTGTTTCCCCGCTGCAACTACGTTCTTCCTGACGTTTCCCGACCGACAATTTGCGCATTTAGGACTAATAGTATTTGGCTTTCCACATTTAAAGCAAAATAGATTTCGTTGTGACGACGTACAGTCCCAAAATCCATGGCCAGTGTTATGACAGTTCCAGCAAACTAATACTCCACTTACTGCAGCTATTTCTTCGGACTCAATCGGCACTTCTAAAACATCATAATCGTCTCTTTCTTCCTGTATCGCATTCAAGCGCACTGCCTTAGACGCCATTGGAATAGCCGAACTATCCGAAGTTGTTCTAAAGACGAAACCGGCATTGAATACACAATGCTAGACAGAGATTTCCTCAAATTCTTCTTTGCCAAACCAATCATTTCAAATTCCGATACTGGACGATCGAGTTTCGAACGCATCAGATTAAGGTCATGGAAGAAAGAATCGATACTTTCTCCTGGCATTTGCTTTCTCTCTAAAATGTCCCTCATCTCCTCAAAACACGAACGTCTAGTCTTGTATCTTTCCATAAGTGCATGCTTTGGAAGGCCAACTTGTCACGTTATTATTTCGTTGCTGTAGCCAGAACCATTCATAAGCCGGACCAGATACCAAGATGTGGAACTCGTCGAGAATATCTTCCCAAGCTAATTTATAGTGTTTCTGGAAGTACTCTAGTCTATAAATGAAATCTTCCACCAATAGACTATTGGGATTGCCAGTAAAGTTTAATCCGAACCTTTCCACTTTTATTCCCCTGGATCCTCCTGCTGGCTGATACTGGATATCAGATTGTTCCTTGGGGTTTCTGTGGCCCTATTCGTATGGTATGTTGGAGGGGGGATGAAGATAATCGGCTAGATCCGGGTCCTATCTGCTCAGTATGGTTAATGTCATTTACCTGCACATTTCCTCGGCCGTTGGCCAAAACCGAAACAGATTCGCTCAACTTCCCTATGGCAGCATATACTTTTTCTAACTCTTTGCTAACACTATCCTGTATCATATTCCTCAAATTCAATTGGGTATCATTAATACTCTCATTTACCATATCCCTGATAATAGGATCTACCTCACCCGGTTGATTCAAAGTGCCCGCTGGATTCGGTTGATTTCCCGACATTCTTGTCGAGCCACTAGTGCTGGGATTTGGGGCATTAATCGTATGGGACATATCTATGATAGCCGGATCCATTACTTGCATAGAGTTTTGCATTCTATATCCTTCCTTATTTTTACTGTATTTTGGCTGAGTTTGTACCGATATCCTACTTACATCAAATGCAGATAAGCGATTTCTTTTGCTTCTTCTTTTACCTTCTGTTAACTCACTCATCTATATGAATATCTTAAAAATGGAAAGTATCAGTTTTAGTAATACGGACAGAAATCCAGTATTCACTAAAAAATTTTATTTCGCAAAAAAAAACTTCTGTCTCAAAATCAAATCAAAACAAAAATCTTAAAACCAATCATAAAATAATAAAAAATAAAATAAATTAAATATTAAGTTACGGTTAAAGATAAAGAAATGATAATCAAATAAACAGCAATAGATAAAATACTTTAAGACTAACTAAAATAACATCAACACGATATTACAAAAAAAATGTTCAAACATAAATTATAAAAAAAGGTTTATTTCTCAATACTTCACATTCGAGGGGTTTGCTGAATGTATTCTCAAGGTTTTGTAGAATGAAGTGTGTGGATATTTATATATATTTTTTCTTTCTATTCTCAACTTATAAGTGTCCTTACAGGTTGCCAACAAGGTGAATCAAATGACAGGACATTTAACACAAATGAACAATTAACGTTGACTAGAGTCAGCCCCACGGCATTTTCTTTGAAGACTTAAGGAAAAAGATCTCGTGTTTGAGCAGTTTCGACAATCCAGGCTGCATTTGGTTAGAATCGAACTATTGCCTCTTCTCATGCTGTCTCTAATCCTATTAAAACTACTCGAAAACAACAAAAAAATGGAAACACACTTGCACAGGTCGTCGACAATACAAACATTGTTACACATTAAACGAACAAGCTATTGCACTGACCCTAAGGTACATGGTGAGAATATTCTAATTTTCAATTTTTCTATTACTAATATTGCACATTAAACACGATTCTACTAAAAATCATGGCTGCAACATGAGAAAGAATATTGAAAATGCGATACTTCTCGTATAAACTATTAATTCTTATTGTTTATTGCACAGTGCCTAGATGTTATTGCACATATTTTACTTTTGCCTGCGCCATTTTCTCCCCACCATTTATTGTTTGATGTGCCATAGGCGCGAAAATACGCGGTATGTTTTTGGGCTAAGGCTTCTTCATTTTGTTTGGGCGCCATACTGTTGCGTGCCCCCTACAGCGGCACTAAGGTGGCTTCCGGCAGCTCATGGACTCTCAGACGGTTCCAACCCTTCCTACCTTAGCCCAGAGGGACGAACAAATAATGAAATAAAAAAACGGATATTTTACGATGAACAAAAAAAAACTATCACAACACAACGACTGATCACCTTTTGACAGAGGAGCTTGTTGGTAACGCCCCTACACTTTGCCCGCCCTTCCATGGTCCTTTATATCCTCAATATATGTTTGTCAACGACCCCATGTTCCACGCATACTCACCTCACAAAACTCTTCATTCAGGTTCCCCCTCTAACACAAACAAATCAGCAATACATATTTTCTATTTTTACACAAGTCACACAAAAAACTACATTTGTTGATTCTTTTTTCTTTCTTACTTTCAGGCTTACATCTAACGATTCATACAAACTACACTTAATCCTATTACAAAAACAATTAACCTGACAAATCACTAACACCAGAAAATCGTATTATCGCGAGTCAATACTCGGATTCACTTTAAGCTCCTAGACGTTTTTATAGCCCTTTAACGGCTCGCAATCCTAACGTTACGTTTATTTCCTAACTAATAGAGCTCTGTTTGTCGGACATCGGATCCGTACACTCCTAGATCCAAAAATCAAATATATCAATTTATTCGCTCTATACGAAACCTACACTCGCTATTGTTCACTAGCTGGTATTAATAACTTTTACACTAAACCACAAAAAAAACTTAAATTATTACACTGAAACAGCACAAGACAACACTAACACTCACTTAACCTAATCTTAAGACTAAATTTTCTTTTGTTTGTTTCTTTATGTTATTTTTACGTATTTTTTTAAATCTTTTCAATTTCTTTTAATATTTATATATAATGTTTTCTCATTTTTCTTTAAAATATGGAATATTAAAAAATATGGAATACTCAAGAATCGGCGTATCAATCTGGCCGCGGATTTGCCTTTGAATCTATGGATTCCCTTCCTTCGAAACCTTTTGTTGTAAGTATATTTGTTGATTATGTTACCTTCGTTCATGTATTAATAATGTATTCTTTCCTATTATGTTTGTAATGATGTGGTCTAATTTACACCGCCTTTGGGCACCGCTGAAGTGTAACGTGTAAAAGACAAGGAAAACACAATTCCGCAGCTAAATGGGCAGTTCCAGTGATACGCAAAGGAGATTAATCCCGGGACAAAAAAAAGCTGGCCTCCGTGTAGTTGGTTGTGTCTCGGAGGCCAGGACTGTGGGATAAGATTCCAGGATATCTCTCCGTTCTATAAATTAAACACAAATCGACAGAACAAACACGTACTTATATAGCATTCATTTATATTAACACATATGTTGTACATTATTACTCACTTTTCTAATATCAATTTTAAAATACGTACACAACACCACACAATACAAAATACTTTTGCTTTTTATAAATTATAGCTGTTTATATATTAACGACGGTTATCAAAAAATATTGTTATTTTGTTTATATTTGATTTTGGCCAATCACTATTTAAAGTTATTTGAATTACGAACTAGGTTCTCAGGTAATACACGGATGACAATGCCCGCTTTCCTGCGTGTTCGGTATAAAAATACCTTTTTGTTAGACGCGCATAGATTTTTCCCACTCTTTTCCGAACATTTCCCTCTAAATCAATGTTTTTATATATTTTCCTATGTACGTTTATTATAAAAACAAATCTACTGGCGGTGCCATTTTTTCTTTCAGTACTGTATTATTTAGTATGCTATGGCAACCCCAATTATCTTTCATAGAACAGGGAATTGTGAAATTTCTCGCCACACTCAGTAAGTGGAGTAGTGCCAGGGAAGTTCTTCAGATACCGCTGAGCCAAAGATATTGGATCTTCCATTTTTCTTCAAAAATCTTCCTACAAATAATACCCAGACTAAGGTTTGGTATTATATGCAATTATTCAAAACCGCGAGTGAATTAATTGCTATCCATCAATCTCCGTATAGTTTACACACTTATCGAGAAATCGCGCCACATAGAGGTAATACCTTAAACCAGGTATGCCTGACAAGAGAACTTATATTTTGGCTCTCGCCACCTAAACTGTGTTGATTGGCAACGCCTTATCTCAAAACATCTGTGAAACACAACACATTGTGTTTCCTTCTTTAACATCGAACATCGAGACACACAACTTCAGCCCAGAAATAAAAATTGTAATTTAAGTGGTAAATTACCCAAAAAAAATCTTGGGTCTATCGTACACGCAACACCCCCTAGCCGCATATATAATTCAACAGAATTTGTATGTTGACGACGTCCTAGCGGGAGGTCACACAATAAAAGAGGCCATCACATCAAGAAAAGAATTGGATTGGATTCAGCCGGTTTCGAGTTACGGAAGTGGACATCACATGACCCACTTGTAATTCAAGATTTACCTCCAGACTCACTTCTTCCTGTCAATTGGTTAGACTTATCTGAGGGAACATCAACGAAAACCCTAGGTATCAGGTGGAACATATCAAGTGACTCCTTTACATTCACTTCACCACCGATTGAGGGAAGTATAGCGCACACGAAGAGTTCAGTCCTTTCCACAATTGCCAAGTTTTTCGACCCTTGCGGATGGTTGGTACCAATAATTGTGATAGCTAAACTAATAATGCAACAAGTGTGGCTGGATCAAATTGATTGGGACGACATTTTGAAACCCATAACCAACATAAACTGGCAGAATTTCATTAAAACTTGTCCATCAATTGATACTGTTGCGATTCCTAGGTGGGTTCAGTTCAGACCCTCTAGTTCCATCGAAATCCACGGATTTTGCGACGCATCGGAAAGTGCATACGCTGCCACATTGTATATACGAGTCCAACATTCCGATAACAGCACAGACACTTTTCTACTGGCAGCCAAGACACGTGTGGCCCCCATTAAGAAAATTTCGCTACCCCGTTTAGAGTTATGTGGAGCTGTTCTTTTATCAAAATTAGCTTCAGCAATAATTCCACAGCTTCGAATCTCAAACTTTTCGACGCAATACTGAACCGATTCAACAATTGTGCTGGCATGGCTGAAAAAAACCACCTTGTGCCTGGAGCACTTTTGTCGGAAATCGAGTATCTGAAATTCTGGAAGGTGTTGGAAATGAGCGGTGGCGACATGTCGACTCTGAAAGCAATCCCGCAGACATTGCCAGTCGAGGCTGCTCACCAAATGATCTAAAGTCGCATCATTTATGGTGGCATGGACCCCCATGGCTCGAATTTCCGCAAGACCGATGGCCAAAGTACGAAGTTCAAGAAGACACCAATTTGGAGGCCAAATCTGTCAAAGTATTTGCAACCTCAATCTTTGACGACCCACTTTTGAGATTTTCTTCCCTTTCGCATGCATATAAGGTTTTAGCATACGCACTTCGTTTGTGGAGAAACACCGGCATAAATAGGACACTACTTAGAATTTCATCCGTAGAAATTACCGCTGAAGAGATTCGGGACATTAAAGTCCGACTTATAATCATCACGCAAAAGCACTACTTTGCCCTTGAACATCGGGCTCTAGCACAAAAAACTCGTATTTCACCTCTTAATCCGTTTCTGGATTCCAAGAGGGTCATGAGAGCGAACGGTCGACTTGTTCAATCGCCTGCCTTAACGTATAATGAACGTCATCCAATACTCTTACCATACGAGGCAAGATTAACTCAACTTTTGGTAGAATTCACGCACAAGGTCACAATTCATGGAGGAAACCAACTTATGACATGAGTATTGAGAACTGAATTTTGGATATTCAGACTGAAACCCTTAGTAAAAAAGGTTATACACAACTGCAAGACGTGTATACTGTATAAACGACACACTCAAACTCAGATTATGTCATCTCTTCCTCCAGAACGTACCATGCCATCTCGACCCTTCAACAACACAGGAATCGATTTTGCTGGGCCCTTTAGCATCAAAAATTTCACTGGTCGAGCTTGCCTTATTACAAAAGGATACGTATGCATATTTGTCTGTTTTGCCACAAAAGCCATTCACCTGGAAGTCACAAGCGACTTGTCGACCCTATCTTTCCTCGCCGCCCTTGCACGGTTTATCGGCCGACGAGGTTGTCCTGCCAGGATTTATTCTGATAATGGCACAAATTTCGTGGGAGCAGCTGAAATGATGCGAAAAGACAGACTCGAGTTCCTCAAGACTCTTCAAAGTAACGCCATTCAACAGAATGCACATCACGAACTTGAATGGAAATTCATACCTCCTGGTGCACCTCATATGGGTGGTCTTTGGGAGGCGGGCGTAAAGTCATTCAAAACCCATTTGAGAAAATTAATACCAAAAATGAATTTCACCTTTGAAGAACTCTCAACAATCTTAGTCCGTATCGAGGCTTGTCTGAACTCGAGACCCTTGAGCGCTGCTAGCGATGACCCTGAAAATTTGTCCCTTTAACTCCTGGACACTTTCTTATTGGGACGTCCATGCTGGCACCTGCCGAATCGGACATATCTGATGACGATTTAACTTACGCCAATAGATGGAAACGTCTAAAAATAATTTCCCAATATTTTTGCCAGCGTTGGAAGTCCGAATATTTGAATGAGCTCCACCGTAGAACAAAATGGAAGTACCAAAGAGAAAATGTCAAAGACAATGATCTCGTCATAATCAAGGACGAAAAATTGCCACCTAACGAGTGGAGAATGGGGCGTATAGTAAAAACGTATCCTGGACTCGATCAGAATACCCGGTTGTAGATATAAAAACGTCCCACGGCATAATTTGTCGACCCATTACCAAAGTTGTCAAACTATTTTCCGATTGACTAGACCCTAGTCTAATTTTCAAAAGAACTCACATCTTTCATTTTCTAGTTACGGCTGCCCGACTACCCCGAGAGGACTGGAAGAACGTACGGCGCTCCCGTACTACTGAGAGACCTGGCCCCAGTCGAGAGCGGCGCAATCGATCAGAAGAGAGGCAGAGCCCACAGCCTGAGCGTCGTAGACGTTCCCATGTGCGGGCCCCCCACCAGCAGGAACGGCGTCCCGTGCAATGGCAGTACTCTTGCGGGTTATGCCAGGAGGATCATGCGCTAAATACGTGCCGCCGGTTCCGGGAAATGACGCCCTACCAACGGTACGAGACGGTAGAGCGACGAGGCTATTGTCGGAACTGCCTGGCACGGAGTCATTTAGCGCCAGACTGCCGAAGTCTGATTGGATGCCGTAAGTGTGACAGTCGCCATCACACGCAGCTGCACGGGGCGCCGCAATTTGACGACTCCTTGCAGGGCGCCGCTGTGGTGGTGCCAGCCATTAGTTGGGCTCTCGTATTTGTACCCACAGCTATGGTGCGCATTGTGGCAGCGTGCTCGGACACCTACTCGACGGTGAGGGCTCTACTTTGTCAGTCGTCTATCATGTCCCGGATCGCACGGTCCACCTTCAGACGATTGGGCTTGCGATCCTTTGATTATCAAGGCAGGCGGTTTACTACATTCACCATGAGGCCAAGACACACCCGAAGCACCTGGGTGCTGAAAGTAAACGCCTTGATCACGGATGATTTACCCAGACGACCCTACTCAGACCCTATCATAGAAGACCCGACCCGCGATTTCGCAGCTGACACCATGGCAGACGTCGACCCGAGAGGAAACACCCCCATTGATATCGAGCTCAGCGCTGATGTCTACTCAGCCATACGCAAGGAGGGCTCTTTGTTTGGCGGTGTCGGTGATGTCCATACGCACCAAACTGTTCTGGGATTCGTATTCTCGGGACCAGTCAGGAATTTATTTACTTAGTAGCTCTAATTTGTAAAGACACTTTGTTCACATTGTCACGGGGGGGGCGGAATGTTTAGCATTGCGCTAAACTCGTTGTAACCACTGTAGTGTAGCTGAAAGGCCATGTATGTACCCATATGTACATGCATGTACATACACACACATGTACATACATGCCTGGAAGCTACCTGCACTTGTTCCCTTTTTTCTTTTGCATATTCTTTTCTTTTGCATATTTTGCTACCTAAAACTACTAATTTGAAATTAAATTAAATTGGCTAACTATTCTAAAATAAATTTTAAAAATTCTAAACCTAACTACAATAAAATCCAGTGAAATACTTACTTAAAATCTAAACCCACAACCCCACACTAACTCATTACAAAAGGCACAAAAACAAAAGAAGGTTCATTTACTGAACATTATGGTCCTAGTTCGAACCGGATGTTTTTTAAATAATTAAAAACGGACGAACATACAAGTGTGCTAAAAATTGTGTAAAAAGTGCGATTCAAATACAAAGACAGTGTGAGTTTAAAAAAGAAAAAACAAGATCACTTATAAAAAATCCCATCCCCGGTTAAAAAATTGAAACACAAAAGAACGGTTCGGTTTTAAAACAACGACAACAAAATTACAAAAAGAACACATTTTGCAAAATTTGCAAAACAAGTTACCGTAATAACGGTAACTCAGCGACAGCAGCAGCGACAGCGTCATCAGCAGCAGCAGCATTCTCAAACCGCATAGCAACAAGAGGGACGACGAGAAGAAGGGCAGGTACCCAACACACACATACACACCCACCCATACACAAACCATGAACAACAAGTAGTAAGTCCCGTTTTACTTTTTACATTATTCTACATCACGCAACAACCAGACGAGAATAGAGGGTGCTAGAATTTTTTGAATCCGCATCATACTATCGTATGGAAGGAAGTCTTGTTGTTTAACAATGTAATATGACCCTTTATGCTCTTGCCTAGTTGTTACGTGCATTTCGTGCAGATTTGCCACACACCTATTATAAAAGGAAAATTATTTGACACTTATTTGCCGTGACCCCCCTTTTAATTCTAAATTTGTCGGATTTATCAAATTTACTACATTGTCTGGATATTGAGGAAAACCGCTGTCTTTGATTGACCCCTAACTATTCTTTGATATCGACGAGATCTTGCGCTGACAATTCCTTTTGGGAACATTCTTTACGGAAAGTTGCCTTGCCTTTTGGGACTACTGACATAACCGTCAGCCAAAGACCCTAACCACGAAAAATCTCAATTTGCGTGCAATTATTAAATTCTATTTTTTGATATTTCGGGCAAATGAAACTAACTACAAAAAGTAAAAAAATTCTTAATTCGATTGAAATTTTTCGTCGTTGCTGTCAAATGAACATAATAACAAAAAATTAATAATTTCTTAATCTGGCTGAAATTTTTTCGTTGTGGTGGGCAAATAAACTTAACTACAAAAAATTAAAAATTTCTTAATTTGATTGAAATTTTTTCGTCGCTGTTGGCAAAAGACCCTAACTACAAAAATTTTAAATTTCTTAATTTAATTGAAAATTTTCGTTGCTGTGGGCAAACAAGCCTAACTACAAAAAATTAAAAAATTTCTAAATTTAATTGAAATTTTTTCGTTGCTGCTGGCAAAAAAGCCTACCTACAAAAAATTTGATATTCTTAATTTAGTTGAAATTTCTTCGTTGCTGTTGGCAAACAAGCCTAACTACAAAAAATTAAAAAATTTCTAAATTTAATTGAAATTTTTTCGTTGCTGCTGGCAAACAAGCCTACCTACAAAAAATTTGATATTCTTAATTTAGTTGAAATTTCTTCGTTGCTGTTGGCAAACAAGCCTAACTACAAAAAATTTGAAATTTCTTAATTTAGTTGAAATTTCTTCGTTGCTGTTGGCAAACAAGCCTAACTACAAAAAATTTAAAATTTCTTAATTTAATTGAAATTTTTTCGTTGCTGTTGGCAAACAAGCCTAACTACAAAAAAAATAAAATTTTCTTAATATGATTGAAATTTTATCGTCGTTGCTGGCAAATGAAACTAACTACAAAAAGTAAAAAATTTCTTAATTCGATTGAAATTTTTCGTCGTTGCTGACAATTAGGACTAATTACACAAAATTAAAATTTCGTAATTTGGTGGATATATACGTGGTTAGTACCGCAGACCCTAAATACAACCTTTTTAAGGAAAAAACTACTGGTTAAAATTCTGTGGAAGATATTTTTTGAGAACAATTCGAATGGTTTAACAAAATTTGGCTTGCGAGACAATAGACTTTTGCCACTGGAAAAGTTTATCGGTCAAATTTTACGAGTTAACATTCTATTTTTTTTGAGGAAAAAATTTGACTTGCGAGACAATAGACTTTTGCCGCTGGAAAAGTTTATCGGTCAAATTTTATAATACAACATTCTGGGATACTCCTTTTTGGATCAACATAAAAGCGTTCTTACAAAATTTGACTTGCGAGACAATAGACTTTTGCCGCTGGAAAAGTTTATCGGTCAAATTTTATAAAACAACATTCCGAGACACTCCTTTTTCGATCAAACTAGAATTTTTTTAACAAAATTTTGGCTTGCGAGACAATAGACTTTGCCGCTGGAAAAGTTTATCGGCCAAATTTTACGGTTCAACACAATTATTGTTGTAAAATTAATTGGTTCCTGACAATAGACCCCAATAAAACTAGTACTAGTATTTTATTGAGAAAAATCCTGGTAAAAGACCCCAACTCCGAAAAACTATTTTTTCTGGGTAATTTTGTTGCATTCACAAGATAAACTCAAGAATTTGGCAAAAATTAAAGTGGGCGTTTCAAATTTTCTTTACGTTTTTGACGGGCTCAAAGACTTTATAACAGAAAAGTACGAAAATTTGTCATGAATACAATTTTATGTGAAAAGTTCGCTAATTGTGTGAACGATTTAGTCGATTTCGAGTGCGTCTTCTCCGTCTCGAAGACCGAGGACAGCGTTCATGGGCTCGAAATTCTGAGGGTTGAACTCAATTCACTATGGGACCAAGTCAAACGGGCGTATTTGGAGTGCCGCGATCGAGTGGCGGAAGCAGGAGAGAAACCAATTGACAAAACGAAACTTAGGAACCACTATAAGGAATCACTAACCAGCTACACCAGAACGAATTTTGCCTCTTGCCGTTAGCGGACGTGTTCTCTTTGGCTCTCGTAAAAAAATCAAAATAATCGAATATTTTTATCAATTATAATAAAGAATTGAGCGACTGAACGCTAACATAAAATAAAAGTGTTGTGTACCCGATCTAATTTGATTGTTGTGTACAAACAAAAAAATCAAAAGAATAAAATACAAAAAAATAAACAATCAAGGCAGTGTTGTGCGTGTTGTTGTTGTGCAAATCGAAAAACAGCCAACAACAAAACCTCAGTGTGTGTATGAGTTCAACAAACTCAAGTGAGGAACGGCGGCTGAGCCTAAATGGGAGGAATGCATACATTCATCTGACAACAGATGAGAGTGTGAAAAATAACAAAAAGGAACGTGATGACAGTTTGTATTTAGCCGCGAAGCCCCTTGACCGAGCGCGCTCTTATTCTCCACAATTGTCTGACCAAATGTCAGAGAAAAGAAACGAAATTACGAAAAGAAACACAGGCTTAAATATCGAAATGTCTAAAAGTATGCTTTTAAATAAGTGTAGTAATGTGGATACACAGAAATAAAAGAGTGCTGATATAAATGTGTCAAATGGCGCGATCCCCAAAACAAATCTGACAGCCGGAAATGTCGATAATAAAATCCAAACGGTATAGATAGATACGTACTCGTCAATAAACGTAAGTCCAGCCCTAGGTCCTCACGACAAGAACCATCCTCAAAAATGCATAAAGGATACATACCGGTAAGTCAAAACCGTTTCTCACTTCTCAGCACTGAGGACGCCACTGACCAAGGAAATGAAATTGTTAAGGAATTCAAACCTCCTCCAATATACTTACGAGAGCAGACATCGAATGTGCTCGTTAATAAGCTTTCCCAGCTAGTAGGAAAAAATAATTTTCATGTAACTACTATACGAAGGGGAAATGTCCAAGAGACGAAAGTACAAACGTACTCTGAGTCCGTCTACAGGAAAATGGTCGAACTATTCGACAAAGAAAAGAAAAATTATTACACTTATCAACTTAAAAGCTCTAAGGGGTTAGTTGTAATAATAAAAGGAATTGATAGTTCTGTATTACCAGAAGAAATAAAAAAAGAACTCGAAGAGGAAGGATATGAAGTAAAGTCGGTTATAAATATCCTTAACAAAAATAAAATGCCACAGCCCATGTTTAAAGTGGAATTAACATTTGAGTCGTCAAGAATAAAAAAGAAGGGTGCGACTCACCCAATATATCATCTGCGGTATCTGTGCAGTCCTAGAATAAGAGTAGAGGAACCGCTAAAGCGCAGGGATCCTCCTCAATGTACCAATTGCCAGGAATTCGGACACACCAAGACCTACTGTAAGTTGCCTTCAGTGTGCGTCAGGTGTAGTGATGTGCATAAATCTTTGGAATGTCCACATTCCAAAGAAGACTCTAGTGCAAAAAAATGTAGCAAATTATAGAGGCTGCCCTGTGTACATCCACATGAGAAAAGCCACCAACACAACTAGACCAAAGCCTGTGTACTTACAGTACCAGCCTGCACCCTACCCGAACCTGAAGACCATAGCCCCTATGGTAAATGCTAGCTCTAGCAACAAGACTCTGTCCCGAGTCCAATCTAACACAAATCCTACTAATTTATCATACGCCCGTACGCTAAAAGAAGGTACTTCCGTAAGTCAAAACTTTCCCTCGGAAAATTCAAAGTCTGTGTACTCACAGTACCAGCCAGTACCCAATCTAAACCTGAAGACCAGATCCCCTATGGTAAATGCTAGCTCTAGCAACAATCTCACGTACACTTGTACGCCGCAAGAAGATGCTCCCTTAACTTCAAATTCCTCCCTGGAAAACTCAATTGAGAAAATGATAGAAACCATGAATAACTTTATGTTGATTATGCAAAATATGATGCAAGAAATGATGAGAAATCAGAGCATGCTAATGCAAATTGTACTGAATCAAAAATAAATCCATTGCGAATTTGTTTTTGGAACGCAAACGGCCTAAGCCAGCACAAACATGAAGTAGATAATTTTCTTCGACACCAAAAAATCGACATACTTCTTGTCTCAGAGACACATTTTACTATAAGGAACTGTTTTAGAATAAGCGGATATTGTACTTACGACACAAAACACCCGAGCGGTAGAGCCTGTGGTGGCACAGCTGTTATTGTGTACAATAGGGTAAGGCATTGTCCAATTCAGGAATATAGAACAGAGCACATACAGGCTACGTCAATCAACCTCACAAATATGAACATTGTGATATGAGCAATTTATTGCCCTCCGAGATATAATATAAACAGTGCTCAATTTGTAGACTTCTTCTCTACACTAGGGTCGAAATTTATAGCAGCTGGTGACTATAACGCCAAACATACCTATTGGGGTTCACGAATTACCCTTCCAAGAGGTAGGCAATTATTAAGTGCGATGTCACGCGCTAAACTATACGTTATTTCTAGCGGCCAGCCGACACACTGGCCCTCAGACTTAAGCAAAATACCTGATTTAATCGACTTCGCTATAGTCAAGAATATAAGACGTGATCAAAGTTCCATATATACTTCATTCGATCTTTCTTCTGATCACTCCCCTTCAATTATGACATTGTTCAATATCAAGTCAGAAAATGAGAACGAAGTCCATAACTTTCCTAACAGACGCACGAACTGGATGAAATACAAAAAGTATGTTAGTACACATATTCCTCAGGACATTTGTTTAAAATCTGAGGATGAAATAGAACATGCCGTTAACCTCTTTACTGATATTGTGAACAATGCAGCTAAGGTGGCAACACCGAAAGACATTAATGGAGGTGGCAACCCTGCAAACTGCCCAAGGGATATTGAAGCCCTTATTAGAGAGAAAAGAAAGCTTAGAAGGGAATGGCAGAGATATCGCTCCCCAACTCTGAAGTGTCGACTCAAGCATTGCCAGAAAAGATTAACGTCTGCCCTTAAGGCAAAGGAGGAATCTGCCCTTAAAATCTACCTGCAGAATTTAGATCCAACAGAGAGAAGTGATTTTAGCCTCTGGAAGGCCACAAAAGATATGCGAAGCCCTTTGCGCATGAATCCCCGCTACGCCTTCAGAATGGCAGTTGGGCAAAAAGCACTGAAGTGAAGGTCAATGCATTTGCCAACCACTTGGAAGAGGTATTTACACCAAATAGTGGACCATCTTCTGTAAATCCGCCCGAGATAGACGAAATGGTCCCCCACCCACTGCGTCTCAGGTTTAAAATCATAGAAGAATCTATTAAAGACCTCGAAACTAAAAAATCCCCTGGTAAGGATGGAATTACAGCGAGAATGATTAAAGAGCTTCCTCATTCAGCAATGAAAACTATTCTATTTATCTTTAATAGTATTTTGCGTACGGGCTACTTTCCAACATCTTGGAAGAGGTCTGAGATAGTAATGATTCCAAAACCCGGAAAGGACTTAACTCAGGTTAAGTCATACCGTCCGATAAGTCTACTGTCGATATTGTCAAAAATGTTTGAGAAAATTCTATTGATGAAGATTACACCATACATAGAAAATAGCGGAATTATACCCGATCACCAATTCGGGTTTCGTAAAAGCCACAGTACCATAGAGCAAGTACACCGTATTGTTACTGTTATTAGAAGGGCGTTTGAGAACAAGCAGTATTGTTCCGCCCTCTTCATAGACATTTCCCAGGCGTTTGACAAAGTTTGGCATGATGGACTTGTGCATAAAATAACTCGTTTGCTGCCAAATAACACACACAAATTGCTCAAAAACTATTTAACAGATAGATCGTTTGAAGTAAGATTGAAAGGCAAATTTTCTAGCCCTAAGAAAATAACTGCAGGCGTCCCTCAAGGTAGTATTCTGGGACCCATCTTGTATATCTTATATACGGCAGATATGCCGACGAGTTCTCTTACACATACTTCCACGTTTGCAGATGACACTGCTTTCGTTAGTGTCCACAAAGACTCAACAATTGCGTCTTATCAATTGCAGTCACACGTCCGTGTGCTTCAAACGTGGTTAGTGAAATGGAGGGTAATGGTAAATGCAACAAAGTGCACACATGTCACGTTTACCCTGAGAAGAGACACTTGTCCACCAATTGATATATTTAATAACAGTATACCTCAAAAGGCAAACGTAAAGAACCTTGGAATTCATTTGGACCGCCGTCTTACATGGGCATACCATATTGATTCCAAAGTAACCCAGATAAAACTGAAATTGCTACAGCTACAATGGCTTATTGGACCACGGTCTGCTCTAGGCCTTGAATATAAAGTCCTTATTTACAAATGCATTATAAAACCCATATGGACATATGGTATCCAGCTTTGGGGTTCAGCGTGTGCATCTAATGTCAATAAGCTACAGAGAAGCCAGTCAAAAATTCTACGATTGATTACGAACGCCCCTTGGTACATCAGAAATGGAAACATTCATAAGGACCTTAACATCCCAATGATCAAAGAAGAAGTCAAGAGATACTGCCAGAGCTACGTTTCTAAGCTACACATCCATCCAAACACACTCGCTCGAGAGCTGCTAAATTATGAAGGACACAGCTGTCTGAGGGGAAGAAATACCCTAGATCTACTTTAGAATTTTGAATTGTCACAATGCTAATGTAATACTTTGATAAAACTTTTATTACATACTTTTGCAAACTCTTGCTGGTTATATACTGTAAATAACCTTTAGAATAAGAATCCTAGGTTAAGATTTGAATACCTATTGTTATTTCCACAAGTTATGAAAGATACAATAAATAACAAAAAAAAAAACGTAAAAAAAAGCTACACCAGAGTTTTAAGCGCACTAAATGATGAGATTCAGACGATTAAGGATCGGCTAGCGGAAGAAAAACAGGAGCGCGTATCGGCTGCGGCAGGAAAAAAGACGGAGTCTGAATTTGCACCAATATCGAGGTTACCACCCTGTGACACGGACACTTTCCGTGGAGGATACACCGCCTGGCCGACATTTAGAGACCTTTTTTCTGCCATCTACATCAAAAACTCCAAATTGAGCAAAGTCGAGAAATTACTCCACCTGACCCAAAAAACTGCGGGAGAAGCGAGGGAAATCATCAGCCACGTACCCCTAACCAATGATGGATTCGACATTGCCTGGAGAAACTTAGTGGCCAGATATGAAAATAAGCGGATGCAGGTTAATGAACAGCTGAAGACTCTATTTAATTTGCCCCATGTTTCCGCAGATTCAGGGTCTTCGATACAAAAAATGCAGCGAACAATTAATAGTTTAATTCAAACGTTGAATACATTAAATATTGACACCGGGGGATGGGACCCAATTTTAGTATTCCTTAGCTCAACAAAGCTACCTAGAAATTTCCTAGAAGAATTTGAAAATTCTCTAAAAGATTGTACGACACTTCCTACTTGGGCAGAATTTGATATGTTCTTGACACACAAGTTCAAGACCCTAGAGTCGGTCGGAAATATAAAACCGAGCGCATCAAAAAATAATCAGCCTGGATCTGATCATAATAAAAAAGACAGGCGTTTTAATACGTTTCAAACAAATATTTCACAAAATCCAACAAGCACGGGAACAAAGCACAAACTCAGCATCAATTCAACAAATTCGTTTAACAAGAATGATCAGAGTTGGCAACTCTGCAAGGAAAATCATTTTATCCGAGATTGTCCAAAATTCCTTGAACAGAATTCACATTGTAAAGACTTCATATTTATGCTACAACTGTCTCTCCTCAAAGCATAGCATCAAGGATTGTAGAAGCCCCTATAAATGTCGAGAGTGTCAACTAAAGCATCACACCGTGTTGCATAAGGCAAATGGGACCCAATCTTCAATGGACAGTCAAACTTTAGAAAGAGATAATGCTCGACCTAGTACTAGTGCTGCAGCTCTTACAACGTTAATACAGTCCACATCAAACCTAGAACCTCTTAGCCTCACAACTTTGACTCTTCAAGAGTGCAAACCACCTTGTCTACTACAAAGTAGAGAAACTTTGCTGTTCACTGCCATAGTTCAAGTCGAGTCTCGAGGACAGAAATACGATGCCAGAGCAATAATTGACCCTGGATCTCAATCTACTTTCATTTCGGAAAAACTCAAGAATTTTTTAAGACTTCCTACGAGGTGCAACTTAGTTCATGTGACCGGTATAAATCAAGCCGTGTCAGAAACCTCTACAAAAGCTTGTCTTTTCAACCTTTGCTCACGAACAGACCCTAGATTTAAATTAGAAGTTTGGGCACCGGTCTTGAAGACCTTACCTTCTAATTTACCACTTAGAACACTGGGAAAAACTCAAATTATTGATGCTTCCAAACTTGAACTGGCAGACCCTCGTTTTTACGCAAGTCGACCTATTGATCTTCTGATTGGAATGGATATCGGACCCCTAATTTTCGCAATTGGCGTTCCTATGCAGTCTATCGGGTCACTATTAGCTCAAAAAACTGTATTTGGATGGATTATCGGTGGACCCATCAGGAGACTCAAGTCGAAAACCGCATTTCATTTTGTAACACCGTCTCGATTGAAAAAATCCTCACATGTTTTTGGGAGGTGGAGGAGACCCCCAAAAAAGATTTTGCGGTCAGAAGAGGATACATTTTGTGTACAAAATTTTAAATCTACAACTCGTCGACACAAATCTGGAAGGTACATTGTGACTCTCCCGTTCAAAACTTGCGAAGAATTGGGAGCTTCCAGGAACATTGCTATGGCGCAGTTTCATCGAATGGAGAAAAAGTTACTAAAAACGCCGGACATCAAGCAACAGTATGATCAGGCCATTTTAGAATACTTGGAATTGGGTCATATGAGGAGGATCACAGCGCAGGAGGTAGATAATACACCACACTATTACCTGCCACATCATGCCGTCATTAAGCCAGATAGGGTAACGACAAAACTGAGAGTTGTTTTCAACGCATCCAGCCCCTCGTCTAACAAAAAAAGCCTTAACGATAATTTGTTCCCGGGACCCATTCTTCAACAAGATCTTGTATTACAAATACTAAAATGGAGATTTTATAGGTACGTTTTTAACGCCGACGTCACGAAAATGTACAGGCAGATTCTTTTAGACCCTAGGCAGACCAAATACCAAAGAATTCTGTTTAGGAAATCTCCAAATGATCCTATAGAGGACTTTGAACTCCTAACCGTAACTTTTGGAGTTAATTGCGCATCATTCCTTGCCATTCGGACACTTCTTCAACTTGCCGAAGACGTGAAAGACACACACCCCCTAGCCGCAGATATAATTCAACAGAATTTGTATGTTGACGACGTCCTAGCGGGAGGTCACACAATAAAAGAGGCCATCACATCAAGAAAAGAATTGGTATCGGCTTTGGATTCAGCCGGTTTCGAGTTACCGAAGTGGACATCAAATGACCCACTTGTAATTCAAGATTTACCTCCAGACT
This sequence comes from Polietes domitor, assembly GCA_947397865.1. Classification (NCBI taxonomy): domain Eukaryota; kingdom Metazoa; phylum Arthropoda; class Insecta; order Diptera; family Muscidae; genus Polietes; species Polietes domitor. The sequence continues at coordinate 97,042,323 of OX377618.1, forward strand.
CACTTCTTCCTGTCAATTGGTTAGACTTATCTGAGGGAACATCCACGAAAACCCTAGGTATCAGGTGGAACATATCAAGTGACTCCTTTACATTCACTTCACCACCGATTGAGGAAAGTATAGCGCACACGAAGAGGTCAGTCCTTTCCACAATTGCCAAGTTTTTCGACCCTTGCGGATGGTTGGCACCAATAATTGTGATAGCTAAACTAATAATGCAACAAGTGTGGCTGGATCAAATTGATTGGGACGACATTTTGAAACCCATAACCAACATAAACTGGCAGAATTTCATTAAAACTTGTCCATCAATTGATACTGTTGCGATTCCTAGGTGGGTTCAGTTCAGACCCTCTAGTTCCATCGAAATCCACGGATTTTGCGACACATCGGAAAGTGCATACGCTGCCACATTGTATATACGAGTCCAACATTCCGATAACAGCACAGACACTTTTCTACTGGCAGCCAAGACACGTGTGGCCCCCATTAAGAAAATTTCGCTACCCCGTTTAGAGTTATGTGGAGCTGTTCTTTTATTAAAATTAGCTTCAGCAATAATTCCACAGCTTCGAATCTCAAACTTTTCGACGCAATACTGAACCGATTCAACAATTGTGCTGGCATGGCTGAAAAAAACCACCTTGTGCCTGGAGCACTTTTGTCGGAAATCGAGTATCTGAAATTCTGGAAGGTGTTGGAAATGAGCGGTGGCGACATGTCGACTCTGAAAGCAATCCCGCAGACATTTCCAGTCGAGGCTGCTCACCAAATGATCTAAAGTCACACCATTTATGGTGGCATGGACCCCCATGGCTCAAATTTCCGCAAGACCGATGGCCAAAGTACGAAGTTCAAGAAGACACCAATTTGGAGGCCAAATCTGTCAAAGTATTTGCAACCTCAACCTTTGACGACCCACTTTTGAGATTTTCTTCCCTTTCGCATGCATATAAGGTTTTAGCATACGCACTTCGTTTGTGGAGAAACACCGGCATAAATAGGACACTATTTCATCCGTAGAAATTACCGCTGAAGAGATTCGGGACATTAAAGTCCGACTTATAATCATCACGCATAAGCACTACTTTGCCCTTGAACATCGGGCTCTAGCACAAAAAACTCGTATTTCACCTAACAGTAGTCTCTTATCTCTTAATCCGTTTCTGGATTCCAAGGGAGTCATGAGAGCGAACGGTCGACTTGTTCAATCGCCTGCCTTAACGTATAATGAACGTCATCCAATACTCTTACCATACGAGGCAAGATTAACTCAACTTTTGGTAGAATTCACGCACAAGGTCACAATTCATGGAGGAAACCAACTTATGACATGAGTATTGAGAACTGAATTTTGGATATTCAGACTGAAACCCTTAGTAAAAAAGGTTATACACAACTGCAAGACGTGTATACTGTATAAACGACACACTCAAACTCAGATTATGTCATCTCTTCCTCCAGAACGTACCATGCCATCTCGACCCTTCAACAACACAGGAATCGATTTTGCTGGGCCCTTTAGCATCAAAAATTTCACTGGTCGAGCTTGCCTTATTACAAAAGGATACGTATGCATATTTGTCTGTTTTGCCACAAAAGCCATTCACCTGGAAGTCACAAGCGACTTGTCGACCCAATCTTTCCTCGCCGCCCTTGCACGGTTTATCGGCCGACGAGGTTGTCCTGCCAGGATTTATTCTGATAATGGCACAAATTTCGTGGGAGCAGCTGAAATGATGCGAAAAGACAGACTCGAGTTCCTCAAGACTCTTCAAAGTAACGCCATTCAACAGAATGCACATCACGAACTTGAATGGAAATTCATACCTCCTGGTGCACCTCATATGGGTGGTCTTTGGGAGGCGGGCGTAAAGTCATTCAAAACCCATTTGAGAAAATTAATACCAAAAATGAATTTCACCTTTGAAGAACTCTCAACAATCTTAGCCCGTATCGAGGCTTGTCTGAACTCGAGACCCTTGAGCGCTGCTAGCGATGACCCTGATGATTTGTCCCCTTTAACTCCTGGACACTTTCTTATTGGGACGTCCATGCTGGCACCTGCCGAATCGGACATATCTGATGATGATTTATCTTACGCCAATGGATGGAAACGTCTAAAAATAATTTCCCAATATTTTTGCCAGCGTTGGAAGTCCGAATATTTGAATGAACTCCACCGTAGAACAAAATGGAAGTACCAAATGGAAAATGTCAAAGACAATGATCTCGTCATAATCAAGGACGAAAAATTGCCACCTAACGAGTGGAGAATGGGGCGTACTCGGGTTGTAGATATAAAAACGTCCCACGGCATAATTAGTCGACCCATTACCAAAGTTGTCAAACTATTTTCCGATTGACTAGACCCTAGTCTAATTTTCAAAAGAACGCACACTCACATCTTTTATTTTCTAGTTATGGCTGCCCGACTACCCCGAGAGGACTGGAAGAACGAACGGCGCTCCCGTTCCCGAGACAATAGACTTTTGCCACTGGAAAAGTTTATCGGTCAAATTTTACGAGTTAACATTCTATTTTTTTGAGGAAAAAAATTAACAAAAAATTTGACTTGCGAGACAATAGACTTTTGCCGCTGGAAAAGTTTATCGGTCAAATTTTATAATACAACATTCTGGGATACTCCTTTTTGGATCAACATAAAAGCGTTCTTACAAAATTTGACTTGCGAGACAATAGACTTTTGCCGCTGGAAAAGTTTATCGGTCAAATTTTATAAAACAACATTCCGAGACACTCCTTTTTCGATCAAACTAGAATTTTTTTTAACAAAATTTTGGCTTGCGAGACAATAGACTTTGCCGCTGGAAAAGTTTATCGGCCAAATTTTACGGTTCAACACAATTATTGTTGTAAAATTAATTGGTTCCTGACAATAGACCCCAATAAAACTAGTACCAGTATTTTATTGAGAAAAATCCTGGTAAAAGACCCCAACTCCGAAAAACTATTTTTTCTGGGTAATTTTGTTGCATTCACAAGATAAACTCAAGAATTTGGCAAAAATTAAAGTGGGCGTTTCAAATTTTCTTTACGGTTTTGACGGGCTCAAAGACTTTATAACAGAAAAGTACGAAAATTTGCCATGGATACAATTTTATGTGAAAAGTTCGCTAATTGTGTGAACGATTTAGTCGATTTCGAGTGCGTCTTCTCCGTCTCGAAGACCGAGGACAGCGTTCATGGGCTCGAAATTCTGAGGGTTGAACTCAATTCACTATGGGACCAAGTCAAACGGGCGTATTTGGAGTGCCGCGATCGAGTGGCGGAAGCAGGAGAGAAACCAATTGACAAAACGAAACTTAGGAACCACTATAAGGAATCACTAACCAGCTACACCAGAACGAATTTTACCTCTTGCCGTGAGCGGACGTGTTCTCTTTGGCTCTCGTAAAAAAAAATCAAAATAATCGAATATTATTATCAATTATAATAAAGAATTGAGCGACTGAACGCTAACATAAAATAAAAGTGTTGTGTACCCGATCTAATTTGATTGTTGTGTACAAACAAAGGATCAAAAGAATAAAGTACAAAAGAATAAACAATCAAGGCAGTGTTGTGCGTGTTTTTGTTGTGCAAATCGAAAAACAGCCAACAACAAAACCTCAGTGTGTGTATGAGTTCAACCAACTCAAGTGAGGAACGGCGGCTAAGCCTAAACGGGAGGAATGCGTACATTCATCTGACAACAGATGAGAGTGTGAAAAATAACAAAAAAGAACGTGATGACAGTTTGTATTTAACCGCGAAACCCCTTGACCGAGCGCGCTCTTATTCTCCACAATTGTCTGACCAAATGTCAGAGAAAAGAAACGAAATTACGAAAAGAAATACAGGCTTAAATATCGAAATGTCTAAAAGTATGCTTTTAAATAAGTGTAATAATGTGGATACACAGAAAGAAAAGAGTGCTGATATAAATGTGTCAAAGGGCGCGATCCCCAAAATAAATCTGACAGCCGGAAATGTTGATAATAAAATCCAAACGGGTATAGATAGATACGTACTCGTCAATAAACGTAAGTCCAGCCCTAGGTCCTCACGACAAGAACCATCCTCAAAAATACATAAAGGATACATACCGGTAAGTCAAAACCGTTTCTCACTTCTCAGCACTGAGGACGCCACTGACCAAGGAAATGATATTGTTAAGGAATTCAAACCTCCTCCAATATACTTACGAGAGCAGACATCGAATGTGCTCGTTAATAAGCTTTCCCAGCTAGTAGGAAAAAATAATTTTCATGTAACTACTATACGAAGGGGAAATGTCCAAGAGACGAAAGTACAAACGTACTCTGAGTCCGTCTACAGGAAAATGGTCGAACTATTCGACAAAGAAAAGAAAAATTATTACACTTATCAACTTAAAAGCTCTAAGGGGTTAGTTGTAATAATAAAGGGAATTGATAGTTCTGTATTACCAGAAGAAATAAAAAAAGAACTCGAAGAGGAAGGATATGAAGTAAAGTCGGTTATAAATATCCTTAACAAAAATAAAATGCCACAGCCCATGTTTAAAGTGGAATTAACATTTGAGTCGTCAAGAATAAAAAAGAAGGGTGCGACTCACCCAATATATCATCTGCGGTATCTGTGCAGTCGTAGAATAAGAGTAGAGGAACCGCTAAAGCGCATGGATCCTCCTCAATGTACCAATTGCCAGGAATTCGGACACACCAAGACCTACTGTAAGTTGCCTTCAGTGTGCGTCAGGTGTAGCGATGTGCATAAATCTTTGGAATGTCCACATTCCAAAGAAGACTCTAGTGCAAAAAAATGTAGTAACTGTGATGAAAATCACACGGCAAATTATAGAGGCTGCCCTGTGTACATCCACATGAGAAAAGCCACCAACACAACTAGACCAAAGCCTGTGTACTTACAGTACCAGCCTGCACCCTACCCGAACCTGAAGACCATAGCCCCTATGGTAAATGCTAGCTCTAGCAACAAGACTCTGTCCCGAGTCCAATCTAACACAAATCCTACTAATTTATCATACGCCCGTACGCTAAAAGAAGGTACTTCCGTAAGTCAAAATTTTCCCTCGGAAAATTCAAAGTCTGTGTACTCACAGTACCAGCCAGTACCCAATCTAAACCTGAAGACCAGATCCCCTATGGTAAATGCTAGCTCTAGCAACAATCTCACGTACACTTGTACGCCGCAAGAAGATGCTCCCTTAACTTCAAATTCCTCCCTGGAAAACTCAATTGAGAAAATGATAGAAACCATGAATAACTTTATGTTGAGTATGCAAAATATGATGCAAGAAATGATGAGAAATCAGAGCATGCTAATGCAAATTGTACTGAATCAAAAATAAATCCATTGCGAATTTGTTTTTGGAACGCAAACGGCCTAAGCCAGCACAAACATGAAGTAGATAATTTTCTTCGACACCAAAAAATCGACATACTTCTTGTCTCAGAGACACATTTTACTATAAGGAACTGTTTTAGAATAAACGGATATTGTACTTACGACACAAAACACCCGAGCGGTAGAGCCTGTGGTGGCACAGCTGTTATTGTGTACAATAGGGTAAGGCATTGTCCAATTCAGGAATATAGAACAGAGCACATACAGGCTACGTCAATCAACCTCACAAATATGAACATTGTGATATGAGCAATTTATTGCCCTCCGAGATATAATATAAACAGTGCTCAATTTGTAGACTTCTTCTCTACACTAGGGTCGAAATTTATAGCAGCTGGTGACTATAACGCCAAACATACCTATTGGGGTTCACGAATCACCCTTCCAAGAGGTATACGTTATTTCTAGCTATACGTTATTTCTAGCGGCCAGCCGACACACTGGCCCTCAGACTTAAGCAAAATACCTGATTTAATCGACTTCGCTATAGTCAAGAATATAAGACGTGATCAAAGTTCCATATATACTTCATTCGATCTTTCTTCTGATCACTCCCCTTCAATTATGACATTGTTCAATATCAAGTCAGAAAATGAGAACGAAGTCCATAACTTTCCTAACAGACGCACGAACTGGATGAAATACAAAAAGTATGTTAGTACACATATTCCTCAGGACATTTGTTTAAAATCTGAGGATGAAATAGAACATGCCGTTAACCTCTTTACTGATATTGTGAACAATGCAGCTAAGGTGGCAACACCGAAAGACATTAATGGAGGTGGCAACCCTGCAAACTGCCCAAGGGATATTGAAGCCCTTATTAGAGAGAAAAGAAAGCTTAGAAGGGAATGACAGAGATATCGCTCCCCAACTCTGAAGTGTCGACTCAAGCATTGCCAGAAAAGATTAACGTCTGCCCTTAAGGTAAAGGAGGAATCTGCCCTCAAAATCTACCTGCAGAATTTAGATCCAACAGAGAGAAGTGATTTTAGCCTCTGGAAGGCCACAAAAGATATGCGAAGCCCTTTGCGCATGAATCCCCGCTACGCACACTGTGGTAAATCACAAATCTAGCTGGACAAAATAAAAAAAAAAGTCTAGCAACATTCCTTCTGACCGTTTAATGAGCTTGTCAATACAATAGATAACTGTAATTCATGTTTTGTTTTGTTTGTTTTTAGCTCTGATTAGAAAAACTAAACTTTAAAGTCACTTGTTGTCAACACGTGCATTCAGATTTCAAAGAGAAGCGTATTTGTTGTGTGACTTTGTTTTGTGATTGAAAAGGCTACGGTGATTTTATTGTCATAATTTTTTTTATTATTATTAAGCGATATTTCAAGGAAATATATTATAAATTGCATTTAATTATTTCCATTGTAAGTATTAAAACAATTTTATTTTTGTGAGAAGTTCAGAAAGTGAAAAAAATAAAACATTTTCTTTTTTCAAGTAGAGTTAAAGCTGTTTATTACGCATAGTTCCGGTGTAAAACTATATTTGGGTGAATCTTTCAAGTGTTCACTTTAAGGTAAATCAAAAACCCATTGCGATTTTTTGCGACCGCCATACATTTTTTTTCACTTTTCCAGTATGACCTCCACTCTTTCGCGAAAGGAAATTTTTGAAGAATGGTTAAAAACTCCCAAAATACAGCGCAAAGATGCCTTATTGACATTAATAATGGATAGATATGGTCCTCAAGATATACCAGAAGAAGTGAAAACAAATCTTAAGGCAAATATAAATATTATTTGTTTTAAGCTAGGCCAAAAATGGATAAAAAGTGGAAGACATCATGGCCGTTTTTTAAAATCAAATTCAGTTTGGCTTGATGAACCGTATGTATTGCCTGAAAGTGTACAACCGAAAAGATGTGAAAAAGCTGGAAGAAAACCGAAAAACTTTGATGACTGCAGTGAAAAATCGAAAAAAAGAAGGATACAAAGTCTTCTAGATTCAACTGACCATCGAGAAATTATTAAAGCTAGCGAGATAGTGTTTCGCAAAATGGGAAAGCGAGATTCAGCCACACTTGTGAAAGATCTGTCGGAAGCTTCATCCAGTAAAGGTACGGAAGTGAAAAAAATTTGTAAGAGATTTAGCTCTGAGCCTGTGCCTTTAGTGAGCCTTTCTCCCGATGAAGCCTTATCTTTAATGGTTGATGCTAATTTGTCGAAACATCAATACGACGTTATTCGGCAAAAAGTCAACGCAAAATGCAAAAATCTTTTTCCCTTCTACACTAATGTTCAAAAAGCTAAGAAAAGAAGTAAGTATGCAAAAAGTTCACTCCAGTCATTAGTGAATCATACTGTTGAAAGGCTTTGTTTGGCTCAAAAAGAGGTTTTACTCGGTATTGATATTAATATTTTGATAAAATGGGGATGCGATGGGGCTCAGCAAAAGCAGTATAAACAGAAGTTTTCTTCGGAGGAGGGCCATACAGATGAAAGTTTATTTAGTATTTCAATGGTTCCTATTCAAATGAATTTAAGTTCTACACAAAGAAAAATTATTGTATGGCAAAATCCTGCTCCTTCATCTACAAGATACTGCCGTCCTATCAAGTTTGTTTTTGCCAAAGAGTCCACTGAGTTAATTACTCAAGAAGTTAATTTAGTACAGCAAGAAATTAGAGATTTGTCTCCAACTCTTATCAGAAATGGCGAACAAAGTTTTCTTGTTGAGTCTACATTTATGCTTACTATGATAGACGGTAAAATTTGTACTGCACTATCATCTTTAACTTCTTCTTCTCAAACGTGTTTCATATGTGGAGCGAAACTGAGTGAACTAAATAAACCTTCTGTGATTTTAAACAAAATTGTCGATGAACGATCTTTAACCTTTGGAATGTCTCCGCTACATTCATGGATCCGTTTTATGGAGTGTGTATTACACATAGCATATAAGCTTCCTATAATGACCTGGCAAGCTCGAGGACCGGAAAATAAAGCAAAAGTGGCTGAAGTAAAAAAAAAATATTCAACAGAGATTTCGAAATGAGATGGGGTTGCTTGTAGACATGCCAACACAACACGGAGGTAATACCAATGACGGTAATACTGCTAGACGGTTCTTTAGAGCAGCAGAAAAGAGTGCAGAAATCACTGGTGTCAATAAAGAATTAATTGAACGGTTTCATATTATTTTGGAAACTTTAGGTAGTGGTTACCCTATTGATGAAGATGCTTTCGAAAGTTTTATTGTTGTCACACGAAATTTATACTTAAAGGAATACCCATGGTACATTATGCCAGTTAGCGTCCATAAAATCCTTTTTCATGGAAAAGACATAATAAAGTCTTGCATTCTTCCTATAGGACAGCTGTCAGAAGAAGCTCAAGAAGCAAGAAATAAGGACACGAGGAAATTTAGAGAGTTGTTTACGAGAAAAACATCGAGAATAGACACAAATACAGATCTTTTCAATCGTCTCTTAATTTCTTCAGATCCCTTTATCGCAAGTTTGCGTCACACTCCCTTTCGAGTTCAAGGTTTGATAACAAAAGAAGTTCTTTCATTATTATCTGTTGATGCTTTTGAGGAGGAAGAATCTTAACGATAAATATGAAAGTGAATAAATTAAAATCTCTATGTGTATTTATGTGTTATTATCTGTATTATTAATGTAATAAAGGAAAAATAAGTAACGAAAACAATTATTATCAAATATTTATTAAAAATATTAAAATTATTTTAATACTAAAAATCAATTTTATTTAAAAAAATCTTCTTTTAAAAAAAATTGATTTTTGATAATAATTTATATATTTGAACTCATTTTTTATATAATTCATAAGTGAGAAGTGAACCCAACGCGATTTATTAATTTTGTCCAGCTAGATTTGCGATCTACCACACTGTGCTACGCCTTCAGAATGGCAGTTGGGCAAAAAGCACTGAAGAGAAGGTCAATGCATTTGCCAACCACTTGGAAGAGGTATTTACACCAAATAGTGGACCATCTTCTGTCAATCCGCCCGAGATAGACGAAATGGTCCCCCACCCACTGCGTCTCAGGTTTAAAATCATAGAAGAATCTATTAAAGACCTCGAAACTAAAAAATCCCCTTAAGGATGGAATTACAGCGAGAATGATTAAAGAGCTTCCTCATTCAGCAATGAAAACTATTCTATTTATCTTCAATAGTATTTTGCGTACGGGCTACTTTCCAACATCTTGGAAGAGGTCTGAGATAGTAATGATTCCAAAACCCGGAAAGGACTTAACTCAGGTTAAGTCATACCGTCCGATAAGTGTACTGTCGATATTGTCAAAAATGTTTGAGAAAATTCTATTGATGAAGATTACACCATACATAGAAAATAGCGTAATTATACCCGATCACCAATTCGGGTTTCGTAAAAGCCACAGTACCATAGAGCAAGTACACCGTATTGTTACTGTTATTAGAAGGGCGTTTGAGAACAAGCAGTATTGTTCCGCCCTCTTCATAGACATTTCCCAGGCGTTTGACAAAGTTTGGCATGATGGACTTGTGCATAAAATAACTCGTTTGCTGCCAAATAACACACACAAATTGCTCAAAAACTATTTAACAGATAGATCGTTTGAAGTAAGATTGAAAGGCAAATTTTCTAGCCCTAAGAAAATAACTGCAGGCGTCCCTCAAGGTACAAATGCATTATAAAACCCATATGACATATGGTATCCAGCTTTGGGGTTCAGCGTGTGCATCTAATGTCAATAAGCTACAGAGAAGCCAGTCAAAAATTCTACGATTGATTACGAACGCCCCTTGGTACATCAGAAATGGAAACATTCATAAGGACCTTAACATCCCAATGATCAAAGAAGAAGTCAAGAGATACTGCCGGAGCTACGTTTCTAAGCTACACATCCATCCAAACACACTCGCTCGAGAGCTGCTAAATTATGAAGGACACAGCCGTCTGAGGGGAAGAAATACCCTAGATCTACTTTAGAATTTTGAATTGTCACAATGCTAATGTAATATTTTGATAAAACTTTTATTACATACTTTTGCAAACTCTTGCTGGTTATATACTGTAAATAACCTTTAGAATAAGAATCTTAGGTTAAGATTTGAATACCTATTGTTATTTCCACAAGTTATGAAAGATACAATAAATAACAAAAAAAAACGTAAAAAAAAGCTACACCAGAGTTTTAAGCGCACTAAATGATGAGATTCAGACGATTAAGGATCGGCTAGCGGAAGAAAAACAGGAGCGCGTATCGGCTGCGGCAGGAAAAAAGACGGAGTCTGAATTTGCACCAATATCGAGGTTACCACCCTGTGACACGGACACTTTCCGTGGAGGATACACCGCCTGGCCGACATTTAGAGACTTTTTTTCTGCCATCTACATCAAAAACTCCAAATTGAGCAAAGTCGAGAAATTACTCCACCTGACCCAAAAAACTGCGGGAGAAGCGAGGGAAATCATCAGCCACGTACCCCTAACCAATGATGGATTCGACATTGCCTGGAGAAACTTAGTGGCCAGATATGAAAATAAGCGGATGCAGGTTAATGAACAGCTGAAGACTCTATTTAATTTGCCCCATGTTTCCGCAGATTCAGGGTCTTCGATACAAAAAATGCAGCGAACAATTAATAGTTTAATTCAAATGTTGAATACATTAAATATTGACACCGGGGGATGGGACCCAATTTTAGTATTCCTTAGCTCAACAAAGCTACCTAGAAATTTCCTAGAAGAATTTGAAAATTCTCTAAAAGATTGTACGACACTTCCTACTTGGGCAGAATTTGATATGTTCTTGACACACAAGTTCAAGACCCTAGAGTCGGTCGGAAATATAAAACCGAGCGCATCAAAAAATAATCAGCCTGGATCTGATCATAATAAAAAAGACAGGCGTTTTAATACGTTTCAAACAAATATTTCACAAAATCCAACAAGCACGGGAACAAAGCACAAACTCAGCAATAATTCAACAAATTCGTTTAACAAGAATGATCAGAGTTGTCAACTCTGCAAGGATAATCATTTTATCCGAGATTGTCCAAAATTCCTTGAAAAGAGTATAAATGACAGAATTCACATTGTAAAGACTTCATATTTATGCTACAACTGTCTCTCCTCAAAGCATAGCATCAAGGATTGTAGAAGCCCCTATAAATGTCGAGAGTGTCAACTAAAGCATCACACCGTGTTGCATAAGGCAAATGGGACCCAATCTTCAATGGACAGTCAAACTTTAGAAAGATATAATGCACGACCTAGTACTAGTGCTGCAGCTCTTACAACGTTAATACAGTCCACATCAAACCTAGAACCTCTTAGCCTCACAACTTTGACTCTTCAAGAGTGCAAACCACCTTGTCTACTACAAAGTAGAGAAACTTTGCTGTTCACTGCCATAGTTCAAGTCGAGTCTCGAGGACAGAAATACGATGCCAGAGCAATAATTGACCCTGGATCTGAATCTACTTTCATTTCGGAAAAACTCAAGAATTTTTTAAGACTTCCTACGAGGTGCAACTTAGTTCATGTGACCGGTATAAATCAAGCCGTGTCAGAAACCTCTACAAAAGCTTGTCTTTTCAACCTTTGCTCACGAACAGACCCTAGATTTAAATTAGAAGTTTGGGCACCGGTCTTGAAGACCTTACCTTCTAATTTACCACTTAGAACACTGGAAAAAACTCAAATTATTGATGCTTCCAAACTTGAACTGGCAGACCCTCGTTTTTACGCAAGTCGACCTATTGATCTTCTGATTGGAATGGATATCGGACCCCTAATTTTCGCAATTGGCGTTCCTATGCAGTCTATCGGGTCACTATTACCTCAAAAAACTGTATTTGGATGGATTATCGGTGGACCCATTGCTCAGGAGACTCAAGTCGAAAACCGCATTTCACTTTGTAACACCGTCTCGATTGAAAAAATCCTCACATGTTTTTGGGAGGTGGAGGAGACCCCAAAAAAGATTTTGCGGTCAGAAGAGGATACATTTTGTGAACAAAATTTTAAATCTACAACTCGTCGACACAAATCTGGAAGGTACATTGTGACTCTCCCGTTCAAAACTTGCGAAGAATTGGGAGCTTCCGGGAACATTGCTATGGCGCAGTTTCATCGAATGGAGAAAAAGTTACTAAAAACGCCGGACATCAAGCAACAGTATGATCAGGCCATTTTAGAATACGTGGAATTGGGTCATATGAGGAGGATCACAGCGCAGGAGGTAGATAATACACCACACTATTACCTGCCACATCATGCCGTCATTAAGCCAGATAGGGTAACGACAAAACTGAGAGTTGTTATCAACGCATCCAGCCCCTCGTCTGACAAAAAAAGCCTTAACGATAATTTGTTCCCGGGACCCATTCTTCAACAAGATCTTGTATTACAAATACTAAAATGGAGATTTTATAGGTACGTTTTTAACGCCGACGTCACGAAAATGTACAGGCAGATTCTTTTAGACCCTAGGCAGACCAAATACCAAAGAATTCTGTTTAGGAAATCTCCAAATGATCCTATAGAGGACTTTGAACTCCTAACCGTAACTTTTGGAGTTAATTGCGCATCATTCCTTGCCATTCGGACACTTCTTCAACTTGCCGAAGACGTGAAAGACACACACCCCCTAGCCGCAGATATAATTCAACAGAATTTGTATGTTGACGACGTCCTAGCGGGAAGTCACACAATAAAAGAGGCCATCACATCAAAAAAAGAATTGGTATCGGCTTTGGATTCAGCCGGTTTCGAGTTACGGAAGTGGACATCAAATGACCCACTTGTAATTCAAGATTTACCTCCAGACTCACTTCTTCCTGTCAATTGGTTAGTCTTATCTGAGGGAACATCCACGAAAACCCCAGGTATCAGGTGGAACATATCAAGTGACTCCTTTACATTCACTTCACCACTGATTGAGGAAAGTATAGCGCACACGAAGAGGTCAGTCCTTTCCACAATTGCCAAGTTTTTCGACCCTTGCGGATGGTTGACACCAATAATTGTGATAGCTAAACTAATAATGCAACAAGTGTGGCTGGATCAAATTGATTGGGACGACATTTTGAAACCCATAACCAACATAAACTGGCAGAATTTCATTAAAACTTGTCCATCAATTGATACTGTTGCGATTCCTAGGTGGGTTCAGTTCAGACCCTCTAGTTCCATCGAAATCCACGGATTTTGCGACGCATCGGAAAGTGCATACGCTGCCACATTGTATATACGAGTCCAACATTCCGATAACAGCACAGACACTTTTCTACTGGCAGCCAAGACACGTGTGGCCCCCATTAAGAAAATTTCGCTACCCCGTTTAGAGTTATGTGGAGCTGTTCTTTTATCAAAATTAGCTTCAGCAATAATTCCACAGCTTCGAATCTCAAACTTTTCGACGCAATACTGGACCGATTCAACAATTGTGCTGGCATGGCTGAAAAAACCACCTTGTGCCTGGAGCACTTTTGTCGGAAATCGAGTATCTGAAATTCTGGAAGGTGTTGGAAATGAGCGGTGGCGACATGTCGACTCTGAAAGCAATCCCGCAGACATTTCCAGTCGAGGCAAATGATCTAAAGTCGCACCATTTATGGTGGCATGGACCCCCATGGCTCAAATTTCCGCAAGACCGATGGCCAAAGTACGAAGTTCAAGAAGACACCAATTTGGAGGCCAAATCTGTCAAAGTATTTGCAACCTCAACCTTTCACGACCCACTTTTGAGATTTTCTTCCCTTTCGCATTCATATAAGGTTTTAGCATACGCACTTCGTTTGTGGAGAAACACCGGCATAAATAGGACACTATTTCATCCGTAGAAATTACCGCTGAAGAGATTCGGGACATTAAAGTCCGACTTATAATCATCACGCATAAGCACTACTTTGCCCTTGAACATCGGGCTCTAGCACAAAAAACTCGTATTTCACCTAACAGTAGTCTCTTATCTCTTAATCCGTTTCTGGATTCCAAGGGAGTCATGAGAGCGAACGGTCGACTTGTTCAATCGCCTGCCTTAACGTATAATGAACGTCATCCAATACTCTTACCATACGAGGCAAGATTAAGTCAACTTTTGGTAGAATTCACGCACAAGGTCACAATTCATGGAGGAAACCAACTTATGACATGAGTATTGAGAACTGAATTTTGGATATTCAGACTGAAACCCTTAGTAAAAAAGGTTATACACAACTGCAAGACGTGTATACTGTATAAACGACACACTCAAACTCAGATTATGTCATCTCTTCCTCCAGAACGTACCATGCCATCTCGACCCTTCAACAACACAGGAATCGATTTTGCTGGGCCCTTTTGCATAAAAAATTTCACTGGTCGAGCTTGCCTTATTACAAAAGGATACGTATGCATATTTGTCTGTTTTGCCACAAAAGCCATTCACCTGGAAGTCACAAGCGACTTGTCGACCCAATCTTTCCTCGCCGCCCTTGCACGGTTTATCGGCCGACGAGGTTGTCCTGCCAGGATTTATTCTGATAATGGCACAAATTTCGTGGGAGCAGCTGAAATGATGCGAAAAGACAGACTCGAGTTCCTCAAGACTCTTCAAAGTAACGCCATTCAACAGAATGCACATCACGAACTTGAATGGAAATTCATACCTCCTGGTGCACCTCATATGGGTGGTCTTTGGGAGGCGGGCGTAAAGTCATTCAAAACCCATTTGAGAAAATTAATACCAAAAATGAATTTCACCTTTGAAGAACTCTCAACAATCTTAGCCCGTATCGAGGCTTGTCTGAACTCGAGACCCTTGAGCGCTGCTAGCGATGACCCTGATGATTTGTCCCCTTTAACTCCTGGACACTTTCTTATTGGGACGTCCATGCTGGCACCTGCCGAATCGGACATATCTGATGATGATTTAACTTACGCCAATGGATGGAAACGTCTAAAAATAATTTCCCAATATTTTTGCCAGCGTTGGAAGTCCGAATATTTGAATGAACTCCACCGTAGAACAAAATGGAAGTACCAAAGGGAAAATGTCAAAGACAATGATTTCGTCATAATCTAGGACGAAAAATTACCACCTAACGAGTGGAGAATGGGGCGTCCCACGGCATAATTAGTCGACCCATTACCAAAGTTGTCAAACCATTTTCCGATTGACTACACCCTAGTCTAATTTTCAAAAGAACGCACACTCACATCTTTTATTTTCTAGTTATGGCTGCCCGACTACCCCGAGAGGACTGGAAGAACGAACGGCGCTCCCGTTCTACTGAGAGACCTGGCCCCAGTCGAGAGCGGCGCAATCGATCAGAAGAGAGGCAGAGCCCACAGCCTGAGCGTCGTAGACGTTCCCATGTGCGGGCCCCCACCAGCAGGAACGGCGTCCCGTGCAATGGCAGTACTCTTGCGGGTTATGCCAGGAGGATCATGCGCTAAATACGTGCCGCCGGTTCCGGGAAATGACGCCCTACCAACGGTACGAGACGGTAGAGCGACGAGGCTATTGTCGGAACTGCCTGACACGGAGTCATTTAGCGCCAGACTGCCGAAGTCTGATTGGATGCCGTAGGTGTGACAATCGCCATCACACGCAGCTGCACGGGGCGCAGCAATTTGACGACTCCTTGCAGGGCGTGCCAGCCATTAGTTGGGCTCTCGTATTTGTACCCACAGCTATGGTGCGCATTGTGGCAGCGTGCTCGGACACCTACTCGACGGTGAGGGCTCTACTTTGTCAGTCGTCTATCATGTCCCGGATCGCACGGTCCACCTTCAGACGATTGGGCTTGCGATCCTTTGATTATCAAGGCAGGCGGTTTACTACAGTCACCATGAGGCCAAGACACACCAGAAGAACCTGGGTGCTGAAAGTAAACGCCTTGATCACGGATGATTTACCCAGACGACCCTACTCAGACCCTATCATAGAAGACCCGACCCGCGATTTCGCAGCTGACACCATGGCAGACTTCGACCCGAGAGGAAACACTCCCATTGATGTCGAGCTCGGCGCTGATGTCTACTCAGCCATACGCAAGGAGGGCTCTTTGTTTGGCGGTGTCGGTGATGTCCATGCGCACCAAACTGTTCTGGGATTCATATTCTCGGGACCAGTCAGGAATTTATTTACTTAGTAGCTCTAATTTGCAAAGACACTTTGTTCACATTGTCACGGGGGGCGGAATGTTTAGCATTGCGCTAAACTCGTTGTAACCACTGTAGTGTAGCTGAAAGGCCATGTATGTACCCATATCTACATGCATGTACATACACACACACACATGTACATGCATGCCTGGAAGCTACCTGCACTTGTACCCTTTTTTCTTTTGCATATTCTTGCTGAATATCGTTTGTCTGCTGCGATGGGGTATTCAAGCAAGAATAAAAATTCATTCGATTTTCTTGCTTCAACCCGTCCAACCGCTGTGCTCTTGTGATAAAGTGATCTAACTAAAAAAGTTTAAAATAAAAAGTTTAAAATAAAAAGTGTAAATAATACTAAGCTAAAAATACAAGTACAAGCTAGTACAAACAACATCACGTTAACATAAAACGTTTGTGAACAATACGAACATATATCAAAACTATTTGAAACAACCAAAAAACAAACACTCTTACATACACGTTTATTAGCGTAGAACGTAATAAATTCTAAGAATTAATTTTTGTTAATTATTAATCAAAAACTTATAATTAAAAAATATTGAATTACAACCAAAATTTTGCTACCTAAAACTACTAATTTGAAATTAAATTAAATTAAATTGGCTAACTATTCTAAAATAAATTGTACAAATTCTAAAACTAACAACAATAAAATCCAGTGAAATACTTACTTAAAATCTAAACCCACAACCCCACACTAACTCATTACAAAAGGCACAAAAACAAAAAAAGGTTCATTTACTGAACAATAGGTGTAAAATGGTATTGGGCCAGGACAATATCCCAGTGCAAATTCATAAGGATAAAATATCCCTAAAAAAATCTCCAATAGAAAAAAAAAACAGATAGCAAAAAATATGTTTTTCTTTTACTATTATATAAATAAACATGATATAGAATATAACACGATTTTAGAGATTTTATAATGTTGTTCTATATCCGAGGTGGTAAAATACGACGGAAATATTTTGGGGACTACCCTTATTTTATAACATATTTTACTGTTCATGAATATAGTGTGAAAGGGTGATTAACAGCAACCACCATTCCAATCGCTAGTCTCTGCTCTAATTGGTCAAATCAGAACTACAGGCGTGGTTACAATTCGTAATATAAGGCCTGTTCGATTGGGCTTACTAGTTTAATATTTGTATGGAATTTACTCGCTTAATAATAAAGTAGCTTACTACTCTCTTAGTTACTGAGTAAGGTGGTGCCAGATTTTTATCTCTGATATATTTAAATAAAACGAATGAATGGAAATGTAGCCATCTTATCAAGTCTCTCAATTTTAAGCTAGTAAGCCCAATCGAACGCGTCTATAATGTCATATACCACTTTCTGTTTCGAACAGTGTTGCCACTCGGAACACTCCCGAAAACTGTTTAACCTTCGTCTTACGAAAGATTTTAGTAAGTTGTCGCTAATTAATAAAAAAATCTTGTGTAGGACACACAAATCTCAGAACTGTGATCTTCGCGGAGCACACATGTATATACATGAAGTTCCACTGTCCTCCGACAATAATACCATTTGTGCTGTTCGGACTCTTTCTTTATTATTGTGCTTACTTAGTATGTCAAAGTAGGTAGAGCTTTACCTTTCTTTGGAAGGATTATGGATTATGAATTCAAGATGTCTATTCAAAAATGCCTCACATGAAAATCTGTAATAGCAAAAAAAATATTATATTCATCAATATTATAAAAATTTTGAGAATGGATTCCCACTCTCAAAAAATAATTGGATGGGATAATAATATGAAATTATGGGAACATTGGCTAATATTAAACTAAAAGATAATGTATTAAAAGCCAATATAAATTGTTCCTTCCCTTTTCCCAAAATTGGGAAATAAATTTCGTAGTGGGAGTGATCGAATGACAGAACGAGCCCGTAAATCAGCCGAAAACCGCCGCCGCCGACCCGTTTTGGTTAGCGCCGCCGCCGATAATTATGGATCGGCTTGTAACTCAGCAAAATAGGAAGGAAGCACAAGAACTACGACGTGGTTTCAAAACTGTAAATATACTAAGAGTGTTTTTCTTTAAGACTGGAAAACTGCTGTAAGAACAAAAACTTAAATATGAAGTTAAATTTTCACTGTCACTGTGAAATTTTCACTTTCATACAAAACAATAATTGTTCCCATTGTCATCAAAAAATAAATTTATTTAAATTAAAAAAAATAATTTTATTATTTAAATATTGAAAATTCACTTTTCTTCAATCCATCAATTTTCAATATTTAAATAATAAAAAAAAAAATAATTTTATTTAAAAGATATGGCTATCTAGGCTAAGACCAAAAATGTCAGCATAAAATTATTTTTTTGCAATATTTTTAATAGAAGCTGTTGACGAAAATTAGAAAATATATTTTTTACAGTAAAAAAATAACTCTTTATTAACGTTTTTGTTATCGCCCCAATACTTCCTTAGAGCGTGTTTAATAAAGCTGGTTGGTGTGTCTGGGAGAAAAAAGTTGTCGTTGTTTCCACCTAAAATGAAACATGACACGCAGTACGAAATGTTGGCAACACTACCCCATGGATATTTCGAAGAGACTCAAATGATGAGTCGCAAGTAAAAACATTCATCATTCTTTGGATGAACTATACGGCCAAAAGCTTCAGTAGAACGAAGACCGAATGACCAGGAACTACATCGCCTTGCTGTCGACGTTAATTTTTCGAGAAGAAACTGATCAATGTTGTCGCTGGTGGGTTTTGAGCACGTTTTGCAGCATTTGCTGCAGTGAAATAAACTCGTTGACCGTTCTCCAGATGCGCTGCCAAATGAGTAATAGTAGGATACCGTTCGTAAATGGGAACGTACAAGTATGACATTTCATTTTTGCATCAAGTTCGTGTCCATTCGGAGGATCCCCATATTGAGATGAAGAAGAAATTGCACTTAAAATGGAAAAATAATTAAATATTGATGATAATATTTGTTTTAATAGTACATTCATTGCACACGTGTTCCATTGGTCTTAACTTTGTGAAATTTATTTAACTGGAAGCATTATCAATAATACATTGACATGGATGAAGTGCTCTATAGGTGGTATAATTATTTTCCATTTATTTAATTGTACGACGTAGCAGTCGACCGGAAGGCAAATTGGAAAAAACCAATACACTCGAATCCCTAGAAACAAGGTTTAGTTAAGAGTATTTGCCACGCAACAAAGATAACAAAATTTCCAAATTTAATAGAAATCCATTCCCATGTTTAAAATTAACAAGCTCCGGAAGTCCCTCCCGAAGTATTCTATTATGATACCTTCATTTTCTGAAAGCCTCACTTATTTTCTCAATTCTCCCATAAATTCCAAAAATATTTTTTCTGCAACTACAACTTCATTTTCTGAAAGCCTCGCTCACTTCCTCAATTCTCCCATAAATTCAAAAAATATCTTTCCTGCAACTTTTTTCCAAAATTTGTCTACTGTGTAGTTGAGGCAACAAATGTGAAATTCGTATTACAATATTATTGATTTTAAATGATAAAATTATTTTCTTTACTCATTCGAGTATATAAATTACCTTTTGCACAGTTTTAGTTAATATTTACACTCTTTTGCAATCAATTCCTTTAGAGTAAATAAATATTTACCATAGTGTTAGTATTTCATAATATCGATAAGCAATGTACTTTATATTCATTTAATAAAAGCTATTTACATTGTTGTTGTTTACAATATATCAACAGAGCAGTGTTGATGACAATTGACTATTGCTGATAACGTTAGCAAAATATTTACACCCGCTTTATTTGAGATGTTTTCACAGTTTAATCAAACGAAAATTGCAATATTTAAGCCATTTTAAAATTGTTTAATTAAAGTAAAAACCAGACAGCGGAATTTTTACAGAAATTGTAAACAAATAATATTTATATGTAAATTCGAAATTTCATATTTTTATGCAAATTATAATTCTTAAAGCAAAATTGTTAAATTAGAACAAAGAAAGATTGGGTCAAAGAAAATATAATGAATAAAAATAAATAATAAATTAAAATAAATATTTTTTATAAATTATTAAAAATATTATAAATAACAAGTAAAAACGGAGTTAAGTTCGGCCGGGCCGAACTTTATATACCCTCCACCATGGATTGCATTCCACAGAGGTTGTCGGTTTTCGTAGAAGTGCAGTAATATTACATATATAAAATATAAATTTTATAATATAGCCAAACCAAAACAAATACAAATATTGAAAAAATATTTATATAAATAAATATAATATTTTAATTATATCAAACCATTATCTATTTCAAAACAAAAAATAAATATTCTTATATTTATATTTTCACAAAGCTTAAATACCATAAATATTGGAAGACAGTGGGTGCTGCATTTGGTTGTACTTCCATTCTATTTTAATTCCAAAAGTACACATTTTGAAAATCCATTATCAGACGTACATGTGCAAAGTGCAAAATAACATAACTTCGTGATTCAACCAATTTTTGCCGTAAAAGAAAAAGTACGAATTTGGAAAAAAACTTTTTATTTTGCGTGTCTATGCAGTCAGAGGAATGTATACACCGAATTCCATGATTCCAGCTGCGCCCATTTGGTTGGTACCATTTTTACCCCCTTGACATTTCTACTCAATTAGAATTTCATCATTCTAGCTATAGTCGTTTAGTTGGTACTATTTTTATCCCCCTGTACCATTGTACAGGGCGAAAAATCCGTTTATTTTACGTGTCTACGCAGTCAGAGGAATGTATACTCCGCATTTCCTGACTCTAGCTGCGGTCATTTGATTGGTACCATTTTTATCCCCTTTTTTTCTTTTTAACCCCAAAAAGTACGAATTTCGAAAAATCTGTTTATTTAAAGTGTCTACGCAATCCGAGGAATGTATACACCGAATTTCATTACTCCAGGTGTAGCCGTTTGGTTGGTACCATTTAATCCCTCCGTACCCATTGTATCCCTTGAAAGTACGAATTTGGAAAAAAAACTTTTATTTTTCATTCTGCGTAGTCAAAGGAATGTATACTCCGAATTTCACGACTCTAGCTGCGGTTATTTGGTTGGTACTATTTTTATCCCTTTTTCTATTTTGACCCCAAAAAGTACGAATTGCGAAAAATCAGTTTATTTTCCGTGTCTACACAGCCAGAGGAATGTATACTCCGAATTTCATGATTCTAGCTACAGTCATTTGATTGGTACTATTTTTATCCCCTTTTTCAGTTTAACCCCAAAAAGTACGAATTTTTAAAAATCCGTTTATTTTACTTGTCTATGCAATCAGAGGGATGTATACACCGAATTTCATTATTCTAGGTACAGCCATTTGGTTGGTACCATTTTTATCCCTCTATTCCCATTTTACCCCTAAAAAGTACGAATTTGGAAAAATGCTTTTATATTATGTCTCTACTCAGTTAGAGGAATGTGCACACCGAGTTTCGTGTTTCTAGCTGTTGTCGTTTAATATGTACCATTTTTACCCCTTTTTGCCCCATTTCACCCCCTACAAATAAGAATCTCTTTATGGTGCACGTTTTTGCTGTAGGGGGAATGTGCATACAAAATATCAAGTAAGTACAAGCAGACATATTGAAAAAACATGCTTAAATACGCAAATATTAGGGATTATTACGGGTATTTTTTGAGGGAAAAATTTTTCCCTTTGGGCCGATTTCGCCCCATTTCAATCCCAACCGATCTACGACTATAAGACGCATTTATGGAAAATTTGAACGTTCTAGCTCCTTTCGTTTAGATGCTAGCGTGCTTTCAACAGACGGACGGACGGACATGGCTAGATCGTCTTAGAATTTTATGACGAATATATACATATATACGAATATATACTTCATATGGACTCAGGTCGATATTTCAAGGGGTTACAAACGGAATGACAAAGTTAGTATACCCCCATCCTGGAGGTGGAGGGTATAAAAAACATTTGAGTAATGAAATGTTTTCATAAAGACGGCATTTTGTATTATTATAATAATTAACAAGTAAGAAGGCGTTAAGTTCGGCCGGGCCGAATCTTATTTACCCTCCACCACGGAGTGCATTCCACAATATTACAAGCAGATTAAAGGATGTCGACTTTACATAGAAGTACAGTACCATATTACGAAAATTGTGATTTTTTTTATGAACATTACTAAAGAGTGATTTTTTTGAGGTTAGGATTTTCATGCATTAGTATTTGACAGATCACGTGGGATTTCAGACATGGTGTCAAAGAGAAAGATGCTCAGTATGCTTTGACATTTCATCATGAATCGTCTTACAAACGAACAACGCTTGCAAATTATTGAATTTTATTATCAAAATGCGTGCTCTGTTAAGAAAGTTCATTGCGCGCTTCCATTTTATGGTCAGTTTAATCGACCCACTGAAGCGGCTATTCGGGCTATTGTGACTAAATTTCGCACCAAATTTACATTGTTGGACATTAAACCACCAACACGCTTACGTAGAGTGCGAACTGAAGAAAATATCGCAGCTGTATCGGCCAGTGTTAATGATGACCACCAATTTTCGATTCGTCGCCGTTCGCACCAATTGGGTCTCTGTTACTCAAAAACGTGGAAATGCCAAAATTGGACTAAGCGGATGGACCACCTAAGACGCAGCCGCGGTCAACATTTAAATGAAATTATCTTCAAAAAGTAAATGTCATGGACCAATCTAACGTTTCAAATAAAGAACCGATGAGATTTTGCAAATTTTATGCGTTTTTTTTAAAAAAAAAGTTATCAAGCTCTTAAAAAATCACCCTTTATATTTGTTTACTATTTCAAACTGTAATGTATACTTATACGCACTGTTTAAAATCGACAATCAGTCGCCATTAGAAAGAAGCATTTTCAGATACAGACAAAGTGATAAGAAAAGTATAAATTTTAAAGATATCCCCATTCGCCCCATTCTCCGCCCAAATGTACAAATTTCGAAAAAACCCTTTTTCGAGTATTCATAGTTCGGTATACACCGAATTTCATGATTTCAACTTCAGCGGTTTGGTAGGTCCCATTTTTATCCCTCTTTTTAATTATATCCCTTAAAAGTACGAATTTCGAAAAATCATATTTTATCCCTTTTTGTCCCATTTCGCCCGCTAAAACTTTTATTTTTTTGTGGTGCTTCCAAGCTACAAGAGGAATGTCAGAAACAAATTTTAACTGTATGAAAATAAGAAATTTAATTAATAAGCCAAGGCTACCAATATTTGTATACTATATATATATATATATATATATATATATAATGGATATAATACTTCAATTCATAAAGTAAATATAAGGGAGCAATCATAAATACCCTAAATATTGGGGAGTGTATTTTCAGCTACAGTCGCTTGGTTGGATATATTTCCATCCTATTTTAATTTCAAAAGTATAAATTTTGAAAATACCTTATCTCTCACGTACGCAGTACAAGACAACTTCATGATTCTACCATTTTTTGTCGTAAAAGCAACAAAATAAAGTACGAATTTGGAAAAAAATATTTTACGTGGCTATCCAGTCAGAGGAATGTATACACCGAATTCCATGATTCTATCAGCGGCCATTTTGTTGGTACCATTTTTATCCCCTTTTTCCAATTTTGCCCCCTCAAGAGTACGACTATCTAAAATCTCTTTATTTTACGTATCTACACAATTAGAGGGATGTACACACTGAATTTCATAATTCTAGCTATATACGTTTAGTTGGTACTATTTTTATCCCCTCTAGCCATTGTATCCCTTGAAAGTACGAATTTGGAAAAAACGTTTTATTTTTCGTGTCTACGCAGTCAGAGGAATGTCTACTCCGAATTTCATGATTCTAGCTGCTGTCATTTGGTAGGTACTATTTTTATCCCCCTTTTCCATTTGAACCCCAAAAAGTACGAATTTTGGAAAGTTCTTTTATTTTACGTTTCTTTGTAATCAGAGGAATATATACACCGAATTTCATTATTCTAGGTGCAGCCGTTAGGTTGGTACTATTTTTATCCCTCTATCCCCATTTAACCCCTTAAAAGTACGAAATTAGAAAAAATACTTTTTTATTATGTATCTACTCTATTAGAGGAATGTACACGCCAAATTTCGTGTTTCTATCTGTTGTCGTTTGATAGGTACCATTTTTATCCCTTTTTGTCCCATTTCGCCCCCTACAAATAAAAATCACTCTATGGTGCCCTTTTATGCTATAAAGGGGATGCGCATTGCAAATATCAAGTAAATACAAGCTAATATGTTCAAAAAACATGCTGAAATACTCTAAATATTAGGGGTTTTTTCAGCCCTTGTGAGGGAAAAATTGTTCCCTTTGGGTCGATTTCGCCCACTTTCAATCCCAACCGATCTACAACCATAAGACACATTTAGGAAAGGTTTGAACCTCCTAGCTCATTTCGTTCGGCCGCTATCGTGCTTTCAACAGACAGACAGACATACGGACAGACGGACATGGCTATATCGTCTTAGAATTTTACCACGACCCAGAATATATATACTTTATGGGGTTTCCGATGAATATTTCAAGGTGTTACAAACGGAATGACAAAGTGAATATACCCCCATCCTGGAGGTGGAGGGTATAATAAATTGATTTTTAATATGTCGACTTTATTTGAATGATTAGTTTACTATTTATCCTATGTTAAGTCTGACATAAGTATTTACCCTGATTTAGGTTAAAGGCATATTCATTGCAATGATGAAATGTATCAGAACTTTCAAGTCAAACATTTTCCCGCAACTAAAAAAAGTTATTTTTGTTTTTTATTTTGTTTCTTCTGGAAATTTCAGTAGAAATTATTAGTAGTTATGAATCATTTTCATAAAAATCAATGAAAACGTTTATAAATCATATTAAGAAAAATTACACTGTCCAACAAATTAAGACATTTTGATTGGAACAGAATCCTGAAAGGGCGTGTTGAGTAGATCAATTTTGGAAAACAAACTTATAGTCCAGTTGGTCTGAGTTCCTTTTTACAGTGGTTTTGATAGAAGGCATTTGTTACCTCATGTGCAGCAGTTTTTTAGTCAGGCTAGGAATGCCATTGCCAGATCGTCGACCATACGACCCTTTCGAACTAGAATTGCAGCGTGAAAGTGAATGCGACACAAACGCATTAAGCCAATTTCTTCGAACAATTGGCAAAGAACAAGGATGTGGATCACTTAAACTGAACAATTCAAAATCAAACCGTTGGTTCATTGAATTCCTTCAAATCTATCGACTGTGTAACAAACGAAGCAAGCAACTATCCAACTGAGTTTTTGAATTCATTGGATTGCCACCGCACAATTTACAATTTAAGGTTGTTTCAGTTGTCATCATGCTTTGCAATATCAATCAACCAAAATTATGCAAGGGAACACGTTTAGCGGTCATTTGAACTCAAGTTCAAAAGTGAGGCAATTCTCATTCCGAGAATTCCAATGATTCTAACCGATATATCAATCGAGTTTAAGTGAATCGAATTTCCAATTCGTCTCACATTCGCCATGACAATCAATAAATCACATTGAGTGTTCAATGAGGGAAAGTACAATTTAAAATTGATACCATCCAGCAAATATTAAAAAAAATCAATTACACTGGACAATTGACCACAGATTTTCTGCAATTTGAGATGGTAATAGTTCATATATTATTCACATTTTTTTGTAATGAATGTGAATTACCTGCATCGATAAATAAATAAAATTTGAAGGCAAAACAACGTTTGCCGGGTCAGATAGTTGAAGATAATTTTAAGACAATTTTTTTTTATTTTTGTTGTTTTTTTTTCCTGTGTATCCATTTATAGTCCAATCGTAACATTGTTTTTATAATGACAACATCTACATTTTCTACTTTGATCACTTTTGACTCCGACGTCAATTTCTAGAAGAGACTTCTGGAATCAGAGAGATTTTCTTTGGCTTTTATGTGTGGTTTCCATGTGATTCGCTTATCTAGAGTCATTCCCAGATATTTGAAGGTATCATCTTTAGGAATGATTTTTGGTTAATGGAAACGGGGAAGCAATCACCTCGCCTTAAAGTGAATGTTACATGTTTAGATTTTTAGAAATTAACTATTATGTTTCATTAACATTTTGTGGCAAATTAAGTTCGTTTTGCAGTTGTGATGACGATTCTATTGGGGATTGACTTGTGGTAGCAATAACAGTATCAGCAGCGTATGTTGCTACTGTTATTCCTGGATTGTAGACATGTCAATCAAAGTGGGTATCATGCAAGTTTTAACTAAAAGCATTTTTATCCAAGCTTGCTTCCGTTCTGGAAGATCAGGCGCCGATCTCATCAACACATTGCGCATTATTATTGAGCCAAAGAAGGAATATAACACACATCTCTACATGCTGTTCGTCGATTTCGAACGAGCTTTCTACACCGTATCACGTGACGCACTGTGGCATATTCATTCAGAAAGAGAGATCGTGCTCCTTATCCGTGAACTATAAGGGACTCGTCATGCCATGCCCGTTTTAATGGGACAGAAGGTTCGCCCTTCTCAACAACATCCGGAGAAAACAAGGTTGTGTTCTTTCACCAACTCTATTCCTACTGATGCAGGATTACGTAATGCTAAGAACAAACAATGAAGCTCCAGGCGGTATACAGTGGAACCTGAACAGTAATAGTAGTAGTAGACGACATCTGTCTATTGTCTTACCGTTTTGAGGACATCCAAAATAAACTGAACAGACTAGCAGAAAACGCGGCAGGCATTGGTCTTAAAATAAACATAAAGAAGACTTTTGTCTGTCTTTGAACAAACGTCACAAAACCTCTAAGAATCAACGTCACAAAAATTGATAACGTTGAATCTTTCTGCTATCATGGAAGCCAAATATATATATATATATATATATATATATATATATATATATATATATTCACTGAACCTACACTCAGGGGATGTCCCCTATAAATGCAGTGCATTGCGTTGGCGGAAGGAAGATCAGGTATTGGAAGGAGGAAAGAGGGAGTAGTGTCTGTTCACATCTGTTTTGAATGTCGTAATTGGAGGGAAAGATATTTGCCGGAAGTCAATTCCACATACGGAAAGTACGGGCGAAGAACGAATTTATTCTGTAATGTGTAGTGCGGCCGGTTGTCAAATCGACAACAAATGGGTGAGCGTTCCTGGAGAGTCGCGTATCTCTACCGAACGTTCTGTTTGTTCTTCGGAAATTCGCGATCTTATGGGCGGTATCGATAGAACAATGACACACAACCAACATTACGATGGTGTTCAAGGGAGACAATAGAATTGGATAGCCTACCGTCACCTACCAACACCATCGCCCTCCTCTGGACACGGTCAAGTAGCTCCAGTGAGTTGTATTCCATCTTTGGTCTGATGTAGGTAGTGTAGATATTGAGAAGATCAGAGGGTGTGAAATATTTCTTACCTCGTTTTAAAAATCCTAAACATTTAAATGCTTCTTACGACACATGAAATACATGTTTTGTCCAACGAACATCACGGCAATGCACAAGGTATGACGGTCAAACAACATCAGCCGTAAAACCAAACTCCGTCTTTTCGAGCAGAGTAAAATCAGTGTTGCTGTATGGTTCGGGTTAAACCATGTTAAAATGGTAATGGAAGACATTACTTTTAGGTGATTTAGTACTCATTATTCTACCGTATTAAAGCTGGCTGCCGATACTTGCCTATCGCATGTTATTACAATAAAAGTGTTGCACCTCCAACAAAAATTTATTTTTTTTTTCGCATTTTATAAAGCAACATATTTGGTGTACTATGACCGTCACAGTTTTTTGTGAATTTTGTGAACGTTGATTGGTTATTAATTTGGACAATTGTGCAAAAAAAGGGCGGAATTGGAAGAGGGGGTGTGGTACCTCCCATAAGATGAACCTGCACAAAACGATCAAAATACAAATACCTTGTAGAGAAGATTGATCATCAAACTCATTGGTCACAGAGGACGAAATCTCAATCTTCACAGACGGTTCCGAGATGGAGTCGGGCACCGGGTCAGGCGTTTTCTCAGAGCAGCTAAACCTTGAATTTTCAGTTAGACTGTCAACAAGATGTACCCTTCTTCAGGCAGAAGTCCACGTCATAAATGAAGCAGCAAAAATGGTTTTTGAGAGGAATCTCCCCCCTTAAAACTCAAAATTTATGTGGATAGTATGGCGGCAATCAAAGCCCTAAGTTCAACAGTCATCAAATCACGATGTGTTAGAAACTGTATAAACTCACTCACCCAAATCCAAACTCTTAACATTGTAATGTCCAAAAGCGAATTTCAATTAAAATTTCAAAATAGTAAATCAAGTTCAACCAACACTTTCGTTAGCAACTTTTTGACATGGGATTGTATCCGAGATGGTTTTAAATAAATGATTCGATAGTAAACAACAAAGACAATGGGAGCCATTAATATGCTAGCTAGCAGTCGGGTGGGGGTGTTCGCGTCTTCGTTGATCACACAAAGGTACAATCCTGGACATAAATAATTTTTATTATAGACTCCCGAGAAAAATTGAATTAACAAAAAAAAATATCTTACACAACAGAAACTACATCTAATGGTCCAAGATCTGATCATCTATTCAAGAAAAGCCCCATGATGATCAGATAAAAATTAATATAAAATTCAACAAAATAAATCAGTCATTGTTTACCAAAAATATAGGTAGGTTCTCCAGATGGTATTGGAGCCTACAGCCTCTAAACCCTAACCCTGCCATGATCTTATAGGCTTCTTTTATTTATAAGATCCCAAATCTTAATCAGTTTACATTACCTTCCCTCTACATCACCACTTTAAGAAAATCCGAAGACTTAATCTTTCATTTTTAAATTACAGATATTATGTAGCAATTTATTCATATTTTGTATCTTAATCCTAACCAAACAACACTAACATCTCTAATGAGATACATACAAGTTCGTATCAAACTCATACATGTATGTTGTGTATGAAAAATTACAGACAAATTATGGGTTAATTTAACAAAACTTTAGCTGCAAAATTGAGAATCGCATAGTAGTCTCTTTAATTAGATTTCTATGTAATGTGGAAATTTAGAAGTATTTATGTAGTTAGATTGAAATTTAAGTTGAAATTAACATTTTAGCTTTGTTGTAATTTGAATTACAACTGAAAAGTGAACTGTAACGTACTAATAATAATAATCAAAGTTTTCCATATTTTAAAGTGCAGTAAAAGTATAATTGGAAGTGAATCGAACTATATAGAATTTGATGCTAATACTTCAATCAGTAAATCATTTTATAAATAGTATTTTAACTGGTTAACAAATCAAGAAATCAAAGGAAAAATGTTAAAATAAATTGTACATGTTGTTGGTATCAACGTTTTAAATGAATTTCGGAATTCTTATAGATTTTGCTTCACTTCAATCAATTCTGAGAATAATAATTCAAAATACAAAAAAAACAGGCAAAAGACTATTTTACAAATTTATGTTTCAAAGCATTTCAAATTGTCTTAAAATGGGATCATTTTTTTGGGTTTCAATTGCAAAGATTTCGACTCAATATTGTATTAATAAGCAAAATTTAAGATAATATAACGAACACAATTTATCACTTACCAAACTCCAGGAGTATTTACTCAATCGACTCAATATTGTATTAATAAGCAAAATTTAAGATAATATAACGAACACAATTTATCACTTACCAAACTCCAGGAGTATTTACCGTAGAACGTCGAGGCCTCGATGAACAGGTGATTAGGTAATGTCTATATAAATGATTTGAAAAGATGTACCAAAATTTTGCTTATAGAACGAAGTAGCAATCTTTGTCTTTCCCAATTATATGAAACTATAAATAATAATAAAATTAATAATAAATGAATTCTAAGATAAATGATATTTATTGAGTTATCTGGACTTCCGGGTGTTTCCAAATTTGCAATGACTTAAGCAGAGCTGTTGTTGTTTTCTTTTTATCCTTGGGTTTCACGTGGCTGCTGTAGCGCATATGGATCTTTTGTAAAGCAATTGTAATTTGTAATTCAAAAAAATTAAGTTTCTGTTCCAATGGTTCCAGGGTCACGTTAGTCTTTTCTTTCTTGTTGAACTTTTTGTACGGGGTACTGGTAGGAATTGCGGCTTTGGCGTTTTATATCTCCAAGTTTATACCAACATGGGTCGTCACCTTTCGAAATTGGGGTTATGAAGCTTAAGGGGGAAAATGGATTTGCCGTTTTATGACCAAAAGGCTTTACCACGTAAAATATGGAATTTCGCACCAACGATCCCAAAGTCTCCCTATCCAGACCTTGTTCAGTGGAAAGTGCACCAATGCCGGGCAATGCACTTAGGAGCTAGAAGCTGATGGCATTACTAGAAAGTTGTAACCTTAATTTGTGAAATTATTAAAAATATCATTAAAATACCTCCAGGCTTTGTTCACTTCCACTGAATTACACAAGAATTTCTTACAAATCCTATACACACGATGTTGATGTGAAAGATTATCTTCGATAAAAATTGGCTTTGTCTTTCACATATAATATAATTTTAAATATTAACTCAGTTGAAGTTTTTTTATAAAATTTATAGAGTTTATATGTTGTGCACTGTACCATATGTCGAAACAGAAAGAATGACGATATTTTTTCGACAAAAGGTTTAAGCCTTACTTGAAAAGGGATAGTCGCAAACACATAAATCCACCACTATGGATTTGTAGCAAGCAGTAGTACAACAACAACAACAACAACTGCAGCAATCATACAAGTGTGGAGTACTGATCTAATTATTGCCTAGTTATTCTAAAAATAGAACACCAAACAATGATCGAACTAGGTACATCCCAGCAAACATTATAACGTACGGTCACTCATAGCCAATTTTGGATGTAGTTTGTCCCATTAAACGATATACAAATTGTAAACAGTTTTGGTATCTGCTTGGTTTTATTTTCAATTCGACAAGAAATATGTATGTGTGTAAATTACGTTGGAATTATAAAACAAAACAAAAAAATCATATAGACGAAAAAAAATCATTCTGCAGCTTCCGGGTTTCGAACCTGAGACCTTCAACATGAGAGTCTGGCGTTCACCCACTGTACCATGCTAAGCGATGCTTGCGGCACAGCTAAGTTAGAGTTTCACATACAACCAATGCGGTAGTTTGTCTATCTGAATAGACAAACAGATATTACCTTAAAGTAACCGCTATGAAATTGAAGAACAATTATATGAGGTAAGATAATACACGATTATCCCAGCGAACAATATTGCGATAGACATCATGTTGAAACCATTTCATGATAACAGATAACTACAAAAAAAAATCGTTCATCACAAACCGGGTAATATTTGTCTTTTGATTACAATATTAACAGGAGAAAAACGATTCAAGGACGCATATCTTTTGCATGATATGTTCCGGTCGAATTCCCTTCGACATCCTGAAGAACATAATAATTGTTGCCGATTTTTGATTGAACTCTTGCTTGAACAAACACAGGGGATAATTTTGCATTAAATCCTTTTGCTGCATTGCTTTGGGCAAAGTTCCTTCTATATACGGTTTGACCAGTAGTGTACGAAATAGGTCGAGTGCGGAGATTGTAATTGTATCTATTAGTGTCATATGCTCTAGCAATGTTCTTTCGTAATTCTTTTCTGATTAGAGCAAGCTGGTCTTCTCGACAAACCTGTATACATGGCTCATCTAAAAGGCGGAGATTTTTCAACAATTGATATGAATCGCCATGTGTAATCATATTAAATCCAAATGTAGCGAAATATGGGGAACACTTTATGGCCTGGTGAATAGAATTCCGCAAAGCACAACTGATTGATGAAATGTGCTCGTCCCACATTCGATGATCTTCTTTTAAAAAAGCACGAATTCCCGCAATAATTGAACGATTCACCCGCTCGGAAGCGTTCGATTGGGGTGAATATAACGCGGTGTATATATGCTTAATACCTAGTTTAGTCAGAAATGCATTAAATTCATTTGCCTTAAATTGCGATCCGTTGTCACTGACTAAATACTCGGGCACACCGTATACATGGAATATCTGTTTAAGCAAAAAGTCTTGTATTACATTTGACGCAAACTTCCTTAGGGGACACAACCAATGGAACTTCGTCAAATGGTCTAAAACAATAAAGAGGCCAATGTGACCATTCTTCGACCTAGGATAAGGTCCTAAAATATCCACATAGAATCGTTGGAATGGTCGAGTTGTATATACCGGATTACCCATTTCCGGTCTTAGAGTAATGTTTGGATGTTTAGTGCTTTTACATACCTCACATTCCCTAACAAAATTTCGGACATCAGTCAAAAGGCCGGGCCAATAAAAATTACGCCTAATTAAATCTACTGTCTTTGCCATCCCACCGTGAGCCGTTATTGGGGAATTGTGTGCTCGTGCTATAACAGTTTTCCTTAAGTTCCGAGGTATCCACAACTTCCACGCTTGTTGTTCCACTCCCTCGTCTCCGGTGTAATGTTCGGTGCGGATATAAATGAATTTATCCACTATTTTTAAATCCGGATACTTCGATAAATTTCCATTAATTCTTAATTTCAAATCCTGATAATCTTTTTCTTCAAAACACGTCGAATTTAGGTCTATCTCCGGTTCCATAATTTCTATTTCCGATATATCATCCCCTGGTATCCGCGATAAGGCGTCAGGCACGATGTGATCTTTACCCTTTCTGTGTGTTATTGTAAATCTATAAGGTTGTAATTTAAAAACCCAGCGGGCCAATCTTCCCGTCAAATCTGATTGTTTCATCAACCACAGAAGAGACGAGTGGTCAGTAATGACCTCGAAGTCTTGCATTTCCAAATAGCATCTGAACCGCTTGATCGCTTCAATGGCAGCTAAACACTCCCTCTCTGTTACGCTGTAGTTGCGTTGGGCAGTATTCAATTTTTTAGACATGAATGCAATGGGTTTCTCTTCCCCCTTGTCGTCAAATTGCACCAAAACTGCACCAATTCCGTAATCGGAAGCGTCGCAGTGTAAATAGAACTTCTTGTCAAAATTTGGGTTAGCTAGAACAAAAGCATCTTGGGCTTCAGGTGTCCATATAAATTTTCGTTTGGAAGATAAAGTTTCAGTAATAGAAAAAGTAAGTGAAGAGAAATTCTCAATGAAGCGTCTGTACCAACCCGCTAAACCCAAAAATCCTCGAACCTGTTTTATTGTCCTCGGTACAGGCCAATTGACAATTGCTTCCACTTTCTCCGGATCAGTTTGTATTCCCCCATGCCCAATAATGTATCCAAGATATTTCACTTGTTTTACACAAAATTGACATTTATCAATATTCAACGTTAAGTTGGCTTTTTTAAATTCTTCAGCAATTCTAACTAAAGTGGCGATATGATTTGAAAAGTCTTCTGACACAATTACCAGGTCGTCCAAATACCCGAACACGCAATGCCTAAGGTCTGCAGGAATAATTTGATCCATGAGACGGCACATGGTCTGTGGCGCATTGCACAGACCAAAGGGCATCACGACGAACTTATATAAGGGACGCCCCGGAACGGTAAATGCCGTTAAAGCCTTAGCATCTGCACTCAATCCCACCTGCCAATATGCATCCTTCAAATCCAGCTTGGTTATAATGTTTGCCTTCGGCAACCGGGAAAAAATACCTTCAATGCTGGGAAGGGGGTAAGCATCTTTTTTGGTGACTTGATTGACTTTTCGTGCATCTAGACACAGGCGCACTTTGCCGGGTTTGATAACCAAACGCATGGGAGAACTCCACGGCGAAGACGAAGGCTCAATCACCCCCAAAGCTAACATACGGTCAATTTCTTTAAACATCAATTTCTCCACAGCGGGTGAAACTGGGTAAAACCGTTGTTTAATAGGCCTCGAGTCACCAACGTCTATGTCGTGCTCAATCAATGAGGTTCTCCCTAGCCCTTGTTTAGCAAAATTCGGAAATAGTTCCACTATAATATTTAATTGTTGCATCTGTCCGGGTGTTAAAGGATATTTCTGATCTTCCGAACTAGAAATTGAAGTATAATTTGTAGGTAGCAAATCACCTTCCTTTTCTAACGAGTATAAAGCAGGCTGAATTACGGGATCAGATATAATTGCGGAGTCGAAAACATCGGGAGCAAGATTAAAAGCCTTCCAAAAGTCTAATCCAAGTATTAAACGTTGTGTGATTGTTGGTACGATCAAAAGTTTTAAAGTTCGAATTTCGTTGCGGAAGGAAATATCCACATCCAAAAATCCGAGCGTTTTTTGAATGTTTCCATCTGCAGTTTTCACAACCGATCGGGCCGAAACGAATTGGGTACAATCTGAAAAATCATAGGTGGCAAGATCGGAACCGATGCATGAGACATTGGCTCCGGTATCTAATAAACCACACTCAGTAAAAGACAAAAATTTTACTTTCGCATAATACCTTTTATCATTAGAGCTATTTATAATAGCCGATATTATATATTTGGAAGACATTTTACGTAGTTTATAATACCTTCTTAAACGACGGGTAGATCGTCTAGATCGCTTTTTGGCAGAACTCACGCTTGGCAATATATTCTTTGTATCTATCGTGAAAGGGACGTATTGGGTATAAAATTGGTTTAAAGGGCTTGTCTTCACAGGTGTCACGTTTTAAAATAGTAATTTTATGGATATTAATTTTATTCGAAGTTGGGTCAAAGGAATTCGTTTCATTTAATTGTGGTTCGTAGGCGGGTTTTGGCTCAAGTAGTTTTTTGAAACCGATACCTTTTTCGCCATACACCGAATGCATTGTGGCTTGTATACATTCTTCGTACCACACCCATAACAGAAAATGGTGCGATCCCGAATGCAATTATCCCAGAAATGACCTACTTCATCACAGTTCCAACACTTAACCAATGTTGAGCTTTGATTGACAGCGTCAACAAATCCTTTGGAATCAGTTTCCTCTAAAGATTCGTCAGTGCCGTCTATTTCAGCGATATTTCGCCGACCACCGACATTAGTAGCAAAGTTTTGTTTTACTGGCATATTTTTACGGTAGTATTCATCTGCGAAAAGTTTCTCTCTTTTCTGAACGAGATTTCGCAAATGGGCTATGGTAAATACTGGGACATACAATAGTTCATGACGAATATCAGGTCTCAAATTCCTTACTAAAATTTCGACCAATTCTTCTTCTGACATTGGCTGTTCTAATCTATCGACTATTGTACAAATTGAATCGTAAAATGATTCAAATGATTCGCCTTGTCTCATTTTTCGATTTCGAACTTCTTCTTTGATGTCGTAGTTGGAACGCAAGTCCTTATATTGACATTTAAATGCAGCGCAAAATGCAGCCCATTCTACTGAGTTTACCTGCTTGTGATACCTCCAGTACCACTCTCTCGCCTTTCCTGTAAGAAGAACTGGCAAATTTTTGCAAATAATTGCAAAATTATTGTCCAACTGTTCTTCCGTTAAAGATTTAATGCGATACAAAAATTCCTCTACAGTGAGTCCTGAACTCGAACCATCAAATTTGACGTTCCAATTTTGAACAATCAACGTTATTTTCTCTGGACGCATAGAAGTTAAATGTTCCAAGTGACTGGACTGAATAGCACTATTATTTGTGAGGGATTGATATTTTGAGGTTGGGTATCTGGTTGTGGTATGGACTGTGTTTGTAGCCCATTTTGTTGTTGAGATAACGGCGCAATTGCTTGAAAATTCATAGTTTGAAAAATTTTAGAAATACTATTTTCAATCATTTTGCTTATTATTGAATAATCAATTTCACTTATATTTTGAGTATTAGACCGGGAGAAAACTTGATTCTGATTAGCACGAGAATGATCTTGAGTCACTGGTTGATTACGAACAGGTGAGCAATTTTCATTCACGTCGATCAAATTATCAGACGTATGGCGGGGTGAACCGTCCACACTATAATTGCCGTTTTCCACGAATAGGTTTTTACTTAAACTCCTCGTTTGTGGACGAGCGCTTAAAGCTCCTCGGGCTTTACCCCGTATATTTGAACGAGACTTCTTATTGGTCCCAGTTTGGGTTGAAATCTCTGATGACACATTTGGGTTTGAGTTATATTTCCTTAAGTCTGCTAGATCACAAGGTAATTTGCAATGTGCACATTCTGCAGACGTTGACAAAGATTGTTCAATACAAAGACGATGGAAGACATGACCGCATGTTGCTATAATGTAACACTCCTGACTTCCATAAAGCATAACTTCATCACAAATTGAACATTTGTCTTCAGTTATATTGGAGACCAATGATTGAGCCCCTAATACCGAAGATGGTGGCGGAGGACTACGAGCTGTCATTTTATACTCCGAAATGAAAACGAAAAATCAAAATGTAGTGACACGACAAAATTTAAATGAATTCAAGTTTTAAACTTGAGAAGTTGTAAAGGTAAAAAAGTTAATATATATTTCAATACACAGTATTTCCTTACAGCGGTGAGTAGTTTGTAGAAAACAGGTATGTAAACAAGGTGACAAACTTTAATGACTGATAAGAGTAACAAATTGGACTATGGAGTAGGAATTTCGATATGGAAAATCTAACAGAATCGACAAACCAGCATACAATTTTTCCGCTGTTTCTGGAAAACGTGGACCTTAAAGTGCATCAAAGCGCTAGATTAAGGTAAATCCTACGAAATCCAAGATGCTAATACCTAAGCCCGATTCAATTATATTAACCTATGGAAACCTTACTAAAAAATCTCTAAAACTACTGTGACACTTTTCCATTAGAAGGGAAAGGATTGTAGGACTGCTTCTCGGTCAGTCTGTCCGAAACGATCAGCCAACTGAAGATCCGGAGAGGTCCCACAAGTATTTCCAAAACAAATATCTTAATGACACAGGATTTTCTCGATTCTTTTGAAATGAAATTTATTATTTTTTTATAATGAATTTGATGATGGGAGGGGGAAAAATCCACAATGGATTTATTTTTGCCCCACGTTGGGCGCCATTTATTTATGTAATGTCCAAAAGCGAATTTCAATTAAAATTTCAAAATAGTAAATCAAGTTCAACCAACACTTTCGTTAGCAACTTTTTGACATGGGATTGTATCCGAGATGGTTTTAAATAAATGATTCGATAGTAAACAACAAAGACAATGGGAGCCATTAATATGCTAGCTAGCAGTCGGGTGGGGGGGGTTCGCGTCTTCGTTGATCACACAAAGGTACAATCCTGGACATAAATAATTTCTATTATAGACTCCCGAGAAAAATTGAATGAACAAAAAAAAATATCTTACACAACAGAAACTACATCTAATGGTCCAAGATCTGATCATCTATTCAAGAAAAGCCCCATGATGATCAGATAAAAATTAATATAAAATTCAACAAAATAAATCAGTCATTGTTTACCAAAAATATAGGTAGGTTCTCCAGATGGTATTGGAGCCTACAGCCTCTAAACCCTAACCCTGCCATGATCTTATAGGCTTCTTTTATTTATAAGATCCCAAATCTTAATCAGTTTACATTACCTTCCCTCTACATCACCACTTTAAGAAAATCCGAAGACTTAATCTTTCATTTTTAAATTACAGATATTATGTAACAATTTATTCATATTTTGTATCTTAATCCTAACCAAACAACACTAACATCTCTAATGAGATACATACAAGTTCGTATCAAACTCATACATGTATGTTGTGTATGAAAAATTACAGACAAATTATGGGTTAATTTAACAAAACTTTAGCTGCAAAATTGAGAATCGCATAGTATACTCTTTAATTTGATTTCTATGTAATGTGGAAATTTAGAAGTATTTATGTAGTTATTGAAATTTAAGTTGAAATTAACATTTTAGCTTTGTTGTAATTTGAATTACAACTGAAAAGTGAACTGTAACGTACTAATAATAATAATCAAAGTTTTCCATATTTTAAAGTGCAGTAAAAGTATTGTTCGCGCCATATGCGAACGTGTTTTGTACATTTAGATTTGGCTGAGGAAATGTCAGTGCCATGGTGCAGCGCACCTTTAAAGTTCGCAATACGTCGTACGCCTTGCGTTTAGGTGGGCGCTGACGGCGGCAAAAACAGCCTGGTTGGCTCCGAAGAGCTAATCTTTTTTTCTTCTTCTTCCTTTTTGGTTTGCCGGCATTATTCGCAATTCTTTTCTTCAACCAAATCAGCAAAACCATTCCGCTTCCATTTTTTTCTACTTAAAACTAAACTTGTAAATTTTCCTAAATCTAAAAACTACAAATAAATAAAAGTGCTAAAAAATAAATAAAGAGTGTTGTGCCTGTAAAATAAAACAATAAATAGTGCTAAAACCGGCAAATACGACAAAACATAAAACTACATAAAAGGCTAACTAGCCAAAGGCACGAGGGCCAATCAACCAGTTGCGTTGATTCCGCAACAAGTGGAAAAGGTGTGTGTGTGGGTTCCCGAGTGAGTGCGTTCAGAGTGCCGTAACGTGCCTGAAGATATTCGTCCGCAAAAAGGCAGGTAAACATTTGGTCCTATCTCCCGTCAGAAACCAGGAAAGTTGCTCAAGGTGCGTATCATTAAAATATATGTATATAGTGTCCCAGGGAAATTAAAAGTGGCTCAAGAAATTGTTTCTAAGGCTCATGCAAATTATGCAATTGTCAATGTAACGTAATTGAGGTTAGGTTCGAGCGGCCTTTTACATACAAGCGTACATACATATACGTACATATATACAAAAGACGCGCTTTAAGTATATAACAGCCATATTAGCTTTTGTACATAAACGTTTGGCGGCAATAAGGAATTGGTTGTCTCTTTTTCTCACAAGAGACTCTCGTGGTTGTGGAAAATCGTCTTTTACTTGCAAAAAATATTTTTTGATATTTTTCATAAACACTTTGAGAAATTAAATTACAATTTTTTCTCAATTGGATTTTTTATGGGAATATTTGGAGAATTGGCTGTCCCTTTTCTCAACTGAATTTTCTGGCAAGAAATAACTTTGAATATACTATTGTGGTCACGATATTAGCACTGTTTCATGAAATTTGTGTTCCAATTCAAGTTGCGTGGTTTATGTAAGCTGAACGTTGGCCCGTTGGTTTATGGACATTAGGGTGGCACACAGATTTTGCCGAAATATTTTGTTGTAAAATATTTTATATCTTTGGTTATGAAATATTATAATCGTGATCGATTCTAAATTAAATCGTTGGTGGTTCGTAGATTTATTGCGAAACAAGTACGAAGTGCTTAATATTATTGGGAAAAATAATATTTTGAGAGACTTTATCGGGATTTATTTTACGATTTGCTAGAATTAAGAGACAAATATGTCAACGTCGGATAAATTCAACGAAGTAGTTGATGAAGTGGCCCGATTTGAGAATCGGCTGAAGGAGGAAGATTTTTCAGCTTATACTAAAGATGCTATAGAATGCGAGAGAAATGAACTGGAAATGCTGTGGGTTAAATACAAAACGATTTATGAGGAGCATTGTGTAGCTACATCTGAAAAGAAAAAAGTGTATGCAAAGCACAACCAGACTCATAAAGTGTACATTAGGTGCATCAATTTGATAGCTAATGCTGGGCCAGCAGTTTCTGTCAGTGTTTCTAAAGCTGCAGTTGCCAAATCAGACTTTTCAGTTCATGTTCCTCCTTGTGACACTGGGATATTTCGAGGCGATTACGTTTCGTGGCCCACTTTTAGAGATTTGTTTACTGCGATTTTTATAAATAATTCAAGGCTAAGTGCTGTTGAGAAATTATTTTATTTATTTCAAAAGACAGACGGTGAAGCTAGAGAAATCAATCGTAACGTTGCCTTGACGGCAGAGAATTTTGAAATAGCTTGGTCGAATCTAAAAAATCAGTATGAAAATAAGCGTGTTTTAGTAAATAGTCAGTTGCGACTGTTACTCAATATGGCTCCTTGTCAAAGAGATTCATTTCAAGAAATAAAAAGACTTCAAAGGGACATAAATAATTGTATGTCAGTCTTAAAGCTGTTTAATATTGATATTGTTTCGTGGGATCCCATATTCGTGTTTCTGTGTTCATCCAAGTTGTCAGAGCAGACTTTAGGTCTTTGGGAGCAGTCGGTGAAGAACAAGACCGAACTTCCGAAATGGAGTGAACTTAATGGGTTTTTGACAGATAGATTCCATGCGCTAGAAAGTGTTTCAGACATTCTTACTACGGGTAATAAGTGGTCCAACGAA
Source organism: Polietes domitor (assembly GCA_947397865.1). NCBI lineage: Eukaryota > Metazoa > Arthropoda > Insecta > Diptera > Muscidae > Polietes > Polietes domitor. The sequence goes on from OX377618.1 coordinate 97,083,092, forward strand.
GCGCAAAATATATCAAGGAAAACTCATCAAACTAGTACCAAAATTAAGAAACCTAAAACACATCATACTAAGGTCGACGTGGCCCAGTGTAAAATGTGTAAAGATTCTCATCCGATCAGCTCGTGTCACAAGTTTTTGAATATGGATCAGAAAAATCGTGCCTCCACACTTAGAAAGTTTAAGTATTGTTTCAATTGTTTGATGGTTGGCCACATGTTCGTAAATTGTACAGCCCAAAATGGTTGTTCAAAATGTCAAGGCAAACATCACAGTCTTTTGCATAGGGATTTCAATAGAATTCCTAATCAACAAAATCAATCAAGTGGGGCAGATCAAAGTAGTCAGGGTTCAGGACAGCCAAGTACTTCAAGAAATCAAAGTATACAGTCCACTGGGAATCATAATACACTTGGCTCTGTTCAAACACATCACACTACAGTTGCAAAACGAGTTATGTTAGCCACGGCATGGATAAATATTGTTCACCTTGGCTCAACTTACAAAGTTAGAGCGCTGATAGATCCGTGTTCCGATGAAAGCTTTATATCTGAAAAGATTGAAAAGATGCTAAAGTTGCCAACAGTTGCAGTTTCTGCAGAAGTAACTGGATTGGGAGGAGGGATGGTAAGCAAATCCGAAAAGATGGCGACTTTCTTCATAAATTCCAAAAGGAATCCTAATTTTACTCTTAAAGTTGAGGCTTTAGTAGTGGCTAAGGTGACGGGAAACATACCTAGTCATTCACTTTGTCTTACGGGAAATATGGTTTTGCCCAAATTGGATTATGCGGATCCAGACTTCTACAAAAGTAGTCGAATTGACATGCTTTTGGGCGGAGATTTATATCCTACTATATTGCGTGGTGGAGTCCAGCATGGTATCTTTGATTCCCTCGTGGCTCAGGAGACTATTTTTGGCTGGATTGTGACTGGCCCAACAGCCAGTACAGATTCACAACGTGTTACTAGAGTTTCTCATCTGACAAAAGTTTCGATTGACGAGCAGCTAGCAAAATTCTGGGAGATAGAAGAGGTATCTTGTAAGCCAGTTCTTTCAGAAGAAGATAAAAGCTGTGAAAGAATATATTGCTCTACGACAGTGAGGCGTTCTGATGGGAGATATGTGGTAGATCTGCCCTTTAGATCAGAAGCTCCTCACCTTGGCCCTAATCGTCATATAGCTTTGAGTCAGTTTTTGAGAAATGAGAGGTCTTTATTACGAAAACCAGAATTGAAAAGTCAATATGATGAGGTCATAAAGGAGTATTCAACGTTGGCCCACATGGAAAAGGTCGAGTTTCCAGATGGTGGTCCGAGTTATTATCTACCTCATCATGGGGTTTTCAAACCAGAGAGCACGACTACGAAGTTGAGAGTCGTGTTCAATGCTTCTAGCCCATCGTCTAACGGGACGAGTCTTAACGACATATTATATGTGGGCCCGATTCTGCAATCTGATTTAGTGGCCCTTGTTTTAAGGTGGCGCTTCTTTAAATTTGTCTTTAATGCTGACATTTCAAAAATGTACAGACAAATTCTGATAAATCCCGGACAAGCACGTTTTCAAAGAATTGTGTTCAGGGAGACTGAAAATGATGAGATCGTAGATTACCAATTGAAGACCGTCACTTTCGGTGTTAACTGTGCCCCATATTTGGCCCTTAGAACTCTGCTTCGACTAGCTGATGATGAGGAAAATAAGTTTCCTATAGGTGCGAATATTCTTCGTGGCTCAATGTATGTTGATGACGCGTTGGTTGGTACTCATAGTTTGCCTGATGCTTTGGTGGCTCGTGATCAGTTGATTGGTATTCTCAAAACCGCAGGGTTTGAATTGAGGAAATGGACGTCAAATACGAGAACAATTTTGTCAGGATTGCCTTCTGATCATCTCTTAAACTCTGCGTTTTTATGTCTAGATGATAAAAGTACGGCAAAAACTCTGGGTGTACGATGGAACGCAGCAGAAGATTATTTCTATTTTGTAACCGAAAAAATTGGACAGAAACAGACATATACGAAAAGGGAAGTTCTGTCATTAATTGCCCGTTTATTTGATCCAGCTGGCTGGTTGGCACCAGTTATTATAACAGCAAAGATTATAATGCAAGATATGTGGCTCGATAAAATTGGTTGGAATGACGAGATAAAGACGGTGGCTTTCCAAAAGTGGAAAAATTTCATTTCAAAATATAATGAAGTAGACTCCATTAAAATACCTCGTTGGATTAGGTTTTCACCCAGTTGTAGCATAGAATACCATGGGTTTTGTGATTCTTCAGAATCAGCGTATGCGGCAACTTTATATACACGAATTCAGGTGGAAGGTCAAGTTTATTCGAATCTGCTAGTAGCAAAAACGAAAGTGGCTCCAATAAAGAAACCTTCTCTTCCTCGGCTAGAATTATGCGGGGCGGTACTATTAGCAGAAATGGTTGAGAACATTCTACCTCAATTTGAGACAGAAAATTCCCCTTTGTATTTGTGGTCCGATTCTACGATAGTTTTAGCGTGGCTCAAAAAGCCACCTTGTGTCTGGAAAACCTTCGTTGCAAATAGAGTTGCGATTATTCTTGAAAATGTGGGAAATAGACCCTGGTTACATGTAACCTCTAACTATAATCCCGCAGATCTAGCAACCCGGGGGCTGATCCCTTCGGAACTAAAAGATAATGACCTGTGGTGGCACGGACCAGAATGGCTCAGATATGAAAAGACATCGTGGCCCACAACATCGAGATCTTTTGAAACTTCGGAAGAAGCCAGAGGAGTTCAAGTACATGTTGCTAGATCTGATGTAGAAAATGATATACTGGATCGATTTTCATCGTTTCCGCGAGCAATCCATGTTCTGGCTTATATATTTAGATTTGTTCATAATGCCTTGCCTAGTAGACGAAACGGAATGGCGCAAACCCTTTTACGTCTCACGGCTGAAGAGTTATCGTTCGTGAGGAATCGTCTTTTTTTACTGGCCCAGCTTCGTCATTTTCCCAATGAACATCACTGTCTCTCTCAAAAAAGAAATCTTAGCGCCAACAGTCCGCTTCTAACTCTCACACCATCTCTCGACAAAAATGGTGTGATTCGCGCCAACGGCCGCTTAGGTTCCACCAAGAGTCTATCTTATAACGAGCGTCATCCAATAATCTTGGCATATAGTAGCAGGCTAGCTAGACTCTATGTCGACTTTATTCATAAACTAGTCCTATACGGTGGCCCAAGGTTGGTACTCAACACCATTCGTTTGGAATGTTGGATTATAAAGGCAAAAAATCTCGTGAAATATCACATCAGAAATTGTAAAGAATGCGTGCTCTACAAGAAAAAATGTCAAGGTCAAATAATGTCAGTCCTTCCCAAAGAAAGAACTAGTTTCAGTCGCCCTTTCACGAATACAGGAATTGATTTCGCGGGTCCTTTCGAAATAAAAAGTTTCACAGGACGGTACTGTCGGATCACGAAGGGCTATGAGTGTCTGTTTGTATGTTTTTCGACTAAAGCTGTCCATCTCGAAGCCGTGAGTGATCTATCTACTCCTGCCTTCTTGGCTGCCTTGGCCCGTTTCGTGGCTCGTCGTGGTTGTCCCAGTAGAATTTATTCTGACAATGGTCGTAACTTCGTCGGTGCAGCGCGACAGATCGACTCAAACTTCTCCACGCATGTGAAAGAACTTAGGGATGTCGTAGTCTCGAAATATGGTCATCAACAATTGTCGTGGCACTTTATTCCGGCAGGAGCCCCTCATATGGGAGGTCTCTGGGAGGCCGGAGTTAAGAGTTTTAAAAGTCATTTCAAAAAGGTCAGTGGCCAACTAAAATATACATTCGAAGAGTTTTCAACTCTCCTGGCCACTATCGAAGCGTGTCTCAACTCTCGCCCGTTAGGTTCGCTCTCCAACGACGTTGATGAGTTATCGGCTCTCACCCCCGGTCACTTTCTTATCGGTGCTCCTATACTTACCCCAGCAGAACCTACAGAAAAAGCTCCAGTTGACAGTATTTTAAATCGCTGGCGGAAAGTCAAGGCCATGCAGTCGGAACTTTGCCGCAGGTGGAAAAGAGAATATCTGATAGAATTGAATAAGAGAAACAAGTGGCAAGTCCCTCAGGCCGAACCTGTTTGCCCGACCGAATGGCGCCTAGGCCGCGTTGTAAAGGTCTTCCGTGGCTCGGACGATCGTGTTCGCGTAGCGGAGCTCAAGACTCAAAACGGTTTAATAACCAGACCTATCCATAAAATGGTTCTTCTGCCTCGTGATCCATAAAGCTTACTTTTTTCTCCCCGTTTTCTTCACCCTTCCCCCTACTTCCCCATTACTAAATCTATAAGTTACTAATGTCTTCGTTATTGCAGGATACTAAATCAAAATGGCTGAAGCTCAATTTAGTGAGACCTACAAGTGCCCTATATGTCATCGCTACCATGCGATCCGAGATTGCACGCGTTTTCTCGTCCTGGAGCCTGCACGCAGACGCGATCGGGCTATCTCACTGAATTTGTGTACCAGCTGTCTTGCCCAGTCACACCTTCGCCGAGACTGTCCCAGTGTCTTCAAATGCCGTCTTTGTGAACGTCAGCATAATAGCCTCTTACACCCGATCGGCGAACGCCACATCTGGTTCCCTATGACGGCAATGGTACGCCTCTACCCCAACGATACTGAGTGGTTCCGGTTAATCCGTATCGTCATTGACCCGAGTCAGCCACGTTCTTCCATAACGTTAGAGGCAGCTGAGGACTACCATTGTCGCATATCCCGAGGATACACTACCATATGGCTGAAACATCGCTTGTTCGACCGAGAGTTGGTTGACGTAAGATGAGTCGTCGAAGACACCAGATACAGCGACACCCCACGGAAGCGTCTGGATAGTTTGTGGACTGGCAGCCACCCCATCGTTGGTAGATCCAATCTTGCAGACCAGACTTGGTTTGTCCCGAATCCATACCGCCTCATTTTGGGTGCCGACGCTGCCTTCATAGCACTCAGAGGAGCAGCCATTGGTCGTCCCGGCCAGGTACTCATCCAACACACAGTTTTTGGTCCCGTATTCTTCGGGGAAGGGAAATTGGAACCACGCTAAGAATGAATGCGGCAGGTGATCCGTAAGTCACCATCCAACAAACCTAGACATAAGTACCTCAATATGAATTTCTGTTATTTTCTTTCTAACTCAATCTAAGTACCAACTACTGAATTACCTTATCCTTTGTTAAGGCGTTTTCCTTCCTGAAACGAAGGTTCGACCACCTTCTTCCTATAGGAAAGGGAATACTCAGGGATACTTGTTTTAAGTTTATATTTGCCAACCGAACATTTCCTTCAGGAGTGAAAACGCCATGTATATATTAAGCTAAGTTTTTGTTTTTTCTTTAGACGTGTTACCAAATCAATTTTAATTCCCAAGATCTCTAACTTTCGTTTTTTTAACTTTTGCAATTGAAGAGAAAAAAAGTTAATTTCCCACCTATCAAGTCTTGTAAATGAAATTACCTTTGTTTTTCAATTTGGTAACATGTCTAATCATAATGATCTCAAATTACTTGAAGTATGAAGCTTTATAAATATTAATATAGATGTAAGTTGCCTGGGTCGCGTGCACGCTGGAGACAACAAATGCAATTACCTCATCTTCCTCGTTAAATCAAAATGTTAATGTATAATTTACTCTAAAGGTTAATTGCATTTGTCTGTACTCCAGTGTGAACGCGACCTTAGTTTTGCACATTGGTGCAAGGCGGGCGGAATGTTCGCGCCATATGCGAACGTGTTTTGTACATGTAGATTTGGCTGAGGAAATGTCAGTGCCATGGTGCAGCGCACCTTTAAAGTTCGCAATACGTCGTACGCCTTGCGTTTAGGTGGGCGCTGACGGCGGCAAAAACAGCCTGGTTGGCTCCGAAGAGCTAATCTTTTTTTCTTCTTCTTCCTTTTTGGTTTGCCGGCATTATTCACAATTCTTTTCTTCAACCAAATCAGCAAAACCATTCCGCTTCCATTTTTTTCTACTTAAAACTAAACTTGTAAATTTTCCTAAATCTAAAAACTACAAATAAATAAAAGTGCTAAAAAATAAATAAAGAGTGTTGTGCCTGTAAAATAAAACAATAAATAGTGCTAAAACCGGCAAATACGACAAAACATAAAACTACATAAAAGGCTAACTAGCCAAAGGCACGAGGGCCAATCAACCAGTTGCGTTGATTCCGCAACAAGTGGAAAAGGTGTGTGTGTGGGTTCCCGAGTGAGTGCGTCCAGAGTGCCGTAACGTGCCTGAAGATATTCGCCCGCAAAAAGGCAGGTAAACAAGTATAATTGGAAGTGAATCGAACTATATAGAATTTGATGCTAATACTTCAATCAGTAAATCATTTTATAAATAGTATTTTAACTGGTTAGCAAATCAAGAAATCAAAGGAAAAATGTTAAAATAAATTGTACATGTTGTTGGTATCAACGTTTTAAATGAATTTCGGAATTCTTATAGATTTTGCTTCACTTCAATCAATTCTGAGAATAATAATTCAAAATACAAAAAAAAAACAGGCAAAAGACTATTTTACAAATTTATGTTTCAAAGCATTTCAAATTGTATTAAAATGGGATAATTTTTTTGGGTTTCAATTGCAAAGATTTCGACTCAATATTGTATTAATAAGCAAAATTTAAGATAATATAACGAACACAATTTATCACTTACCAAACTCCAGGAGTATTTACCGTAGAACGTCGAGGCCTCGATGAGCAGGTGATTAGGTAATGTCTATATAAATGATTTGAAAAGATGTACCAAAATTTTGCTTATAGAACGAAGTAGCAATCTTTGCCTTTCCCAATTATATGAAACTATAAATAATAATAAAATTAATAATAAATGAATTCTAAGATAAATGATATTTATTGAGTTATCTGGACTTCCGGCTGTTTCCAAATTTGCAATGACTTAAGCAGAGCTGTTGTTGTTTTCTTTTTATCCTTGGGTTTCACGTGGCTGCTGTAGCGCATATGGATCTTTTGTAAAGCAATTGTAATTTGTAATTCAAAAAAATTAAGTTTCTGTTCCAATGGTTCCAGGGTCACGTTACTCTTTTCATTCTTGTTGAACTTTTTGTACGGGGTACTGGTAGGAATTGCGGCTTTGGCGTTTTATATCTCCAAGTTTATACCAACATGGGTCGTCACCTTTCGAAATTGGGGTTATGAAGCTTAAGGGGGAAAATGGATTTGCCGTTTTATGACCAAAAGGCTTTACCACGTAAAATATGGAATTTCGCACCAACGATCCCAAAGTCTCCCTATCCAGACCTTGTTCAGTGGAAAGTGCACCAATGCCGGGCAATGCACTTAGGTGCTAGAAGCTGATGGCATTACTTGCTACCCTGGCATCGACGTACTCCCAAGTTATGATCTGTAGAAAGTTGTAACCTTAATTTGTGAAATTATTAAAAATATCATTAAAATACCTCCAGGCTTTGTTCACTTCCACTGAATTACACAAGAATTTCTTACAAATCCTATACATACGATGTTGATGTGAAAGACTATCTTCGATAAAAATTGTCTTTGTCTTTTCACATATAATTTAATTTTAAATATTAACTCAGTTGAAGTTTTTTTATAAAATTTATAGAGTTTATATGTTGTGCACTGTACCATATGTCGAAACAGAAAGAATGACGACATTTTTACGACAAAAGGTTTGAGCCTTACTTGAAAAGGGATAGTCGCAAACACATAAATCCACCACTATGGATTTGTAGCAAGCAGTAGTACAACAACAACAACTGCAGCAATCATACAAGTGTGGAGTACTGATCTAATTATTGCCTAGTTATTCTAAAAATAGAACACCAAACAATGATCGAACTAGGTACATCCCAGCAAACATTATAACGTACGGTCACTCATAGCCAATTTTGGATGTAGTTTGTCCCATTAAACGATATGCAAATTGTAAACCGTTTTGGTATCTGCTTGGTTTTATTTTCAATTCGACAAGAAATATGTATGTGTGTAAATTACGTTGGAATTATAAAACAAAACAAAAAAATCATATAGACGAAGAAAAAACCATTCTGCAGCTTCCGGGTTTCGAACCTGAGACCTTCAACATGAGAGTCTGGCGTTCACCCACTGTACCATGCTAAGCGATGCTTGCGCCACAGCTAAGTTAGAGTTTCGTCGCACATACAACCAATGCGGTAGTTTGTCTATCTGAATAGACAAACAGATATTACCTTAAAGTAACCGCTATGAAATTGAAGAACAATTATATGAGGTAAGATAATACACGATTATCCCAGCGAACAATATTGCGATAGACATCATGTTGAAACCATTTCATGATAACAGATAACTAAAAAAAAATCGTTCATCACAACATCACGCTAACTTGGATACCAGGTCATAACAATATAACCGGTAAATAAAAGGCTCGGAGGGAGAAACCTGTAACGTACACATCCCAGTTGTCGAACTACTTTACTACGTAGATGACATAGTGAACAACGCAACAAGGTTTAGGTGGGAGTCCATACACAATTGCGGAATAACCAGGACCTTGTGGCCAAACATCTGCCAGAAAAGGACCACGGAGCTATTAACTTTTGACAAAAGATCGCTAAGCACGCTTAGAGGAGTACACTGTGTGATTGGTAACATGGTTGAACGCATCGGTATCTCACGCGAAGACTACTGCAGGAGTTGCTTCGATGATAATGAATAAGAACTCAGACTATCCTTTCTAGGAAGTATGTACATCGACGATCTGACGGATTTAGCAAATGTAACTCTACGGAATCTGCTCAACTTTATCAACAAGACAAAATGCTTTCAGAAGGAAGCGATCGATACTTTCTGTTTCTCTTCCTCAATATTATTCTCACTCTCGTACCAACCATAACACTCTACCAGACTATCTTCTCTCTCTATATTCTTTATATTAACTTTATGGGTACCACAATGATCCTCCATAGGCCTCCGAGTGAAACTAGCTCCTTCCGGCAACCCTTTCAACCTAACCTATGGTGCTACAACATGGGGTATCACCCAGGCTAATATGAAAAAACTACAAGCGTTTATAAATCGGTGCGCATATATTGACCCAATACGATAACTACAAACGAGCTGCTGGCCCTGACAAACAATAGACCACTAAAACAATAAATAAAAAAACGTAAATGGACGTGGATTGGCCACATTTTAAGAAGACTCGACGGCGATATTACCAAAGCTTCACTACAATGGAATCCCCAAGGTAACCGGCGACCAGGAAGACCCCGTATGGCATGGACAATATGTGTAAAACAAGAATACGAAACCCTCAACAAAACATGGAATCAAGTCAAAACTATGACTATATATATATATGATTGAAGAAGATGGAGAGAAATGTACAGATTTGATGTTAAACCAAAGGACACATAACAAGTTGTCAAGTAGTTCACATTTTTCATCAAATGATTAGGATTGTAAATCGAAATTTTTAATTCGATCTTTTCTGACAGTGCCAGTCCCAAAAATCCTAATTTCTTTCAACGCTATAATCAGGATAACTGATATAAACCAGTTGTCCAAAAATAGTTTATAATTTTTATGATGTGGAAGTGTTCTGGCTAAATATAAAACAACATCTGACGATATTCCTAGTCCATATGACGGACATGCACAATTACCAATATAAAGCGTAACATTTTCATACCCCACTTATGAGACTTAGCTGGGTTATACTGTTTCAAACTCGATCGACCTATATAATTTTCCTGTATATAAAATGCATACGAACCCTTGAAAGCAATTATTTGTCTGTCAATACTTTGATACTTTTAAGGTAATTTTTTGAATTTTTCTTTGAGAAGACTCAATAATGGGCATATCTTAGCTTGTCATAATTGGGATCGTCTTTATTGAGTTGTTTGCTATTATCATTGAATTGAAAACACTGCTTTATTTTGTCGAATCTATTACGAGAAATCGCATTTGTTATTGCTGTTAGCTTCAGTTCATGCGATCATTCAATTTTGAAGTGCGACAGTTTTAAAACACCCAGATACAAGAGGACTCCATATAACATCTAATTTCCAATTACTGAAATGTAATTGTAATCTAATACAAGGTTTTGTAAAGCAAAAATATTAGATTGATTTACCACAAGACCTAAAGCTTCCGTATCAAAAAATTGACGGAAATATTATACTGCAGTTCTTGTTTCTGTTACTGTTGACTTATTAGCACCTTTCCAAATACAGTCGGTAGCCATATATGACTTTGACGTCCACTTGAGGACCTTCAAATCTACTTTTTCATAAGTTTCATTTGCAATGCTAGGTATTTCTTCACATTCTTTATTTATCCATAAGACTAAGGTGTACGATTTCTTCAGTTTCCGCGAAATGAATGATTCACATTAAAAAATCTTTCTTCTGAAAATCCATCTTGGTTATCACTTTCTTCGTCTGATGACACATCCCAATTAGAGATGTGCGCGACTCACGTGAATCACGCGTGATCGTGAGCAAAATTTATTTTACTCACGTGAGCGTACGTGAACGCGAGGAACGAAAAAATGTTCGTGCGTGAATGTTTTTTCGTGATTCGCACATATTTATAATTATTTTATTTCGTTTAAAAATGTGAAATTTTCAAAATATAACATATTTATAACATATAACATAACATATTTATTTATTAAAAAAAGTGTTTCAATGCAATAATAATTTCTATTTCTATTTCTATTTCTATTATTTAAGCAAGCATTCCCTGCATCAACAATAGGCACTGAATTTATATGGGAAACCCGCATTAGTGTTAGTTCAATTAAAAAAACACATAACTGATATCGGGGTATATGCTTTGTTTTCTACTTGGATTTTATGTCACTATATATCACTCTATCATTTTGTATACTACTTTAAAAATACGAATTTAAGACAAACATCGCAAACATAGAGTGATTTAAATAATATAATTTTCGGATTTGCGATGCGTTAGTCTTTTCGATTTGGAATGTATATATTATTTTCGTTGTGGAAATTGTTTGCGTGATTATCGTGAACTACGTGATTCACGCGTGATCGTGAGCAAAAATTAGTTTACTCACGTGAGCGTGCGTGAACGTGAGTAACGAAAAAATCTTCGTGCGTGATTCATTTTTTTCCTTCGTGAGCGTGCGTGAACGTGAGCCAATAATCACTCACGCGCACATCTCTAATCCCAATTGAACTCTAAAATTCGCATGATTTCATGGGAAGAAAAGCCTTTCTCATGAGGTCTCATTCTAAAAAAACAATTGATATTGCAAATGAAAAACAAAAACTTACTTGCCAAATAATGTTAATATAAGTATGTTTACTATAATTTAATGGACACTTTTAACTTTTATGTTTTCTTTTTTCACTGAACGACATTTAAAAATGTTTATCAATTTGTGCAAGTCAAAATTTCAACGATATTCATTATCTGCGAAAATAATTATGAAAGTAACAAAAATAAAATGTTTGACGTTTGTTTTGATTCTCATTCTTAAGCAATGAACAAGATCATATGAACTTACAGGTTAGAAAAAAATCATCCAGAGTTCCCGCACTGAGATGCTAAACACGCGAAGTTGCTCACAATCAATGCTAAGGTTGTTACAAAGATTGGCAAATATTTCTGGTAAGTTTTCATTATCCTCTTTTGGTACAACAGTAAATGAATTCCAGGGGGCACTGCTGTGTTTTCTTGAGTCAGAATTTTACTTTTGAGTTTGATTACTTAATTTTTTAGATTTGCAACTTGATGACATATTTCCTCTCGTTTCCATTTATCGACATCAATTTAATGTCATTTAATTTTTTGCCAATTTCGAAAAGACTGCGTTCATCACTTTCTTGTATCATTTTATTTATTGTTTCTGTATGTTTATCAAATAATCTATTATTTAAATAAACTTAATAGGAGATTCACAATTTGTCATCTTATGCGTTTTCGAAATATTTTCGAGTAATCGGTTATGCATTGACTGATTTGTATGTTGCGGTGTGCGAGGTTCCATTAATTTATTACTGAGCAGCAGTTTAATTTTTGAATAATAGGTTTCGTTTTTTAAGTATACATTCTAATTATTTTAGACTGATTGAAAATTCAACATTGACCCACTATTTTTGTCTGAGTGTATCAGTTGGTATTGTTTGTTTATTTATTGATTCGTGAAGTTGGAAGTCTTTTTCTCACAACTCGAGTGAAAAATAGCCTTTTGTAATTATTTCTGATAACACTAGTCAACAGTCAAAATGTACTCGGGATGCGATAATTTTTTCTGTGTAGATAACCTTGACATGAGCTCGAAAAACGCAATAAAAATTTTTTTTTCGTTTGGTTTTTGTTTTTTTTTTTTTTTTAAATTTAAAAAAATTTTTTTTGGTTAATTTATTTCGTCCGGCATAACTCGGGAACCACTAGCCCGATTTAATTGAATTAAATTTTAAAAAATTTAAAATTACAATTCCCTTAATCTGTTCATATATTGTTTTCCTATACAAGCAACAGTTTCCAAGTTAAAAATGAATATATAAAGGAAAAAACTTATTTTTTGCCTAAAGATTTTTTTTTTTTTTTTAAATCCATAAAAAATCCAAAATGAAAAAAAATGTCAAATCTTATTACTTTTACGTAAAGTCACATAACCTATGAGCAAAATGAGACAAAGATCATGAAAATCGATGCACGCGTTTCGCTTTTATTCGCAATCGAGTAAAGGTATGAATTTCAAAATTTTGCTCGACATATGCACAACTTTGTCTATGGTAAGGTTTTTCTTTTTTTTTTGATTCTCAGAATTAACAAAACGGAATAAACAAAGGGTTATTTAATTTTTATGATTGCGTAAGCAAAGTAATAAACGCTAATAAATGTGCGTGAACAATTAAAAGGAAAAAAGGAAAGGGGACTTTTTTAATTATTTGAGTTTTCCGTTGGCTACCTGTATGATTTTTTTACAGAAATGCAACCCACATTTAAGGGTGGTCATTATTCGGAAAATTTAATACTCACACATGGTGAAACAGGTATGTAGCCACCGTAAAAAAATATACACCCATTTATAAGTACCTGTCAGTAAAATACTAAACAATACACAGTATAAATAGGTCTTCATTGATCGATTTTTCTCATTCAACAAGTGTCGACGAACGCGATAGTTAAAATGAGCAAACGTTCGCGAGGATTTGAATGCAATACCAATCCAAGTAATTTTTGTTACATGTGCGGAGAATACGTTTCTGAAAAAAACAAGCGTTGTTTTTCACCTAAATTGAGAGATTCATTTGAAGAGAGCTTCAATTTAAAGGTCTCAAACATAGATGAGCGGTGGACACCAAGTGCTCTATGTCCAAGGTGCTACGTACAGCTAGCTGACTCAAGGTAAGTGTAGATTACGAAATTCAAGAACATATATAACTTATTATTGAAATTCTTTCAGACGACAGCCGAGAATCATCATGCCAATGCTTTGGAGAGCTCCGCTTTGCCATGTAACAGATTGCTACTTCTGTCTTAGCAAAAAAACAGGCGTGGGAAAAAATATACGATGGACTTACGCTGCTGTTTCAACAGTGAATTTTCCAGTGCCATTTTGCGAAGAACCAGTGGACCCGCAACCGTCCGTTTCAAGATGGGCATCTAATAATGAGGCGATACATCCAACATCAGATCCGGAGGCAGTAGAAACCACATCAGAATGCGAGTCAACATATACATTGCATGGAGGTCAACGCTTATGTTCCCAAGCAGAACTGAACGATTGGGTTAGAGAATTTAAACTCTCCAAGGAAGATGCAGAGTTGCATGCATCGCGCATGCAACAGTTCGGTTTCTTGGCTCCTGGTGTGGTGACAACAATCTACAGGAAGCGTCATGAACCATACGCAAGGTACTACACAAAAAAAGACAACATCTGTTTTTGTAAGGACATTCCCGGATTATTTGGTGAACTCGGGTACTCTTACGATCCAGGAGAGTGGCGTCTTTTCATCGACAGCAACAAGCAGAGCCTTAAAGCAATTTTACTGCACAACGGCAACGAGAAACCTTCGATTCCAATTGCTCATGCCGTTGACACCAAGGAAACATACGAAGTCATGGACAATCTACTAAAGTGCCTTAACTATGAGAGGCACGATTGGAAAGTTTGTGCCGACCTTAAGGTTATCGGTATCCTTTGTGGATTACAAGGTGGATTCACAAAGTACTGTTGTTTTCTCTGCCTTTGGGACAGCCGCGATCGTCAACATCATTACACCAGGAGGAGTTGGACAGAAAGAGTTAACTCATCCCCGGCAGCGACAACGTGAAATATACACCACTCATAAAAAAGAAAAATGTTTTTCTCCCACCTCTTCACATAAAGCTCGGACTCATAAAAAACTTCGTGAAAGCTATCAACAAAGATGGCGAAGCGTTCGCCTATTTAAAAACCATTTTTCCTCACCTTTCATCGGCAAAGATTAAGGAAGGCGTTTTCGACGGTCCGCAAATTAAAAAGTTGTTGCAAGACCAACAGTTTGAGCACATTTTATCACCAAATGAAGCTGCAGCTTGGAACTCATTTCGGCAAATTGTTTCCGGATTTCTTGGAAACAACAAAAGCTCAAATTACAGAGAGATCGTCGAACAACTACTTTTTTATAATTAATTAATGTTGATATCCTTAGGATAATTTCTTGTACATATATCGAATTGTTTTTTAATTTAAAGTCATATATTTTTGTCACCCAACAAATTTTAATTTTTTTTGTAATAAAAAAGAAAAAACCTTACCATAGACAAAGTTGTGCATATGTCGAGCAAATTTTTGAAATTCATACCTTTACTCAATTGCGAATAAAAGCGAAACGCGTGCATCGATTTTCATGATCTTTGTCTCATTTTGCTCATAGGTTATGTGACTTTACGTAAAAGTAATAAGATTTGACATTTTTTTTCATTTTGGATTTTTTATGGATTTAAAAAAAAAATTTAAATCATTAGGCAAAAAATAAGTTTTTTCCTTTATATATTCATTTTTAACTTGGAAACTGTTGCTTGTATAGGAAAACAATATATGAACAGATTAAGGGAATTGTAATTTTAAATTTTAAAATTTAATTCAATTAAATCGGGCTAGTGGTTCCCGAGTTATGCCGGACGAAACAAATTAACCAAAAAAAAATTTTTTAAATTAAAAAAAAAAAATAAAACAAAAACCAAACGAAAAAAAAATTTTTTATTGCGTTTTTCGAGCTCATGTCAAGGTTATCTACACAGAAAAAATTATCGCATCCGGAGTACATGAAATTTTTTTCATTTTGTTGAGTAGTGTAATTAATGCTCAATTTATTAATTTTTTTAAGAACCCGAACAATTTGCAATTTTCTACGCTTACAGTATTAATTAAAGTCGCAATTGAAGGAAAAGGTCATAAAGTCAGAAACGTCATGAATGTAAAGATCCTCTGTCAATGTTTTATGCCGATCTTGAGCCCAATAAAAACCATTCAGGTGTGTATGATATGAAATATATATACAACGCTGTCGTAAAAATGTAAGCACCTATCAAGAAATATGTCATTCAATGCTTTAGGTGCCAACAATTCATTCATTCCAAAACGTATTGTAGAATCAATAAGAGTGTCAAATACCACTCCATATCAGTATGTACAATGCCCGTGAACATTGCACATCAATGCTCAAACCGCTTGGAGAATCATACTGCTAACTACAAACTACAGCTCCTGGGAAGGAAAAATCTAGTCAGAAGGTAAAATGTACTAAACACTACACAAGCTGAATTCAACCACAATAACACAACAATATAAATAATAATCTATATGCAAACATATATAGTACACCAAACCGGTGGTCCGATTCGCTTGAAAATTATACTGTATTTAAATTCTGGACAGGAAATGGTTCCTGGATATACTGGCCATGATAGGAGGGGGTGATACCTCCCACACAAACAATATTTTAAAACTATCAAAAATTACTTGTTTTATCTTCCAAAGCATACAAACTAGGGTAATAGAGAAGAATGAACCCTTGCAACGCCGAGTACAAAATACTAGTAATAATCTAAATTTTAATCAACAATCATTTTCCGAAGCCGTTAAAATAATCAAAACAACATAAACTTCAACTAAAATCAGTGTTGCTGTATGGTTCGGGTTAACATGGTAATGGAAGACATAACTTTTAGGTGATTTAGTACTCATTATTCTACCGTATTAAAGCTGGCTGCCGATACTTGCCTATCGCATGTTATTACAATAAAAGTGTTGCACCTCCAACAAAAATTTATTTTTTTTCGCATTTTATAAAGCAACATATTTGGTGTACTATGACCGTCAGAGTTTTTTGTGAATTTTGTGAATGTTGATTGGTTATTAATTTGGACAATTGTGCAAAAAAAAAGGCGGAATTGGAAGAGGGGGTGTGGTACCTCCCATAAGAGGACGAAATCTCAATCTTCACAGACGGTTCCGAGATGGAGTCGGGCACCGGGTCAGGCGTTTTCTCATATAACATAACATATTTATTTATTAAAAAAAGTGTTTCAATGCAATAATAATTTCTATTTTTTTCTATTATTTAAGCAAGCATTCCCTGCATCAACAATAGGCACTGAATTTATATGGGAAACCCGCATTAGTGTTAGTTCAATTAAAAAAACACATAACTGATATCGGGGTATATGCTTTGTTTTCTACTTGG
This sequence comes from Polietes domitor, assembly GCA_947397865.1. Taxonomy (NCBI): domain Eukaryota; kingdom Metazoa; phylum Arthropoda; class Insecta; order Diptera; family Muscidae; genus Polietes; species Polietes domitor. The sequence goes on from OX377618.1 coordinate 97,099,822, forward strand.
ATTTTATGTCACTATATATCACTCTATCATTTTGTATACTACTTTAAAAATACGAATTTAAGACAAACATCGCAAACATAGAGTGATTTAAATAATATAATTTTCGGATTTGCGATGCGTTAGTCTTTTCGATTTGGAATGTATATATTATTTTCGTTGTGGAAATTGTTTGCGTGATTATCGTGAACTACGTGATTCACGCGTGATCGTGAGCAAAAATTAGTTTACTCACGTGAGCGTGCGTGAACGTGAGTAACGAAAAAATCTTCGTGCGTGATTCATTTTTTTCCTTCGTGAGCGTGCGTGAACGTGAGCCAATAATCACTCACGCGCACATCTCTAATCCCAATTGAACTCTAAAATTCGCATGATTTCATGGGAAGAAAAGCCTTTCTCATGAGGTCTCATTCTAAAAAAACAATTGATATTGCAAATGAAAAACAAAAACTTACTTGCCAAATAATGTTAATATAAGTATGTTTACTATAATTTAATGGACACTTTTAACTTTTATGTTTTCTTTTTTCACTGAACGACATTTAAAAATGTTTATCAATTTGTGCAAGTCAAAATTTCAACGATATTCATTATCTGCGAAAATAATTATGAAAGTAACAAAAATAAAATGTTTGACGTTTGTTTTGATTCTCATTCTTAAGCAATGAACAAGATCATATGAACTTACAGGTTAGAAAAAAATCATCCAGAGTTCCCGCACTGAGATGCTAAACACGCGAAGTTGCTCACAATCAATGCTAAGGTTGTTACAAAGATTGGCAAATATTTCTGGTAAGTTTTCATTATCCTCTTTTGGTACAACAGTAAATGAATTCCAGGGGGCACTGCTGTGTTTTCTTGAGTCAGAATTTTACTTTTGAGTTTGATTACTTAATTTTTTAGATTTGCAACTTGATGACATATTTCCTCTCGTTTCCATTTATCGACATCAATTTAATGTCATTTAATTTTTTGCCAATTTCGAAAAGACTGCGTTCATCACTTTCTTGTATCATTTTATTTATTGTTTCTGTATGTTTATCAAATAATCTATTATTTAAATAAACTTAATAGGAGATTCACAATTTGTCATCTTATGCGTTTTCGAAATATTTTCGAGTAATCGGTTATGCATTGACTGATTTGTATGTTGCGGTGTGCGAGGTTCCATTAATTTATTACTGAGCAGCAGTTTAATTTTTGAATAATAGGTTTCGTTTTTTAAGTATACATTCTAATTATTTTAGACTGATTGAAAATTCAACATTGACCCACTATTTTTGTCTGAGTGTATCAGTTGGTATTGTTTGTTTATTTATTGATTCGTGAAGTTGGAAGTCTTTTTCTCACAACTCGAGTGAAAAATAGCCTTTTGTAATTATTTCTGATAACACTAGTCAACAGTCAAAATGTACTCGGGATGCGATAATTTTTTCTGTGTAGATAACCTTGACATGAGCTCGAAAAACGCAATAAAAATTTTTTTTTCGTTTGGTTTTTGTTTTTTTTTTTTTTTTAAATTTAAAAAAATTTTTTTTGGTTAATTTATTTCGTCCGGCATAACTCGGGAACCACTAGCCCGATTTAATTGAATTAAATTTTAAAAAATTTAAAATTACAATTCCCTTAATCTGTTCATATATTGTTTTCCTATACAAGCAACAGTTTCCAAGTTAAAAATGAATATATAAAGGAAAAAACTTATTTTTTGCCTAAAGATTTTTTTTTTTTTTTTAAATCCATAAAAAATCCAAAATGAAAAAAAATGTCAAATCTTATTACTTTTACGTAAAGTCACATAACCTATGAGCAAAATGAGACAAAGATCATGAAAATCGATGCACGCGTTTCGCTTTTATTCGCAATCGAGTAAAGGTATGAATTTCAAAATTTTGCTCGACATATGCACAACTTTGTCTATGGTAAGGTTTTTCTTTTTTTTTTGATTCTCAGAATTAACAAAACGGAATAAACAAAGGGTTATTTAATTTTTATGATTGCGTAAGCAAAGTAATAAACGCTAATAAATGTGCGTGAACAATTAAAAGGAAAAAAGGAAAGGGGACTTTTTTAATTATTTGAGTTTTCCGTTGGCTACCTGTATGATTTTTTTACAGAAATGCAACCCACATTTAAGGGTGGTCATTATTCGGAAAATTTAATACTCACACATGGTGAAACAGGTATGTAGCCACCGTAAAAAAATATACACCCATTTATAAGTACCTGTCAGTAAAATACTAAACAATACACAGTATAAATAGGTCTTCATTGATCGATTTTTCTCATTCAACAAGTGTCGACGAACGCGATAGTTAAAATGAGCAAACGTTCGCGAGGATTTGAATGCAATACCAATCCAAGTAATTTTTGTTACATGTGCGGAGAATACGTTTCTGAAAAAAACAAGCGTTGTTTTTCACCTAAATTGAGAGATTCATTTGAAGAGAGCTTCAATTTAAAGGTCTCAAACATAGATGAGCGGTGGACACCAAGTGCTCTATGTCCAAGGTGCTACGTACAGCTAGCTGACTCAAGGTAAGTGTAGATTACGAAATTCAAGAACATATATAACTTATTATTGAAATTCTTTCAGACGACAGCCGAGAATCATCATGCCAATGCTTTGGAGAGCTCCGCTTTGCCATGTAACAGATTGCTACTTCTGTCTTAGCAAAAAAACAGGCGTGGGAAAAAATATACGATGGACTTACGCTGCTGTTTCAACAGTGAATTTTCCAGTGCCATTTTGCGAAGAACCAGTGGACCCGCAACCGTCCGTTTCAAGATGGGCATCTAATAATGAGGCGATACATCCAACATCAGATCCGGAGGCAGTAGAAACCACATCAGAATGCGAGTCAACATATACATTGCATGGAGGTCAACGCTTATGTTCCCAAGCAGAACTGAACGATTGGGTTAGAGAATTTAAACTCTCCAAGGAAGATGCAGAGTTGCATGCATCGCGCATGCAACAGTTCGGTTTCTTGGCTCCTGGTGTGGTGACAACAATCTACAGGAAGCGTCATGAACCATACGCAAGGTACTACACAAAAAAAGACAACATCTGTTTTTGTAAGGACATTCCCGGATTATTTGGTGAACTCGGGTACTCTTACGATCCAGGAGAGTGGCGTCTTTTCATCGACAGCAACAAGCAGAGCCTTAAAGCAATTTTACTGCACAACGGCAACGAGAAACCTTCGATTCCAATTGCTCATGCCGTTGACACCAAGGAAACATACGAAGTCATGGACAATCTACTAAAGTGCCTTAACTATGAGAGGCACGATTGGAAAGTTTGTGCCGACCTTAAGGTTATCGGTATCCTTTGTGGATTACAAGGTGGATTCACAAAGTACTGTTGTTTTCTCTGCCTTTGGGACAGCCGCGATCGTCAACATCATTACACCAGGAGGAGTTGGACAGAAAGAGTTAACTCATCCCCGGCAGCGACAACGTGAAATATACACCACTCATAAAAAAGAAAAATGTTTTTCTCCCACCTCTTCACATAAAGCTCGGACTCATAAAAAACTTCGTGAAAGCTATCAACAAAGATGGCGAAGCGTTCGCCTATTTAAAAACCATTTTTCCTCACCTTTCATCGGCAAAGATTAAGGAAGGCGTTTTCGACGGTCCGCAAATTAAAAAGTTGTTGCAAGACCAACAGTTTGAGCACATTTTATCACCAAATGAAGCTGCAGCTTGGAACTCATTTCGGCAAATTGTTTCCGGATTTCTTGGAAACAACAAAAGCTCAAATTACAGAGAGATCGTCGAACAACTACTTTTTTATAATTAATTAATGTTGATATCCTTAGGATAATTTCTTGTACATATATCGAATTGTTTTTTAATTTAAAGTCATATATTTTTGTCACCCAACAAATTTTAATTTTTTTTGTAATAAAAAAGAAAAAACCTTACCATAGACAAAGTTGTGCATATGTCGAGCAAATTTTTGAAATTCATACCTTTACTCAATTGCGAATAAAAGCGAAACGCGTGCATCGATTTTCATGATCTTTGTCTCATTTTGCTCATAGGTTATGTGACTTTACGTAAAAGTAATAAGATTTGACATTTTTTTTCATTTTGGATTTTTTATGGATTTAAAAAAAAAATTTAAATCATTAGGCAAAAAATAAGTTTTTTCCTTTATATATTCATTTTTAACTTGGAAACTGTTGCTTGTATAGGAAAACAATATATGAACAGATTAAGGGAATTGTAATTTTAAATTTTAAAATTTAATTCAATTAAATCGGGCTAGTGGTTCCCGAGTTATGCCGGACGAAACAAATTAACCAAAAAAAAATTTTTTAAATTAAAAAAAAAAAATAAAACAAAAACCAAACGAAAAAAAAATTTTTTATTGCGTTTTTCGAGCTCATGTCAAGGTTATCTACACAGAAAAAATTATCGCATCCGGAGTACATGAAATTTTTTTCATTTTGTTGAGTAGTGTAATTAATGCTCAATTTATTAATTTTTTTAAGAACCCGAACAATTTGCAATTTTCTACGCTTACAGTATTAATTAAAGTCGCAATTGAAGGAAAAGGTCATAAAGTCAGAAACGTCATGAATGTAAAGATCCTCTGTCAATGTTTTATGCCGATCTTGAGCCCAATAAAAACCATTCAGGTGTGTATGATATGAAATATATATACAACGCTGTCGTAAAAATGTAAGCACCTATCAAGAAATATGTCATTCAATGCTTTAGGTGCCAACAATTCATTCATTCCAAAACGTATTGTAGAATCAATAAGAGTGTCAAATACCACTCCATATCAGTATGTACAATGCCCGTGAACATTGCACATCAATGCTCAAACCGCTTGGAGAATCATACTGCTAACTACAAACTACAGCTCCTGGGAAGGAAAAATCTAGTCAGAAGGTAAAATGTACTAAACACTACACAAGCTGAATTCAACCACAATAACACAACAATATAAATAATAATCTATATGCAAACATATATAGTACACCAAACCGGTGGTCCGATTCGCTTGAAAATTATACTGTATTTAAATTCTGGACAGGAAATGGTTCCTGGATATACTGGCCATGATAGGAGGGGGTGATACCTCCCACACAAACAATATTTTAAAACTATCAAAAATTACTTGTTTTATCTTCCAAAGCATACAAACTAGGGTAATAGAGAAGAATGAACCCTTGCAACGCCGAGTACAAAATACTAGTAATAATCTAAATTTTAATCAACAATCATTTTCCGAAGCCGTTAAAATAATCAAAACAACATAAACTTCAACTAAAATCAGTGTTGCTGTATGGTTCGGGTTAACATGGTAATGGAAGACATAACTTTTAGGTGATTTAGTACTCATTATTCTACCGTATTAAAGCTGGCTGCCGATACTTGCCTATCGCATGTTATTACAATAAAAGTGTTGCACCTCCAACAAAAATTTATTTTTTTTCGCATTTTATAAAGCAACATATTTGGTGTACTATGACCGTCAGAGTTTTTTGTGAATTTTGTGAATGTTGATTGGTTATTAATTTGGACAATTGTGCAAAAAAAAAGGCGGAATTGGAAGAGGGGGTGTGGTACCTCCCATAAGAGGACGAAATCTCAATCTTCACAGACGGTTCCGAGATGGAGTCGGGCACCGGGTCAGGCGTTTTCTCAGAGCAGCTAAACCTTGAATTTTCAGTTAGACTGTCAACAAGATGTACCCTTCTTCAGGCAGAAGTCCACGCCATAAATGAAGCAGCAAAAATGGTTTTTGAGAGGAATCTCCCCCCTTAAAACTCAAAATCTATGTGGATAGTATGGCGGCAATCAAAGCCCTAAGTTCAACAGTCATCAAATCACGATGTGTTAGAAACTGTATAAACTCACTCACCCAAATCCAAACTCTTAACATCACGCTAACTTGGATACCAGGTCATAACAATATAACCGGTAAAGAAAAGGCTCGGAGGGAGAAACCTGTAACGTACACATCCCAGTTGTCGAACTACTTTACTACGTAGATGACATAGTGGACAACGCAACAAGGTTTAGGTGGGAGTCCATACACAATTGCGGAATAACAAGGACCTTGTGGCCAAACATCTGCCAGAAAAGGACCACGGAGCTATTAACTTTTGACAAAAGATCGCTAAGCACGCTTAGAGGAGTACACTGTGTGATTGGTAAGATGGTTGAACGCATCGGTATCTCACGCGAAGACTACTGCAGGAGTTGCTTCGATGATAATGAATAAGAACTCAGACTATCCTTTCTAGGAAATATGTTCATCGACGATCTGACGGATTTAGCAAATGTAACTCTACGGAATCTGCTCAACTTTATCAACAAGACAAAATGCTTTCAGAAGGAAGCGATCGATACTTTATAATTATCTTTTCTAACATTTTCTCTTCCTCAATATTATTCTCACTCTCATACCAACCATAACACTCTACCAGACTATCTTCTCTCTCTATATTCTTTATATTAACTTTATGGGTACCACAATGATCCTCCATAGGCCTCCGAGTGAAACAAGCTCCTTCCGGCAACCCTTTCAACCTAACCTATGGTGCTACAACATGGCTAATATAAAAAAACTACAAGCGTTTATAAATCGGTGCGCATATATTGACCCAATACGATAACTTCAAACGAGCTGCTGGCCCTGACAAACAATAGACCACTAAAACAATAAATAAAAAACGTAAATGGACGTGGATTGGCCACATTTTAAGAAGACTCGACGGCGCACAGTGATCAATTTCGCGAGATAGCGGTCAAAACTCTATAACTTTTGGCCGGATTGGTATTTTTTTACGCAAATTGTTTTGTTCAATAGGAGGGACTTTAAGCTTCAATTTGCGTGTTCAAACGTAAAAATCGACTGATAGGAACGTAAGTAATGTGGAGTTAAAAATGCATTTTAATTTTTTGTTGAGTTTCCATGTAAAAGTTGAATATTTTGACATTTTAAATAGGTATATTTTTTATAATTTCTTATTTTCTTCAATCGTATTTTACAACCAATACTTATTTATTATTCCTAAACTTAATTTTGGTCAGAAAATGCCAACATTTGGCCCCTGACATTTATTTAGTCTCAATATTCACAGGGGCCAAAGGTTGGTTTTTGTGAAAGAAAGCTAATTCTTGTGAGGATTAAACTGAAAAATAACACTGAAATTCCCAACAATATCAATACCATTTGGATATATTATATACAGAACACAACATCGATAAAATTTTAAGTAAACTTTTACTATTGATTTAAAGTGCACATATATTTTATTTAAATGTATTAATAAAAATTTATACTAAAATTAGAAACAAATTATAATCTTTAAACTAGTGTTAATTAAACAATATTAGTAAAAATTTCTTCCAAATAGCTTTGATTTTCATTTTGCAGTAGTTGTTTAGCTTCTTCGTCTAACTCTAATGAGGTTGATTTCCATTTTTGTCGAATACTGGACATATATGGGTCTGATGTGCACAACAAAATATTAATAAGATCTTCATTAGTACAATATCTGGAAATTTTTCTTGTATTGTGCTCGCGAAAGAATCTGTAGTCTTTGTTCCTTTTTCTTGCGCTTCTTCTGAGAGATCTCCAATTGGAAGCATATTGTGCTGAATTATTTGTTCCCCATGGAACAAAATTTTGTGAACTGTGGTTATAAAGGGTTGCTGTCTCATTAGCATACTGACCAAATTTTTTTGCATCTATCTTTTTGCTACATGCTATAACTTCTAATATGATTTGGAATCGTCGTATTAAATCATAATCTACTCCAGTTATTGAAGCTGCAGTTTCTGGATCGGAAAAAAATCTCCTTGCTGTGTTTCCATCATTAGAATTTCCTTCTCCTTGCTTTGGCTGGTCAATTATAAGGCCTATCTCACGGTATTTTTCTTGAATATCTTTTTTTTTGCTTTCTTTTTTCCAAATTTTCTTTGTTGTTTCTCACTGTTTCGCCTAACGGGCCAAATTCCAAATCGTATCCCAATTTAAGGATATGCTCCATAAAACGAATTCTAGCATGAAGAGGTGGCATTCCAAATTCATATGCTTCATTAAAACTATCGTCTTGTGTTGGTGGTTGGCTCAATTGACTTGATGTTTTTTGGCATATGGAGCAGCTTGACGAAGACTTTGTTTCGGTTAAAGCTTGTGCAACTTTTCCATCGATCATTGTAAGTGACATTTTAAAGTTAACTTCGATGCATTGGTCATTAAATTCAAATATCACTGGTTGAAGTTCCTTAATTTCATCTCTTATTTTGCCAACTTCTTCAGTTATGACATCTTTAGTTTCTTTTTTGTAAGCAAACTTTATTGGTCTACAAAATTTTGTTGACGAGGGAATTTCATTCTTCCATTCTTCCATACATCTATCTCTGCAGCTCTACTAGTTGACGGCTCTGAACCAATATAAGTTTTTGTTAAACGTAATGGAACGAAAGAAATCATGAATAAATTGGCATCTGATGAATTTTCCGCATTACATTGTTTGTATTGTTTCTGGCCAGAGGACCCATCACATCCCCATTTAGAAATTAAAGTCATGCTGCAATTTTTAAACTTCTTTAAATAGTCAGCATCAAATGTCTTTAATAATCGTTCTGCAGTGTGTTCAAGAAGATCCTCCAATTTTATTTCTGCTGAACTTGAAGTTACACTAATAGCAGTTGGTGAAGGTAAGCAATCTTTTTTGGCAGAAACTAAATCTCGATATGATGGAAAAATTCCACAATTTTTTTCATTGGTTCGCTTCCGCAATTCTGTATATTGGTTTTTAGTCAATTTCAAATTCAAAAATAGTGCAAATGCTTCTTCTGGAGTAAATTTATTTTCTTCAGTTGGTGTCGGCATACTTTCTAAAATCCTTTTTGTGCGTCTGGGGCTTGCTTCCACTATTTTTTCAATGATAGCAATTTTACTCTTTTTAGTTTTCGATGGTTGAATTTGATGCAGAAATGAATCCTTTATGATGCTACAACAAACTTCTTCATTGATATGTTTAAGCTTGCGTCTTCGTGATCTTTCACTACAATTATCAATTGGCTTTGCTGGTCGACCACCTTTTCCAGTTTCCGTGGTAGTTACTGATGGCTTTTCAAAAATAAGTTTATTTCTTAGCCATTCTTGGTTGCGTGAGTAAAACAATTTCTTGTTTCTGGAACATTGACTGTACCGTTTTCTTAAAGTATTTAAAAAGTTTTTTATTTTTAACTTATGAATTTTAATTTCCTGTTTGTCGGATATTTTGAAGAATGGATTATTCATTATATGTAAAATAATGTCGTTTTCATCTTTCCGTTCAAAATATATATCAGATAGAACACTATAACTGAATTTAGCCATTGTTTAAACAATAATTATATATAATTATATAATTCACTATTAAAAACTGCACTTTCAAAATATTGACTTGTACTTTTCGCGTTCGTCGACACTTGTTGAATGAGTAAAATCGATCAATGCACACCTATTTATACTGTGTATTGTTCACTATTTTACTGACATGTACTTGTAAATGGGTGCATATTTTTTACCGTGGCTATATACCTGTTTCACCATGTGTGAGGTTTAAATTTTCCGAATAATGACCACCCCTAAATGTGAAAAACCCAAATGATTAAAAGTTACTTTGCTTACTATGGGTTTTTCAGTTGGCTACCTGTTTTTTACAGAAATTCAACGCACATTTAGGGGTCGTCATTATTCGCAAATGTATTTAAAACAGGTATTCTGAACGGACCTGATATTCGGAAATTGATCAAAAGTGATTCTTTCATGAACAAACTACGAAGAAAACAAGATCATCAGAACCACAAGCGTCAATTTCTGCAAGCATGGATATTGCCAATAATTGAAAAAATGTTCTGAATTTGGTTTTTATGCATATTATTATTGCGTATTAATTGCATATTATTTTATTTTCATAAAGTTTTTATAAATATTTTTTTTTGCATGATAATTTTTTAATTTTTATTTTATTTTTTGAAATTGCGAATAAAAGCGAAACGCGTGCATCGATTTTCATGATCTTTGTCTCATTTTGCTCATAGGTTATGTGACTTTGCGAAAAAGTAACTACACTTGAAACTTATTTCCGTTTTGTATTTTTTATGAATTTAAAAAAAAAAAATTCTTCATTTTTTATTGGAAACTTATTTTTAACTTGTAAACTGTTGCTTGTATAGGAAAACAATATATGAACAGATTAAGGGAATTGTAATTCTTAATTTTTTAAAATTTATTTCAACTAAATCGGGCTAGTGGCTGTCGAGCTATGTCAAACAACAGGGCCTAAAACGTGATAAATTCCCCTATACGATAGTACTAACTTCAAATCGATATTAAAAATATTTCGGCAGGTAAGAAGACAAAACGAATGATGCAGAAATTTCACATACTGTTCTCAGAATTGAGTTGGCAAATCATGTGTTGTACTGTGTAATGAATAATAATGACTTTGGATGATATGTACGTCAATCGTTTCGTTTGTTTTCGTGCACTGGATAGCACTAAGTTGTGACAGTGCTGTTGTCTCTTTCATTTTTGTGATTCATTCTCGTTTCTAATGTTCTCTTCGTTGTGTTCTGTCGTTAATGTTGGTAAAAATTGAATTTAATGTTCTATTTGGTTTGTAAGCAAAGCGAATGTTGTCTGATTCTATTGTCATTTTTGTCAAAATTTTGATACACCCTTCTATGTGGACTAGGTCCAAATATGGGCCAAATTCTCCTAATTTCAACAGAATTATTTTTTGGGTCAATAAGAACTCTTGTACAAAATTTCATCAAAATATATGCATAATAGCCACTTTCACATACAAATAACTTCTCAAAAAATATGACGTGCATTTGTACCGAATATCTTACCGTGGGTCAGAAAAATTGCTGTAGCTCAAAAAGTGCAGTCCCGATGCATGGACATGTATATATAGGAATGTAGGGGAGGGCTAGGTCTACAAAATAGTAAATTTGTGTTTTGACTCAGCTTGACTCACAGGAGTTGTGCTCTATGAAGTAGGAAATTTCCGATAAATTAGACCTTTTTTAAAAAAAATATTTAAATTGTTCTGCAAACAGTAGAGCTTCAATTTTTTCTACCAGTGATAGGAAATAAGTTAAGTTACAACACAAAATTTATTTCGTCCAAAAATCTTGAAAAACAAAAAAAGTTATGATCATTTCAACTTTAAAAATTAACTAAAAATATCATAAATATCATAAATTCTGAAAAAGCCCATTTTGGACCACCCTGTTCTCAGTGAAATAGTTAAAATAGAGTTCTAATTTTTTGGCACCCGAGGTTTACTACTGTCTACTTTCATATAAGTCTAATAACTTTAAAATCGGAGAACAAAAACCAAAAGGAGTTTTGGCCGCTATCTCAAAATAATGACCACAGTGCGGCGATAATACCAAAGCTGCACTACAATGGAATCCCCAAGGTAACCGGCGACCAGGAAGACCCCGTATGGCATGGACCATATGTGTAAAACAAGAATACGAAACCCTCAACAAAACATGGAATCAAGTCAAAAATATGACTATATATATATGATCGAAGAAGATGGAGAGAAATGTACAGATTTGATGTTAAACCAAAGGACACATAACAAGTTGTCAAGTTGTTCACATTTTTCATCAAATGATTAGGATTGTAAATCGAAATTTTTAATTCGATCTTTTCTGACAGTGCCAGTCCCAAAAATCCTGATTTCTTTCAACGCTATAATCAGGATAACTGATGTCAACCAGTTGTCCAAAAATAGTTTGTAATTTTTATGATGTGGAAGTGTTCTGGCTAAATATAAAACAACATATGACCATATTCCTAGTCCATATGACGGACATGCACCATTACCAATATAAAGCGTAAAATTGTCATACCCCACTTATGAGACTTAGCTGGGTTATACTGTTTCAAACTCGATCGACCTATATAATTTTCCTGTATATAAAATGCATACGAACCCTTGAAAGCTATTATTTGTCTGTCAATACTTTGACATTCTTCTTAAGGTAATTTTTTTAATTTTTCTTTGAGAAGACTCAATAATGGGCATATCTTAGCTTGTCATAATTGGTGTCGTCTTTATTGAGTTGTTTGCTATTATCATTAAATTGAAAACACTGCTTTATTTTGTGGAATCTATTACGTTATTGCTGTTAGCTTCAGTTCATGCGATCATTCCATTTTGAAGTGCGACAGTTTTAAAACACCCAGATACAAGAGGACTCCAATATAACATCTAATATCCAATTACTGAAATGTAATTGTAATCTAATACAAGGTTTTGTAAAGCAAAAATATTAGATTGGTTTACCACAAGACCTAAAGTTTCCGTATCAAAAAATTGACGGAAATATTATACTGCAGTTCTTGTTGACTTTGACGTCCACTTGAGGACCTTCAAATCTACTTTTTCATAAGTTTCATTTGCAATGCTAGGTATTTCTTCACATTCTTTATTTATGGTATCCTCCATAAGACTAAGTTCTGACATTTCTTCAGTTTCCGCGAAATGAATGATGAATGATTCACATTAAAAAATCTTTCTTCTGAAAATCTATCTTGGTTATCACTTTCTTCGTCTGATGACACATCCCAATTAGAGATGTGCGCGACTCACGTGAATTGCGTGAATCACGCGTGGTCGTGAGCAAAATTTATTTTACTAACGTGAGCGTGCGTGAACGCGAGGAACGAAAAAAATGTTCGTGCGTGAATGTTTTTTCGTGATTCGCACTTATAATTATTTTAATTCGTTTAAAAATGTGAAATTTTCAAAATAAAAGTCATATACATATTTATTTATTAAACAAAATGTTTCAATGCAATAATAATTTCTATGTTTTCTATTATTTAAGCAAGCATTCCCTGCATCAACACTAGGCACTGAATTTATATGGGAAACCCGCATTAGTGTTAGTTCAATTAAAAAAACACGTAACTGATATCGGGGTATATGCATTGTTTTCTACTTGGATTTTCTGTCACTTCGTGCGTGATTCATTTTTTTCCTTCGTGAGCGTGCGTGAACTTGAGCCAATAATCACTCACGCGCACATCTCTAATCCCAATTGAACTCTAAAATTTGCATGATTTCATGGGAAGAAAAGCCTTTCTCATGAGGTCTCATTCTAAAAAAAACAATTGATATTGCAAATGAAAAACAAAATCTTACTTGCCAAATAATGTTAATATAAGTATGTTTACTATAATTTAATGGACACTTTTAACTTTTATGTTTTCTTTTTTCACTGAACGACATTTAAAAATGTTTATCAATTTGTGCAGGTCAAAATTTCAACGATATTCATTATCTGCGAAAATAATTATGAAAGTAACAAAAATAAAATGTTTGACGTTTGTTTTGATTCTCATTCTTAAGCAATGAACAAAATCATATGGACTTACAGGTTAGAAAAAAATCATCCAGAGTTCTCGCACTGAGATGCTAAACACGCGAAGTTGCTCACAATCAATGCTAAGGTTGTTACAAAGATTGGCAAATATTTCTGGTAAGTTTTCATTATTTGGTACAGTATATGAATTCCACGGGGCACGGCTGTGTTTTCTTGAGTCAGAATTTTACTTTTGAGTTCGATTACTTAATTTGAGCTTATAAATACTCCTCAATATGATGTCAGGTCTAGTAACCAAACTATACAATTAGATTTCATTTGTATACCATCCACCGCCAGGCTGGGGGTATACTAACTATGTCATTCCGTTTGTATCACCTTGAATTATCGACCTGGGACCTTATAAAGTATATAGATTCTTGATCGTCATAAAATTCTAAGGTGATCTTGCCACGTCCGTTCGTCCGTCCGTCTGTTGAAAGCATCTAAACGAAAGGAGCTAGGACATCCAAATTTTCCCAGAATACATCTTATAGTTGTAGACCGGTTGGGATTCACAAGACAGAAAATTCTCATAATATTTATTGATCATGTATTCTGAATATATCTGCTTATATTTGTTTGATATTTGGTGTGCGAATTACCCTTATAACAAACGTGCACAATAAGTTCATTTTTATTTGTAGCGGGTGAAATGAGGCAAAAAGGGATAAAAATGGTACCTATCAACGACAACAGCTAGAGACACGATATTCAATGTGTACATTCATGTAATTGAGTGGATACATAATATAAAAGTATGTTTACCAAATTCGTACTATTAAGGGGTAAAATGGGAATAGAGGGATAACAATGGCACTAACAACAGCCTCAGCTCAAATCATGGAATTCGGTGTATACATTCTGCGTAGACTCGCAAAATATAGAGATTTTACTTTTGCGGAAAAAATGGGTAGAATGGTATGATATATGGATGGATTTTCAAAATTTGTACCAAACAGCTGTAGCTAAAAATGCGCCCACTATACGAATATTATATTATTTAAGCTTTTGTGAAGAATGCAGCCTTATATTTACTTTTAGAATTGACTTGAAGTATTATATCGATATATAGATACATATTTGTAGCCTTGCGTTATAAGAGTGGTTTAAAATAATTAAAATTTTACATTTATTTATAAAATTATTTTTAACATTTTTATTGTTTAAAAAATTAAAATTTTCCTGCACTTCTACGAAAATGGACAGCCGCCGTGGAATGCAATCCATGGTGGAGGGTAGACACTCCGTTTTTAATTGTTTAGAATAATACCACCTTATGCTTGTAATAGAGCACGAGCCACTGCTTGCATCTTAATTAGGGTTTGGGGTTTCCCGGACTTTTTTTCATTTCCCGGGAAAACGGGAATGAAAAGTTTCATTCCCGGGAATTCCCGGGAAAAAAGTAATTTATTTTAGGTATGTCCAATATGGTTTAAAATAACAATATTTAGTAACGGATGTGCTTTTTAAAAATACTGTCATATTACAAATTAAAAGCGAATGTGTTTGTCAAAATATTTTACATTTTACAAATATTTTATTCTAGACTAATTGTCGTCATAAAGTTGGATATTTAAATCATAGGCACAAGTGCCTGACAACAATAACTCGTATGGCTGAGAACGTCTTTAATTTAGAAGATTCTAGAGACGAAAATAAAAAATTCTTCATTAAGAATATCTTCACCTTTTATCTCGTAGATTCTTCTGGTAAAACAAGAAATTTAAAGTTAAACCAGATAGCACGAGGGGTTAAGTATTGACACTATGTCAGCCATAGTATTGTCAGTATGATATTTTCGATTTATAAAGGGTGATTTTTTAGCTATTATCTTTTTGGCAACACTGGTTTAAACAGCTGACGCACGTTTCGTGTTTTTAATTTAACCATGAATCGTCTTACAAACGAACAACGCTTGCAAGTTATTGAATTTTATTATCAAAATGCGTGCTCTGTTAAGAAAGTTCATCGCGCGCTTCCATTTTATGGTCAGTTTAATCGACCCACTGAAGCAGCTATTCGTGCTATTGTGACTAAATTTCGCACCAAATTTACATTGTTGGACATTAAACCACCAACACGCTTACGTAGAGTGCGAACTGAAGAAAATATCGCAGCTGTATCGGCCAGTGTTAATGATGACCATCAATTATCAATTCGTCGCCGTTCGCAGCAATTGGGCCTCTGTTACTCAAAAACGTGGAAATGACAAAATTGGACTAAGCGGATGCACCATCTGAGGCGCAGTCAAGGTCAACATTTGCATGAAATAATCTTTAAACATTACCGTACTATCGATTCAAATAAAGATTTCATGCATTTTTCTGAATTTTATGGGTTTTTTTGAAAAACTTTCCTATAGCTTTTAAAAAATCACCCTTTATTAAAAATCCTGCAAATATCCTAATAAAAAGTGTGTATTCCCCTAGCTAGCAAAAAATAGCGACTTAGCGAATTTAAAAAGTTTTTTTTTGCAGTAATATGATGTAGAGAAATGTTCATTACTATCGCCAATAATGTAAATGTAAATATAATTAAATATATAAAATATAATTAAATATATAAAAAATAATTTCTCAATTGTACAGTAAAATAATAATAAAAATAATAAAAAAAAAATAATCAATAAAATATTTTTTAATATTTCCCGTATTCCCGGGAAATTTAAAATTTTTCCCTTCCAAATTTTTCCGGGAATTCCCGGGAAAAACGATTCGGGAATTCCCGGACCCCAAACCCTAATCTTAATACGAAACTGCATCAAATATGAAATGTGTTCACAAATTAAATGTAATGATGCCGAAATTGTAGTAGCATCTGTATATTTTCCTACACGATACAACGTACAAGTTCCACGTGCTAAGATCTAAAAAACCTCCTAAATTAATATTGTAATAAGTCAACGGTTTCTTTCATTGATATAATAACAACTCCAAGTATGATGAACATCTGTTATGTAAAATAACAAAATACATAAAAGGACCTGTTAAGCGCAATGCTCCTATACGAAATCCTGATGGTTAATGATTTTGTTCTAGCCGTTCTATTTCAGAGGCGTATGCACAACACTTGGAAGATACTTTCCAGCAATTTCACTTCAATAACAATGGTGATGAGCAGGATATTCTTAATTTTCTGGACGTTCAATGTCAAATGAATCTTCCAATAAGTCATATATCTCCTAATGAAGTTACCAAATTGGTAAACAATATTCAAAGAAATCACCAGGGTATGATCTGATAAATGGATTTCTAGTTAAGAATCTGCCCAGAAACTAACTTATATCTATAATTGCATTTTAAGGCTTAATCATTTTCCGTCACATAGTAAATGAGCTGAGATAATAATGGAACCAAAGCCAAAAAACCTATTGTCATCGTATAGGCCTACAAGTCTATTGGCTACATTTTCGAAAATATTTGTGAGAAGATTACTACCAGTGTTATAAAAACGAAACAGTATCCGTCAGCGCCAGTTTGACACCAGAACAGTGTCACCGAACTATGAACGTAATATCTGAGACTCTCGAAAATAAACGATACCGCAGTTTTTCTAGACGTTAAAAAGCACGAACCCCTCCTTTATAAAATGAAGGCATCACTTCCCGCGCCTTATTTTCTGTTCCTTAAAAGTTATCTTGCCGATAGATGTTTCTATGTTAAGTTCAAAATAAAGCAGGAATCCCACAAGGATCTGTTCGATTTTATAAAAAGGAACTTTAAACTCCTTTTAGTGAACGAAATTATGAAAAATCTCCATTTTAGTGTATCTCCTTGTTGGCGAAAATTTTGCTCTGCGAACGGTGACCCAGTGAAAAATTGCCCCAACGCAAAAGTGAAAAATGGCCCCAATACGTGGGGTCATTTTCATTGTGAATATTTGCCCCACGATTAAAAATGAAATATTGCCCTAACAATAATGTAAAAACCCCCAAACCGAAAATGAACAATGACCCCAAAATATTTTTCCGCATATTTTTTATTAATTAATGAAAAATGGCCCAAGTAAAAATACTACTTTGGTTCCTTTATTGCGTTTGGAGGAAATAATGGGACCGCCATTATTTTATGATAGTACATATATGCAGGCTTTGACGAACTTCAAAATTGTACGAGTTTTTCCGTGTGCTCATATTTCGCAGCTTGACAGAAGTGAAACCTAAAAATATTAATTTCAGTTCGTAGAATTAGGAATAATCGTGTGACTTTTCTTAATTGTGTAAAACATTTGAAAAGATCTATAATTTTATAAATTTCGAAGTTTAAGCTGTGAAGTTTAATGCTGTGCCAATTTTAAAGAAAATCAGGAACAATATGCGGTTTCTAAAGCGGAAAAAGTGAAATCGGGAGCGACATTTGTATGGGGGCTATATCTAAATCTAGACCGATTTTCGCCAAATTCAATACCAATCGTCCTTGGCCAAAAAAAGTAATCTCTGCTAAATTTCATGATAATCGGACCACAATTGCGACCTGTAGAGTGCGAACAAGCTTAGATGGACAGCAGACGGACAGACAGACATCGTTAAATCGTTTCAGCTGGTGATTCTAAGCCGATCCGTATACTTAAAAGTGGGTCTAGCTCGATTATTTATTGGTGTTACAAACATTTGGCGGAAAACTAACTTGTAATACCCTAGTCCACGAAGTGGTGTAGGGTATAAAAACTTAAATATCATAAATATTGGTAGATAGTGGGTGCTACAGTTGGTGGTATTTCCATTCTATTTTAATTCCAAAAGTACACATTTTGAAAATCCATTATCTCACGTACATAGTGCAAAATAACCTAACGCCATGATTCAACCAATTTTTGCAGTAAAAGTAAAAAGTACGAATTTGGAAAATCTTTTTATTTTACGTGTCTATGCAGCCAGACGAATGTCTACACCGAATTCCATGATTCTAGCTGCGGCCATTTGGTTGGTACCATTTTATCCCCTTTTTCTTAGTTAACCCCCTTAAGAGTACGACTTTCTAAAATCTCTTTATATTACGTGTCTACGTAAATTAGAGGGATGTGCATACCGAATTTATCATTATAGCTGTAGTCGTTTAGTTGGTACTATTTTTATCCCTCTATACCCATTGTATTCCTTGTAATTACGAATTTGGAAAGATACTAGCGTGCTTTCAGCAGAATGACAGACGGGCGGACATTGCTAGATCGTCTAAGAATTTTATTACGATCAAGAATATATATATTTTATAGGGTCTCAGGTCGATATTTCAAGTTGTTACAAACGGAATGACAAAATTAGTATACCCCCATCCTGGAGGTGAAGGGTATAACAAAATATTTTAATAAATATTTTTTTGCCATATGATTGCTAAACAATTAAGGTATATTTGTGGCAGAATAGTCTATTAAACCGAGAAAGATAAAGTTGAAATAAATTCAATTTGCACCGCGAATTGTGGATTTTGTAACAATTGCTGATTTTTTCGCAACTGCCATACATATAACTTACAAGCGACATTGATTCTTGATAAGCATGCTAAAAATACGGCGGATCCTTTGGATAGATCGAAATATCATACATACAAATCATTTTATCCATACCTCCCGAGAAAATTAATATCTTGCAAAAATATGCAATTTATATTTGTTATTTACCGTGCTCTACCAAATATCCGCATTTTTTGTCAAAAAATATCGATCTCCAAAAAACCATGGGTGAATTTTAAGTCTAATAATTTTGTTATGTAACTTGGCGAGTAAGACTTTAAGACAATTGTATAATAGATAAATTTTCGCCAACAAGGAAGGAGAAATCGCGCGCGCGATTTTTCATAATTTCCAAAACAATAAATAAAAATCTCAATTTTAATGTATCTCCTTGTTGACGAAACTGATATCAAAAACAATTCTTCAAAGTATTATTATATTATTATTATTATTATTTCCTTCTTCATCATGATTGTGAGTAGCATAACTTTGTGCAAATAAGCATGTTACATAGGTCATTAAATTGACCCTGGGTTTACACCCATCGTGCCAACATTCACATTCACATTTAACAATATTCTTATGTGCAGATTTTGTATATACCATTTTTTTCGTTCACAAAAAGGAGTTTAGAATTCCTTTTTCCAACAAAAAATACACACTCCATTATTACGTTAACAATAACCACCATTCACGAGCACTTCACTTTACTGAATAAACCACCATTTTGCTCCAGTTTGAGGATGCCAATAAAAAAATCAAAAATTTCACTGATATACTAAATTCACTTCAAAGCTAAATTAGAATCTAATTAAGAATTACCCCAATGTTTTTAAAAAATATTTTCTCATTTTTTAAAATTGAGGTCAATCTTCATTTTCAACAAAATGAAATATGGCCCCAAATTAAAAATGAAACAATGCCCCAAGAAGAAAGTCACCGTTCGCGGAGCCAAAAATTTACCTATTAACAATTGCTTTTGAATGTAACCAACGAGGAGATACATTAATGTATAAATATAATAATGGCGGTCCCATTATTTCCCCCAAACATAATAGAGGAAGCAACGAACTATTTGTATAAGTACTTGGTCCAATTAATTATTAAAAAAATATACAGAAAAATATTTTGGGGCCATTTTTCATTTTCGGTTTGGGGGTATTTTACGTTCTTGTTAGGGCAATATTTCATATTTAATCGTGGGACATTAATTCACAATGAAAAATTACCCCCGAAATGTGGCATTTCTGCGTTGGGGCAATTTTTCACTGGGGTCACTGTTCGCAGAGTCGATTTGGGCCATGTTGAAGATTGGTTTGTAGTCCATGAAGGACCGTTCCACCAAAGTGTATTCGATGTAAGATCATGAGGTTTACAGCCTCGGGTGCCGAGATCGGCAGGGTTATCGTGTGTTGGCACATGACACCATTTGGCTTGGGGTACTAGCGAATGGATTTGGGATGTAGGATTTGCAACATACTCCGAGTACTGTTGAGGAGTCTGTCCACAAAATGATATCTGCAATTTCAAAATCCATGATAGAAGTTTTGTATTTCTCAACTCTTCTCTTGAGCATTGAGCTCAACCCGAGGTAAACAAACTGTTTAAAGACGTGTCACTTTTCTCTTTTCGACAAACAAATTCGAAAATGTGACCAACTTGACAGCGAATATACACGCATGCGCATTTGGGAGGCATCAGAAAATCCGTGTATCTGAATAACATCAGAATGCATTTACTGCAGCCATCGGGGTATTTTTATATTTTCTATTTTATAAAGATTAGACATCAGATCTTGCCACTTGTGAAGGGATTCTAAGCTGACATTTTCATTCCAGGCAATACCTTCCAACCAGAGCTGTTGCATTAATGTAATGTATAAATAAAATTATTTCCCCCAAACATAATAGAGGAAGCAACGAACTATTTGTATAATTAATGTAACGAACACATCCGTGTTTATAAATATTTTCCTTGGAAAAATATCAATTTTAATAGATTGAAAGACAAATCCGAAAATCTAGGGTAAAGAAATGATTTGGTTAGGACTGCAGGAGCCATTAATAAGCTAGCTAATCAGTCGTTTGGGGGGGTTCGTGTCCTGCCATATCAAATCTCGTTTTCAACATCACAATAATAATATGTAGACTCCCTATTTATTTAAATGACATTACTGTTAAAAATGGACAAAAAGTACTAAATCAAAAATCAAAAAAAAAAAAACCAGAAACATTTTGACTAATTATTTGGTTATCTATAAGTGCATCCGCTCGATGTTAGTTGGAGAGCAGCGCCTCTATACCCACCCTTACCTATGATTCTATTAGCATACATTTGTAGAATCCCGATATAAATACCTGTTATCCGCCTATTTCGTTCTCATCATCATTGTAGGGAAACAATAGGAGTAGTTTACGAATTCATGTTTATGAAATTTATTCACATTTCTTAATTTATAATTTAATCTTATATTTCGTTTGGCTATAACCAAAGAACCTAACTGATTTTAATGTTGAATGTTTGCAATTGAAATGATTCTAAAATCGTTTAAAATGAAATTGTACGTTTATAAATTCAAAAGTATTTTTTTAACGTTTTTCTCTAATAACTTAAAAAACCAAAAATATATATACATAGGAATGAAATGATTAAACGAGATATCTAGTCTCAAATATGTTCATTGTAAAGTAGGGTATTCAATAAAACTTCAAAATATATATATCTATGAATGAACATATTCAAGTATTGGTTTTAAATCAAAAGCTCACTTGTTGTTGGGTATTACAAATTGCTAATTTGCCCATCGAAATGTAGCTGATGTAAATATTCTTATAGCAAAACAAAACAGTAACTTTGATGTGAATAACGCACATAAAGAATAAAAAAGAACATCTGCCCGAGATAGAGAAAACCAACATGCCTACATACCGCGAGAAATACTGTTCGCAGAGCTAATCACTGATGGTGATCGGAGAGCAGCGTATAACACTTATAGAGTCACGCTCATTCATATTACTACTCTTCGAAAATCATCAGTGCAGTTGTATGTAATTATGTAGTAGGCGGTAATAATGAAGTTGCCAAGATAAAGAGATGTAAAACAATAATGATAATTACTTACATACACATATCTCGATCACTGACTGCAGAGGCCTCCCCAATTCACTATTCGATGCTGTGATGTTGTTGAAAAAAATTAAATACTTGGCACTTTCATTTTTATATTCCGTACGATCAGGCGATTATTTCTTCGGATTACACCAACAATTTAACTTACGACTAACTGTTATACATTCTAACTTATGTCTAGTTTGAATCCATTGCGATCGTTACGTTGGATTCTTCAATAAATTTCTTTATTGATGGTTTGGCAGGCTGTACCTCTGTCCTTTCTGGTATTTTGGCGTCGTTTTCCGTGTCTCCTTGTGGTAGCACATCCCAACAAACTCAGATTTGGAAAGTGTGAATACCAAAATGCTTCTTTACAGTGCATATATGGACCATGTGTTATGTATATGGAGTTCCATGAACGTCTGTCTGGTAGTGGATTTCGAGTTTCTTCTCCCTTGTATCTTACCAATGGGCAGCGTAGAGTTTACACTGATACTTGTCCTAAATTGGACATAAAAAATCAAGCGAATATTGATGAAAAGAGTATTCTCGGGGAATGTTGTCTGGTTTTGCCCATAGACCAACCGGAATGGTAAGGAACAAATGATCCCCGGGAACCCTTTTAACTAAAATTGGTTTTCCTTTGTATTCTCGGGGAATGTTGTCTGGTTTTGCCCATAGACCAACCGGAATGGTGAGGAACAAATGATCCCCGGGAACTTTTTACTAAGATTGGTTTTTCTTTGTATTCTTGCATACACGTACATTTGCGTAATGCGTTTTACTACCGAAATTTACCTTCACAATTAAAATAATGATTTTTATACACCGAAAATTGGATATTTTTTAATAAAATTATTGCTGATGTTTAAACTTTTGATAAATTTATGGAGTACGTTCTTTGCTGTTGATTGATCAGCAGTTTAGACAAAAAGGAAGCATGAAATAGTTGGCAAGAAACAGATCGATTTGGTTTCTGATTAAGATCTGTAAAACATCGAATATCAAATATTTTGATTGAGTGTTGCCAGATCTACACTTTTTGAAGTATCTATCGGGGAAATGGTTTGTTTACATGTATTACTATCTTTTAAATACAAATAATATTTCCATAAAAAAAAACTAGAAAGTCATGTTAAGAATTTGAATACAAGCGTAAACGTTCATTACAAAACCAAATAATTCTGTCTATTTTAGGAACAGAAATAGTTGGAAACAGAACGTTTTAGGATCGAATATCCTTTGCATGGAATGTACCTACTAGTTTCCCCTGCAAATCTTCCAGTATATAATAATGATTTCCTAGTTTTTCCCGTACTTTTGCCTTAAGAAAAACTGGAGATAATTTGGCATTAAAACCTTTTTCAAAGCAACTCTGCGCAAAATTACGCCGAAACACTTCCTGTCCTACTGTGAAATTGGGTGTTCTGGTGCGGTGATTGTATTGTTTCTGATTTCTTTCATATGCGTCTTTTATATGTTTTCGTATATCCTGTCTAACAGTCTGTAACTGGTCCTCTCTACTAACTTTAGCACGCGGTTCATCTAAGATTTGCAAATTTCTTAATAGGGAATATGAAGAGCCATGGGTAATCATATTAAACCCGAATAATGCGCGATATGGCGAAGTACTTATTGCTTGGTGATAGGAGTTTCGAAGAGAACAACTTATGGAGCTAATCTTTTCATCCCAAAGTCGGTGGTCATGTTTCAGATACGCTCTAATTCCTGCAATTAAAGACCTGTTCACTCGCTCTGATGCATTAGCTTGCGGGGAATAGAAAGCCGTATACACATGGGTGATTCCATAAGCAGTCAAAAATGCATTGAAATCGTTTGCTTTGAATTGGCTACCATTATCGCTTACAATTACTTCGGGTATTCCATATATGTGAAAAATATTTTTTTCTAGAAATTCTTGTATGATCGAAGCAGTAAATGTTTTTTAATGGACATAGCCAGTGGAACTTTGTGAGATGGTCAAGAGCAATGAGTAGGCCTATATATTCCAAAGCTGCTTCTGGGATATGGACCAAGGATATCTATATAAGCGCTGGAATGGGCGGACGGATGTGATTTGACTGCCAAGTGGAGGCTTCATTATGAAGTTCGGGTATTTAGTCGTCTTGCAGACTTCACATTCCTTCACATATCTCCGAACATCACGCACCATACCAGGCCAATAAAAGTTCCTTCGAGTAATATCCAAGGTTTTACAAATACCTCCGTGCGAACATACAGGCGAGTCATGAGCTCGGCCCATCACTTGGTTTCGCAAATTCTTAGGAATATAATGTTCCGTACGTATATAAACGTATTGATCCACTACCTTTATATCAGGATATTTCTCGGTATTTCCATTAATTCTACACCTAAGTTCTTTGTAATCATCACCCTCAAAATGAGGCGAATCTAGATCTATTTCTGGGTCAATCATCTGAACTGAATTTATTTCCCCCTCTGGTATTCTCGACAGGGCGTCCGGGACAACGTGTTCTTTGCCCTTTCGATGACTTACGCTGAATTTGTAGGTTTGCAGCTGTAAGACCCACCTGGCTAATCTTCCACTTAGATTAGGTTGGCGCATCAGCCATAAAAGGCTGGAATGGTCTGTCACAACCTCAAATTCCTGCATTTCAATATAGCACCTAAATTTCTTTATGGCCTCAACTGCAGCTGAGCACTCTCTCTCTGTGACGCTATAATTGCGTTGTGCTGAGTTCAACTTGCGACTCATATATGCAATCGGACGTTCCTGGTTCTCTTCGTCAAGTTGAACCAGTACAGCGCCTATGCCATAATCGCTGGCGTCACAGTGGTGGTAAAACTTCTTGTTAAAGTCAGGATTGACAAGAACGGGTGCTGTAGCGAGCAGTGATTTAATATTTTGAAAAGCAGATTCAGTTTCCACAGTCCACACAAACTTTTTCTTAGTAGACAGTACTTCTGTGATTCGACGACGCCAAAATACCAGGACAACGGATGATAAGCCCTTGATGAAGCGACGGTACCACCCTGCTAATCCAAGAAAACCACGTACTTGTTTCATGTTTTTTGGTACCGGCCACTTCTGAATAGCACTTACTTTTTCGGGGTCCGTAGCAATTCCACCATCTCCAATCACATATCCAAGATAGTTAACCTTGGTTACACAAAATTTGCTTTTAGAAATATTAAGCGTCAGATTGGCCCTCCTGAATTGTGATGAAATTCTAACCAAAACTTCCAGATGAGATTCAAAGTTCTCAGATACGATAACTACATCATCGAGATATCCGAAGACGCAGTGACGAAGATCACTAGGTATGATATTATCCACCAGCCTACACATAGTCTGGGGGCATTGCATAACCCGAATGGCATTACAACAAATTGGTAAAGAGGCCTCCCCAGGACTGTGAAGGCGGTAAGGGCTTTGGAAGTGTCATCTAAAGCTATCTGCCAATAGGCATCTTTCAAATCTAGCTTCGATATCAGATGAGCTTTGGGAAGTCTGGCAAATATACCCTCTATAGAAGGTAATGGGTAGGCATCTTTTGTCGTAACGAGATTTACTTTTCTAGCGTCTAGACATAATCGCACCTTGTTAGGTTTGATAACAAGACGCATCGGTGAACTCCAAGCAGAGTTCGAAGGCTCTATTACTCCGAGAGAGAGCATTATGTCTATCTCTTGAAACATTACCTTTTCAGCAGGAGAGACGGGAGTCGCATTCCCGACATCGATTGAATGATTGATTAGCCTAATCCTTGTTTCTCGAAATTCGGGAAAAGCGCTATCACTGTTTCCAATTGTCGTCGTTGGAATGATGAGAGAGGGTAAAACGTTTTTCTACAAAATCAGTTTTTCCATTTGTCTCAGACATTCCTTCGGAGTTTCCCTGAATGTCTGATAATAAAGGCGAATAATTGTTAAATTCTTTGACCTTAAATATATCTACTGATCCCATAATATCAGTAAATATTCGAAATGCTCTACAAAAATCAATGCCTAATATTAGCCTTTGCGATATTGATGGAATTATGAAAAGTTTTAATTTACCAGTTTCCTTTACAAGTGAAGATCAATATCAAGCCAGCCGATTACGACTGGTGGACTGCCATCTGCGGTTTTGACAAAACTTTTACATTTTGTAAAGTTAGGAAACTTTGAGAAATCATGTAAGGCCAGATCAAGCCGATACAGCTGACATTGGCTCCGGTGTCCAACAAACCGGGTTGATAAGGGGTTGCTTGAAGGCCACTTACTGAATTTTCTGTTTCAATAGTCGGATCTACATTTACGAAATCTTGAGTAAAATCTACCTCTGCTACCTGACGACGAGGCATATAATTATTGGTAACTCTACCTGCAAGGTTACGTCTGACATGGTCATCATTCAGGAAATTCTCCCGCATTTGAACGAGATTACGTAAATGTGCAATAGTCCTCACAGGGACGTATAACAAGTCCTGGCGAATCTCTGGACGCAGGTTTCGTGTCAGAATTTCGATTAATTCCACCTCCGACATGGGTGAAGACAATCTATCCATCATTGCAGAAACGGACTCGCAGAAACCGTCGAACGTTTCTCCCATTTTCTGTTTCCGATTCCGTATTTCCTCACGGATATCATACGCTGTCTTACAGTCTCGGTATTGGGATCGAATATTTTCACAAAATGGCTCCCACTGAACAGATTGAACCTGCTTTCGGTATCGCCAATACCAATCTCTGGCCTTCCCGGTTAAAAGAATTTGTAAATTTTTACAAATAACTGTATTGTCACCGTTAAAGGTGTCGAAGGTCAGGGATTCAATTCTGTATAGAAACTCGTCTATATTCAACCCGTTATGGGATCCATCGCATTTTAGATTCCAGCTTTGAATTATCGCTGAGATCTTATCTGGTGTAAAAGGCAATCTCAGAGAACTAGGCGTGGTTGATGAACCATTTGCTAATTTAATTTAATTTGCTCATAATCCACACCTACATTAGCATGATTACTGTCACGATTAGTGGGTGTTTGTGCTGCATTATTTGTATCAGTGCATTGGTTTCGTTTAGGAGTATTATTATGATTTTCTTGTGTAAGATTAAGAAGAGAGGTCTGCGAGTCCTGAAACAGTCCACGACTTCTCGTATTGTAATGAGCTTTTGCTCCACGGGCTTTTCCCTTACCAAGTTGCTTTGAATGTGGAACATTTCCGATAGACGTATTGGTATTTAAGTTAGTTGGGATACTTGAAGCACCAGTAACTTGTAAATTGTTAGCTAGGAATATATACTTCCTAAGTTCCGATAACTGACAAGCTCGTTTGCATATAGGGCATTCTGGAGAAGATGCCAATGCATTTTCGATGCAAATACCATGAAAACAGTGGGAACATTCATCTATTATTAAACAATCTTGTGTCTCTAAAAACTGCTCCCCACAAATTGAACATATTTCAACGGAATCAGTCCCTGTTGCGGTCACTGAAGGTGGCGGTAAATTATACCATGGCGGTGTACGACCAAGCGACATTTTGAAGTATTATTAACAAACAAAATTTTAAGCAAATTACAAAACAAAAGGTTTATAAAAATAAAACTAGTGTAGAAATAACTTTAGAATTGAACTTTATTCAAATTCAGGATAGTAACATGAAATAAAAATTTCTTATGATTTAAATTACCTCGAGGAAGTATATTCTATGTTTAAATATTGATGTTTTCCTACTGATGATGAGTTTATGAAAATAGCGGTTTTCTTAACCAAACAGAGATTAGTCAATTAATTACAAAAAGCTAGTCTATGGAGCTTTATGTAAAACAATATAAATGGCCTATGTTAAAAAAACCAGCCTAATCAGAAATTTATCAGAGTTGATTTAACTAACGTACTCCGGACAATTAATTAACTGCCTTCGGCTAATTTATTGTAATCCTGGACCACAGTAGCGCTGATACCTCAGTTTGAACAAAGTCATATTACTCATTTCACATAAAACAGCATTAAAATTTAAGAAATCTGAAGTCGTTATGTAACTAGGAAAGGAACTACAATAGCTAAACTGTTAGTCTACTCGAACTTTCGAACCTCAAGAAACTAATACAATCCTGTAAAGCATTGTAATTTATTCGTAGTAAACCTCACGAAATCAAACATCAAATAACTTTAAGCTAAAAATGAAATCTAAGTTTACGAAATAAATGAGCCGCAAAGAACGATGTTTTCTTTCCGGCCCCACGTTGGGAGCCAATTAATGTAACGAACACATCCGTGTTTATAAATATTTTCCTTGGAAAAATATCAATTTTAATAGATTGAAAGACAAATCCGAAAATCTAGGGTAAAGAAATGATTTGGTTAGGACTGCGGGAGCCATTAATAAGCTAGCTAATCAGTCGTTTGGGGGTTCTTGTCCTGCCATATCAAATCTCGTTTTCAACATCACAATAATAATATGTAGACTCCCTATTTATTTAAATGACATTACTGTTAAAAATGGACTACAAGTTACTAAATCAAAAATCAAAAAAAACCCCCAGAAACATTTAGTAACCTATACTAAAGAAATTAAAATAACGAAGTTTTGACTAATTATTTGGTTATCTATAAGTGCATCCTCCCGATGTTAGTTGGAGAGCAGCGCCTCTATACCCACCCTTACCTATGATTCTATTGGCGTACATTTGTAGAATCCCGATATAAATACCTGTTATCCGCCTATTTCGTTCTCATCATCATTGTAGGGAAACTACTCCTATTGTTTGCGAATTCATGTTTATGAAATTTATTCACATTTCTTAATTTATAATTTAATTTTATATTTCGTTTGGCTATAACCAAAGAATCTAACTGATTTTAATGTTGAATGTTTGCAATTGAAATGATTCTAACATTTTTTAAAATGAAATTGTACGTTTATAAATTCAAAAGTATTTTTTAACGTTTTTCTCTAATAACTTAAAAAACCAAAAATATATATACATAGGAATGAAATGATTAAACGAGCAATCCAGTCTCAAATATGTTCATTGTAAAGTAGGGTATTCAATAAAACTTCAAAATATGTATATCTATGAATGAACATATTCAAGTATTGGTTTTAAATCAAAAGCTCACTTGTTGGTGGGTATTACAAATTGCTAATTATGCCCATCGAAATGTAGCTGATGTAAATATTCTTAACGCACATAAAGAATAAAAACGGAGTTAAGTTCGGCCGGGTTTTTCTTTGTATTCTTGCATACACGTACTAAGGGAAAAACTAATTAAATAAATTTTGCGTAATGCGTTTTACTACCGAAATTTACCTTCACAATTAAAATAATGATTTTTATACACCGAAAATTGGATATTTTTTAATAAAATTATTGCTGATGTTTAAACTTTTGATAAATTTATGGAGTACGTTCTTTGATGTTGATTGATCAGCAGTTTAGACAAAAAGGAAGCATGAGATAGTTGGCAAGAAACAGATCGATTTGGTTTCTGATTAAGATCTGTAAAACATCGAATATAAAATATTTTGATTGAGTGTTGCCAGATCTACACTTTTGGAAGTATCTTTGTTTACATGTATTACTATCTTTTAAATACAAATAATATTTGCATAAAAAAACTAGAAAGTCGTGTTAAGAATTTGAATACAAGCGTAAACGTTCATTACAGTACTTGGTCCAATTTTCATTAATTATTAAAAAAATATACAGAAAAATATTTTGGGGCCATTTTTCATTTTCGGTTTGGGGGTATTTTACGTTCTTGTTAGGGCAATATTTCATATTTAATCGTGGGACATTAATTCATAATGAACAAGTAAGGAAAGGCTAAAGTCGGGCGGGGCCGACTATATAATACCCTACACCACTCCCTGCGTATGTACCTCGCTTTGATTACTAAATCCATTTATTTCATGGGAGCAATTTTATGTAGTTCATATAAATTATACAGTATAAATTTTACTATAAATTCATCTTTAGTCATATTTAACGAATATGGTTGATAATATGGTAATTGATCCAATTATCCGACAGACAAATACAAATTATGCAGTAGTAATAGGATGAATTGGACCGACATTTCAAAACGGGGCCTATAACTACATTTTGGGCCTGGTCCAAAACATGGATCTATATATTTCTCATTCACGGTAGGTATTCCTGGTTGAAAAATACCATGATCTGCAAAATTTGATAAAGATCCGATGTAAGATGTAGTTTCTAGAGCTGTAATAGATCAGAATGGGGCCCCATTTGGGTTATACCAAAGTATGGACTTATGGGCATCTCCCAAACAAGTAACGAAATTCTAAAGACGGCCGACTTTCTATCTCATTACAATTCAATTCGGTAAAAAAGATCGATCATACCCACTTTCAGCATAGGTGTTTCAAGTTAGATTATAAGATGTTGTGCCAAATTTAAAGAAAATCGGGTGCAAGATGTGGTTTCTAGAGCGGAGGGAGTGACATTTGTATGGGGGTTATATCTAAATCTGAACCGATCTTACCCAGTTTCAGCATAAGTGTTTCTAGTTCGATTATAAAATATTGTGCCAAATTTAAAGAAAATCGGGTACAATATGTGGTTTCTAAAGCGGAAAAAGTGAAATCGGGAGCGACATTATTGGGGCTATATCTAAATCTGAACCGATCTTACCCAATTTCTGCATAGGTGTTTCTAGTTGGATTATAAGATGTTGTGTCAATTTTAAAGAAAATCGGGTACAATATGTCGTTTCCAGAGCGGAAAATGTCAAATCGGGAGCGACATTTGTATGGGGGCTATATCTAAATCTGAACCGATCTTACCCAATTTTTGCATACGTGTTTCTAGTTGGATTATAAGATGTTCTGCAAAATTTAAAGAAAATCGGGTATAATATGTCGTTTCTAGAGCGGAAAATGTCAAATCGGGAGCGACATTTGTATGGGGGCTATATCTAAATCTGAACCGATCTTACCCAATTTTTGCATACGTGTTTCTAGTTGGATTATAAGCTGTTCTGCAAAATTTAAAGAAAATCGGGTACAATATGTCGTTTCTAGAGCGGAAAATGTCAAATGGTTAGCGAGATTTGTATGGGGGCTATATCTAAATCTGAACCGATTTCCTCCTTGGCCAGAAAAAATAACTTCTGCCAAGTTTCATGACAATCGGACAACAATTGCGACCTGTAGAGTGCGAACAAGCTTAGATGGACAGCAGACGGACGGACAGATGGACAGACAGACATCGTTAAATCGACTCAGCTGGTGCTTCTAAGCCTATCGGTATACTTAAAGGTGGGTCTAGCTCGATTATTTCTTTGTGTTACAAACATTTGGCGCGAAACTAACTTATAATACCCTAGACCACGAAGTGGTGTAGGGTATAAAAATTACCCCACGGAATGTGGGCATTTTTGCGTTGGGGCAATTTTTCACTGGGGTCACTGTTCGCAGAGTCGATTTGGGCCATGTTGAAGATTGGTTTGTAGTCCATGAGGGACCAAAGTGTATTCGATGTAAGATCATGAGGTTTACAGCCTCGGGTGCCGAGATGGGCAGGGTTATCGTGTGTTGGCACATGACGCCATTTGGCTTGGGGTACTAGCGAATGGATTTGGGATGTAGGATTTGCAACATACTCCGAGTACTGTTGAGGAGTCTGTCCACAAAATGATATCTGCAATTTCAAAATCCATGATAGAAGTTTTGTATTTCTCAACTCTCGCAAGTAAATGTGCTGCATTGAGCTCTACCCGAGGTAAACAAACTGTTTAAAGACGTGTCACTTTGCTCTTTTCGACAAACAAATTCGAAAATGTGACCAACTTGACATCGAATATACACGCATGCGCATTTGGGAGGCATCAGAGAATCCGTGTATCTGAATAACATCAGAATGCATTTACTGCAGCCATCGGGGTATTTTTATATTTTCTATTTTATAAAGATTAGACATCAGATCCTGCCACTTGTGAAGGGATTTTAAGCTAACATTTTCATTCCAGGCAATACCTTCTAACCAGAGCTGTTGCATTAACATTTTAACTCGGATGAGGAGATACATTAATGTATAAATAAAATAATGGCGGTCCCATTATTTCCCCCAAACATAATAGAGGATGCAACGAACTATTTGTATAAGTACTTGGTCCAATTTTCGTTAATTATTAAAAAAATATACAGAAAAATATTTAGGGGCCATTTTTCATTTTCGGTTTGGGGGTATTTTACGTTCTTGTTAGGGCAATATTTCATATTTAATCGTCGGACATTAATTCATAATGAAAAATTACCCCACGGAATGTGGGCATTTTTGGCTTGGGGTACTAACGAATGGATTTGGGATGTAGGATTTGCAACATACTCCGAGTACTGTTGAGGAGTCTGTCCACAAAATGATATCTGCAATTTCAAAATCCATGATAGAAGTTTTGTATTTCTCAACTCTCGCAAGTAAATGTGCTGCATTGAGCTCTACCCGAGGTAAACAAACTGTTTAAAGACGTGTCACTTTGCTCTTTTCGGCAAACAAATTCGAAAATGTGACCAACTTGACATCGAATATACACGCATGCGCATTTGGGAGGCATCAGAGAATCCGTGTATCTGAATAACATCAGAATGCATTTACTGCAGCCATCGGGGTATTTTTATATTTTCTATTTTATAAAGATTAGACATCAGATCCTGCCACTTGTGAAGGGATTCTAAGCTGACATTTTCATTCCAGGCAATACCTTCCAACCAGAGCTGTTGCATTAACATTTTATCTCGGATGACATCAGGTGTAATCCAACCTGCGGGATCAAATAATGAAGATACCGAAGACAGAATTTGACGTTTAGTGACATATTGAGACTGCTGTAAGAACGTAAATGAGTAAGTGAAGTTGTCATGAAAGGCATTCTATATCAGCATTCTATCTTTGCGAAACTAGTTTCTTGAAAACTAGATCATACAAATCTACAGGGAGTAAATTGAGTAGCAATTGTGCGTCATTGGCGGTACACTTTTAAGAGGAAACCCAGCCGATTGGAGTGTTTTTATGAGATGTGTTTGACATTTGATAGTTTCACCGTATACATAGATTTCCTTTCTCAAAGTAGAAGCTACTTGTGGATGTTCACCCTCACAATCATCTGCCAATTGCAGGAGAGTGCGAATTGCAAGAAATGGTGCACAATTTATGTCAAAAGTGACTGTTTTAAGTTGGTAGTCCTTAACAGAGCCGTCATTTTGAAATACTATTATCTGGTATGGCCTGTCGTCTGGGTGTATAATGATCTGCCTTTACATTTTCTGGATATCTCCACTGAAGACATATTTGTTATTTCTCCAGTTGAGAATTGTGGGCAATAAGTCATTTTGCAGTGTTGGGCCCGCGTAGTGAAAATCCTGACTTCGTTTTGCGTGGAGCATTAATTATTATTCGTACCTTGGTTTTTTTGTGTTCAGGACGAATCACCGCATGGTATGTAAGATAGTACGATTTGAATTTGTTTCCAAGAGCAACTTCACGTGAAGAAGATTCTTCCGTGTGATCAAGTTCAATATAATCGTTTAGTACGGAATTATACTGGACTTGTAGTTCCGAGTTATTAGATAAAGTTTGTTTCATTCGAGAATATTGGGCGAGAGCAATGAATCGAGATGAACCGATAACATTTGTGGCAAAAGATTGAACTTGCTCAGCTTTCATATGACAGCTGAGTATTCATCCGAAAATTATTTGGTATGCCGACGTGTCGCCTCAAATATTCTTCTTTATGCCTTCCAGGTTTATGAACCGTTCCGAATCGTTCCCGAGAATGAGGTCAATTTGGGAGGATTGGTTGAAATTGGGGTCTGATTAATCTAAACCATCCAAATCCCTTTGGGTCAAATGATATTTAGCGATATGATATTTAAGTGATTGTTCCCAAAAGGAAAGCGTGTTATCTGGAAAATTTGTTGATATTAAATAAATTAGAATAGGGTCCAACATTCTGTTTTTGACATCGTGAGATTTCAGGGTAGAGAGACAGTCATTTACAGCAGATTGAATCTTTTGAATAGATTCGCTGTTCTCTGTTGTAGCCGTGGGAATGATGAATAAAATTCTGATTATCGACTAAAACTCTCTTGTTCTCATAACGAGACTTGAGGGCGTTCGTCGCATAACGAACATCTTTTCACAATGGAACATGTGTCTTATTTCTCAAGTGGTAGAGCTTCTGAGCACGAGAGAGGTGGTTTGCGTACACCACCGTGAACATATCACGAAAAGGTCATTCTTCGTGTCCTCCTCGGAAAACAACTGTGTCGAAAGGTGGGACTTTTATGATGCTACTAGCATTATCATTTGTGACATTTAGATTTTGAGCTGGAATACTAAATTTGTTCTGATGGCTGCTTTGAGAGTTCCGAGATGCTTCTGCTCCTTCTATTCTGAGAACATTTAAAATGCGAGCACTGTCAACATAATATGCCTCAGTGACACATCAAAATTCACTCGAACCTTTTATTTGAAGTCATTTCATTCCGAACCGTCAAATGATAGCATGAGTGTTTGATAAGTGGATTGCATATACTTCCATCTACCTTCCAAATCATGCAGTTTCACTTCAAGCAACGATTCAGTCTGGTCCTCTATCCCTGTTTTCACAAAGTTCGTGCAGAACAAAATGAAATTATCATATTCAAAGAGGAATCGCTAATTGTTTTAGAACTTTGGAAGTTGTCATTTGTTTTCCGTCCCGGACTGAAGTTTTACATAATAATTGTAAACTGAAGTAAGCCGAAACGTTCCTGGTGGTCGTGACCCAACCCATCAATTTTTTATTTTTAAATTAAAGCATCCAATTGCACTAACTCACATCTATGACTATTGCGATAAATGTGGAATTATTGCATTTGAGTAAATAAAGATCTCTTTAATTGGAAACGCTCATAAATCCCTAGAGAAGTTGCGAAAACATTAGTATCCTTGCTGCTTAGAGATCTGAAGATAATAGATGATCTTATTAGGTATCTTCATTAGTTTGAAAATAAAAAAAATTGACTTTCATTGGTACTTCTCGTTTGGCTTGTCTTCAGCGGCATTCGAGGCCGCATTTGCTCATTTCGTTGGGAGGTATGGGCTAAGTTAGAGTAACCTATAATAATCAATTAATTAGAAACCTCTATTAATCAATTATTAGCATGAATCTTATTGCGTCATACCAACAAGAATATTAACAAATGTTATTCCGTTATGACAACGAATATGTAAAAGAATATCGTATTACAGAACAATATGATGACTGATATGAATATGATGATTCACACCAATCTCCGAGGAACATAATCTTGAATCTGAGGACAGTAGTAGAGACGAACTAGTTATGGCTCAGACGACTATTGAATTTCTGAACACTGCATCCCGACTGCTTCCCGATTTTGATGGGAAACCAGAGAATCTGCGGTCTTTATTGGACGCTCTAACTCTGGTAGAAAGTCTTAAAGATACCCACGAGGCAGTCGCAGTATCTTTAATAAAGACGAATGAATGACGCTGTCGCCAAATTTGTAAGCTGTTGCACTGAGGCCGCAGAGCAGCAACATGCTGTATTATATTTCAGCAATAGATCACGTGGTAACCGCAGCGGAGGAGGCAAGCCCCGCGCAAATGTGGTTACTAACGTAGACGCTTCCCTAGCATCAAGTCAGTAGATAGAAATATAAATAATATAATTACTTTTAATAATATAATTACTATTAACCTTAACTTAACTTATTCATTAAACTCTGCATAAATCACTTAAACATTTCAGTAACATTATTAGTAGATACAGGAGCAGACATATCATTGATAGAAACAAATGTCATTCCATTAAACTGGATAAACACAAATGATATGACCGCACTAAGTGGACACGACAGGGTAAAAAAGGATCAATTGGTACGTCATCTTTTAATACAAGATTTAGAAAATATATAATACCTCATGTATTCCATGTGGTTCATGACGATTTCCCAACACCATGTGATGGGATAATTGGCATTGATTACGTGAGAAAGTATAATTCCATATTGGATTTTTATCAAGATCGCAACAAATAGAAATACCCTTTACTAGTGCATGCAAGGACGACATAGTTTTGGTACCCCACCAAGAACCATTACCAGGTGTCTTCATTGCAAGCACTTTGGTGAAAACTGGCCACTAATAATGACACAGTTACACTAAAACAAGAGAAAATTCAACGATTACGACATGATATCGGAAAATCATATTGAGGAACAAAGCAAGTCAGAGATAATGGACATATTAATGAAACATATTCCAGAAAATTTAGCAAAATATTAGCAAACCTTTTTTTCCAAGTATAGTGATATTTTCGGCGTAGAATCAGAACAAATTACAACCAATACTTTTTACAAGCAAAACCATCGAACAGGCACAGTAAGAATATAATAGTCCAATTCTTCTAGTGCCGAAGAAATCTCCTCCGAATTCTAAGGAGAAGATTTTTTTTTTCTAAAAAAGAAAAGAAAAATCTAGGGATCTAACATAATTTTCTTCCAACATGGGTTCATACATATTTACTAGACTTCCATATGGACTAAAAATAGCCCCAAATTCTTTTCAGAGGATCATGACAATTACTTTTAGTGGTTTCAAACCGGAACAGGCTTTCCTATATATGGATGACTTAGTTGTCATAGGCTGTTCCGATGAACACATGCTTTCATACCTGAAAGATGTTTTCAAATTATGCCATAAACACAATCTTAAACTACTTTCTGAGAAATCTTCATTCTTCATGCGAGAAGTGACATATCTCGGCCATAAGTGCACTGACAAAGAGAATTATCCCACGCCTAATGATGCGGATAGTACAAGGAGATTTGTTGCATTCTGCAATTATTATCGCAGATTGGTAAAGCATTTTTCTGAATACGCATGACATCTAACAAGATTGTCGGGGAAAGGAGTAGAATTCAAACGGACGGAGGACTGTGATATTGTATTCAGATATCTGAAAAAGGCGTTAATGAGTCATACGTTACTGCAATATCCGTATTTCGACAGACAGTTCTGCATAACAACGGATGCAAATAAGAATGCTTGTGAAGCCGTGTTAACGCAGGAATTTGACGGAGAACCATTGCACTCTTCAGACCATATATATATGGAAGACACTTCCTGGTTCGCACCGACCATAGATCACTTTCATATTTATTTTCTATGAAGAACCCCAGTTCTATACAGACCAGAATGAGGCTTGATCTTGAGGAGTATAATTTTACTGTAGGATATCTTAGGGGACAATTTGTGGCTGACGCTTTGCAGGAAAAACAAGTAAGGAAAGGCTAAAGTCGGGCGGGGCCGACTATATAATACCCTACACCACTCTCTGCATATATACATCGCTTTGATTAGTAAACCCAGGTATTTCATGGGAGCATATTTATGTAGTTCATATAAATTATACAGGTACTATAAATTCATCTTTAGTCAAATTTAATGAATATGGTAAATAATAAAGTAATTGATCCAATTTTCCACCAGATATTCCGAGTAAAGTAAATATAACATGATCTGGAAAAATTGATCAAGATCCAAAGACAAATACAGATTATACAGCGGTGATAGGATGAATCGGACGGACATTTGAAGGGGCCCTATAGCAACACTTGAGGCCTGTGCCAAAACATGCGCCAATATATTTCTCATTCACGGTAGGTATTCCTAGTTGAAACATAGAATGATCAGCAAAATTTGATGAAGATCCGATGTAAGATGTAGATTCTAGAGCTGTAATAGAGCAGAATGGGCCCCATTTATGTTATACCAAAGTATGGACATATGGGCATCTCCCCAACAGTATGAAAAGGCTAAAGACGGACGGAGCCGACTATATA
This sequence comes from Polietes domitor, assembly GCA_947397865.1. Classification (NCBI taxonomy): domain Eukaryota; kingdom Metazoa; phylum Arthropoda; class Insecta; order Diptera; family Muscidae; genus Polietes; species Polietes domitor. The sequence continues at coordinate 97,137,648 of OX377618.1, forward strand.
TCTCACTACAATTCAATTCGGTAAAAAAGTGAAATCGGGAAGGATTTTTGAATCCTGTAAATGTATGTGTTTGACAAAAAATGTTAAATCGGAAAGGACATTTGTATGGGGGTATATTGAAACCTGGAACGATGTGACCCGCTTGTTTATTGGTGAAATATAATATGTAAAGTTTGGCCAAAATCGGTTAAACATTCGGGAGCAACATTTGTATGAGGACTATATCTAAATCTGAACCGATCTTACCCACTTTCAGCATAGATGTTTCAAGTTCGATTATAAAATGTTGTGCCAATTTTAAAGAAAATCGGGTATAATATGTGGTTTCTAGAACGGAAAAAGTCAAATTGAGAGCGACATTTGTATGGGGGCTATATGTAAATCTGAACCGATCTTACCCACTTTTAGCATAGGTGTTTCTAGTTCGATTATAAAATGCTATGCCAATTTTAAAGAAAATCGGGTACAATATGTGGTTTCTAAAGCGGAAAAAGTGAAATTGGGAGTGACATTTGTATGGGGACTATATCTAAATCTGAACCGATTTCCTCCAAATTCAACACCAATCGTCCTTAGCCAAAAAAGTAACTTCTGCCAAATTTCATGATAATCGGACAGCAATTGCGACCTGTAGAGTGCGAACAAGCTTAGATGGACAGCAGACGGACAGACAGACATCGGTAAATCGATTCAGCTGGTGATTCTAAGCCGATCCGTATACTTAAAGGTATACCCTATTCCACGAAGTGGTGTAGGGTATAAAAATGTGAAATAAAAGTGGGAAAGGAAGAAAAAAGTCACATAAATAAATGTACAGGCTATATGGTTTATAACTTTTTTATTTATGCGATTATTATAATATTTTTAAATACAGTATATTATTGCGGATTTTTTTGCAATTAGCTTTGAATATTCTTTGTAAGTGATGTTCTGTAAGTGATGTCCATTTTCTGCTTCGCACATACGGGCTCTTTTTAGCATATTTTCCATAACTTGTTCGCCAAATTTCCAAAAATGTGGGCCAATTATCCTTTCGGAGCATACACCGTACCAAACAGTACACTTAAGTGGGTGCGATTGTCGCTGATGAACTGCTCTTCCCAAACATACATACTCCGAGTACTGTTGAGGAGTCTAACCACAAAATGATATCTGCAATTTCAAAATCCAAGATAGAATTTTGTATTTCTCAAGTCTCGCAAGTAAATGTGCTGCATTGAGCTCTAGCCGAGGTAAACAAACTGTTTGAAGACGTGTCACTTTGCTCTTTTCGACTAACATCGAATATACACGCATGCGCAGTTGGGAGGCATCAGATAAGCCGTGTATCTGAATAACATCAGAATGAATTTACTGCTACCATCGGGGTATTTTTATATTTTCTATTTTATATATTAGACATCAGATCCTGCCACTTGCGAAGGGATTCTAAGCTGACGTTGTCATTCCAGGCAATACCTTCCAAATGATAGCATGAGTGTTTGATAAGTGGATTGCATATACTTCCATCTACCTTCCAGTTTCACTTAGTAACGATTCAGTCTGGTTCTCTATCCCTGTTTTCACAAAGTTCGTGCAGAACATAATGAAATGATCACACTCAAAGAGAAATCGCTAATCGTTTTAGAACTTTGGATGTTGTCATTTGTTTTCCGTCCCGGACTGAAAGCAAGTTTTATATAATAATTGTAAACTGAAGTAAGCCGTTCCTGGTGATCGTGACCCAACCCATCATTTTTTTATTTTTAAATTAAAGCATCCAATTGCACTAACTCACATCTATGACTATTTATTTATTTGAAGTTTAAAGAGTCCCAACACATGAAGGTTATATATACTCTAACTAATTAATATTCATATATACATATCAGTTCTTATGTTCTATTTACAATATATACATTTATATTTACTTATTAATAGTGATTTAATCAGATAGGTTAGGTTAGGTTGAAAAGTTTGCCCGCTGGTAATATATACAACATCATGTGTATATTAGATTGCCTGGTGTTTCTACTGGAGAACCAGTTGGCCTTGTCTATGAATTTATATAGGGGTTTTAAAGGAACGCTTGCTACTTCTGCCAGACTGCTAAAGAACCTGCTTCCAAGATAATGTAGCCTGAGCTCCTGCAGTCTATGGCATGAGCATAGCAGATGTTCCACCGACTCCTCTTCTTCTTCGTCGAGGCAGCTTCTACAGTAGTCCATATGAGGGATTCCCATACGCTCTGCCATACGGCCTATTGCGCAGTGCTCTGTAAGGACTCCCATGAGGATGGTTGTGTTTCTTTTGCCGAGTGCCAGTAGTTCCTTTGTTCTACTAGGGTTGATTTTCGGTCATAAGTTACGTGTTATTTTGCAGTTATGAACGGAGTCCCATCGCAACTTTGTTTCTCGGTCTGCTATTTCGTCTATTTGATTGAGTAATTCGATGAAAGGCGTGCGTATGTTCGTATTACATGGAACGTCCGTCTCCTTGGAGCCATTCCGTGCACATTCGTCTGTCATTTCGTTTCCAGGTACATCCGTGTGACCCGGTACCCATACAAGTGTTACGTCATGTATTTGGAGTCGGTCTAGAGACTCTAAGCAGTCATGTACGCATCTTGATCTGATAGTCTTGGAGTTTAAGGCTTTAAGAGCTGCCATACTGTCCATACAGATTCTGAATTTTGATGGATCGATGTCCCGTTCCAGAATATTTCTCGCGACTATGTTAATGGCATATACTTCTGCCTGAAAGACTGTGCAAGTGATTGGCATTCGGATTTATATTTTAAGGTTTAAAGGTTCAGAAAAGACTCCCGATCCCGTACCTGTCTCTATTTTTGAGCCATCAGTGAAGATTGAGTTTTCCTCGTCGGTCATGACCATGTTGGATGCCCATTCTTCTCTGGTGGGTATTACCAATTTGAAATTCTTATGTAGGTGCATACTGGGCTTAAGAAAATCTGAATTTTCATCTAGCCTCCCGTATGGTTCAGTGGAATGGAGCTGTGCCCAAGCGTGTCGTTTTTCAGCATACCGAGTTCTCTGATACGCAATGCTACCCTTGCTGCACATCTTCTTACGAAAATGTCCACGGGTTGTATATTGAGTATAGTTTCTAGTCCGGCTTGAGGAGCTGATCTCGTTGTCCCAACAATACCCAAGCATGCCATCCTCTGTACCTTGTTGAGATTTGCTAGGAGTGATTTTCTTTTTACCGCGCTCCACTAGACCAATGCCCCGTATGTGCGTATTGGTCTTACTATCGCCGTGTACAGCCAGTGTACCATCTTTGGTTGTAGTCCCCATCTTTTTCCGAACATCTTTTGCAGGTATAAAAGGCGCAGAGTGCTTTTCTTCCTCTCTCTTTTTTTTCCTTTTCTAAGAAAGTTTCGAGTCCAGGTATTTTGCTGCCTTTGATAGACGCAATATCTCCCCGTCTAATTTGGGGAGATCGAAGTGCGGAATTTTATATTTTCTCGTGAACAGAACCAGCTCTGTTTTTCTTGGGTTAACTCCTAAACCATTTCTTGTCGCCAATCTTGAGAGCTTCCTTAGTGATCTTTACATGACCTCACTAATCGTTAGTAAGAATTTACCTCGGACCAGCAGTACTAAGTCGTCGGCATATGCCGTCACCTTAATTCCGTCTCTGTTGAGGTCAAGTAGGATTTCATTTATCACCAGGTTCCAAATCATCGGCGAGATCACACCTCCTTGCGGCGTGCCTCTTGTAACACGTTTCCTCACAACTTTCTCGCCCAATTTCGAGTTAATAATCCTGCTTTCCAGCATGCTGTCCGTCCATTGGGTTATGCATTGGTTCATTTCCAGGCGTCCGAGAGCGGATGTGATCGATGTTATTTTGACGTTATTGAAGGGGCCTTCTACGTCTAGAAAAGCTGTCATCGTGTAGTCTTTGTACAACAAGAAGCTTTCAACATAGCCTACCAACTCATGTAATGCCGTTTCCACTGACCTTCCTTTAAGGTATGCGTGTTGTGCCTCGCTGAAGTTGTCTGGATTTAGTTTCTCCCTGACATGTAAGTCCATCAGTCTTTCCATGGTTTTTAATAAAAACGGTGATAGACTAATGGGTATATAATCTTTTGTCGTGTTGTGGTTTATTTTTCCCGCCTTGGGGATAAAGTCCACCCTGACTTCTCTCCATGCCCTTGTTATGTAGGACCATCTCAGGCTTGCGGAGAAAATTAGTCGTAGCCATGGCAATATCCGGTCCAGGGAAACCTGCAGGTGTGCTGGTATAATTTCATCTGGTCCTGCTGACTTTTATGGTCTAATGGCCACATTATTTCTTCGTCATCAAATATTGTGTTAATGAACTCGTCCGTGCAAACGGAGGGAGGGGCTACTGTTTCTTCAAAGCTGTTGTCATCGTCTTGGCATCCTGGGAAGTGTTTTTCCATAAGGAGTTCTACCGTTTCTGCACTGCTTTCTGTGAACAGTCCATCCGGTTTCATTAGGAATCCTGGAGTGCTGGGTTCCTTGGAGAGCGCTTTGCGAAATCTGGTGACCTCGCTTGTACCTTCCAATTCCTCGCAGAAGTTCGTCCAACATTTCCATTTTGCTTTTTTGATCTGTTTCTTGAAGTCATTGAAGACCTCTTTATAGTCGTTCCAGCCTTCTGGAGTTTTCTCCCTTTTTGCTCTGTTGAAGAGCCTCCTACTTTACTTCCTGAGTGCCCCGATCTCCGGTGTCCACCAGGTTTGGTTGACATTCCGGGGGGCGTCGTTTCTGGCAGGATTTTTTGAAGGATTCTGAAAGGGAAGATGTCAGTTGATTCACTGCACCCTCCAGTTCATGCACGTCACTAATCTCTCTGTCCGGAGGAGGCAGTGACTGCATAAGATTACTGAAGAGGTTCCAGTTAGTCTTTTTGGGATTTCTGTAGGGTTTCCCCCTAATTATATCGTGCTCTATGTTGAAGTGTATTCTAAAGTGTTCGGAGAAGGAACATTCTGTAGATACCATCCAATTTGAGACTCCAATCGTTTCACTATTTGATACTAAAGTTATATCTATAATCTGTTCCCTAGTTCTATTATAGATCGTCGGCCTATTGCCCTTGTTGCATATAATTAGATCAGTGGATATAATGTAATCAAAAAGTGACTCGCCTCTTTTGTTGATGTCAGTGCTACCCCAAAGGGTATGGTGCGCGTTTGCATCGCCACCAATCTACCAGGGCCTGGACCTTGTTTGACGGGGGGTTGTCCACATGGAGCCTATTACCAGGGTTGGTTTGTTATGGCATTCCATGGCTACCACTGTTAGGTCGCCATCGCTGTAGTGAGATAAGAAGGTTAGATTCAAGTCTTTCTTGGCTACAATACAGCTACGGATTTTACCTTCGCTTTGTGACGATATGAGATTTAGGTTTCGTGACCTCAGTCCTCGTACTCTGTTCCCTGTAATCCGGGGTTCTTGCACCAGAGCCACGTCCTTGCCCTCCTTCCCCATATGTCCCAGCAGTTCGTCCGATGCTGCTTCGGAGTGGTGCAGATTAATTTGCACCAGTTGTATGCCTCTCCTGACGTCGGGCATTGGTTTCGTCCTCGGGGATACTAATCTTCAGTCGGTTGAGAGCATATCTGACGATCCCATCCGAGAGACGAAGAAAACGGAGAGATTCTGATCCTATCCGGATCTATAGATCTTTCCCTTCTCCTATGTCCCTCGCGCGTCCCCTGATGATATTCCAGTCATCAGTGCCTAGCGGCTTGTTCTGCCTTTTTACCAGTGTAAGTATGGCTTCAGAGATCGGAGTATCTGCTCCTCAACCAGTAGCCATCTACTTGTCGTCATTCTACCTTCGGGGTTGCTGCGGTCTAGAATGGCGACTTGCAATTTGGGTGCTGTCGTTAGGCTGGATAAGGTTTTCGGCCGCTTATCATCGGGGGCTTGAGCTTCTTTAGACCTTTGCCTTTTTATCCCAATTTGGGTGCTGTGCGCCCGGGGGGTTGACCCTGTTGGGAAGTTCCGCTATCGGTCTGTTGTGTCTTTTACAGATTGCTGGGCCTACACAAGGCTTAGTATCGGCTTTAACGACCTTGGACGGGTATGGTGCCGGTCTGCGCATCTCTCTGCTTGATGAAGGACCAGCTTTATTCGGGTCTGGCTTGCTTTGTATACAAGAGTGGCCCCGAGGTCCAGTTTTACCCGAGTTCATCTGATTGGCCTTGCTCTGGTTTTTAACCGTAGTCTTAATTGTTTTAGTACCGTTTGTTTTAGTTGTGTCTTTTGAGGTGGATGGTCTGACCTCCACGACGGTCGTGTTCATCATAGACTCATACTTCCGTACGTGGTAGGTGTGCTTTCGGTATAATCGCTTGTCACGACCCGAAAGAGAAGACGGGTCTTTCGTATCCATCTTCTTAAGGAATCGTAACGAGCGCTTATACCCCGCCTCTCTCCTTTCCTCGTCCGTCTTAGTCCTGTTGTCGCCTGGTGCCGATCCTGAGGCATTGTTGCCACTTATAGGCACTTCCTCTGCTACCGAGTCATAAGCAACCATACGATTGTCTTCTTCATCAGTCTCATAGAGGAAGAGCTCGCCTATACCTGACAGACCGTCATTTGTGTCGTCACCTAGGGACACGTCAGAGTCAATGTTTTGTTGTCGTTTGAGTGTTGCCGTTTTCGTTTGCGTAGTTGTTTCGTATTGTATGGGGTTTATGTGTGATTGTTGTTGTGGTGATGATGAGGTTGGTGTCTGCAAATATTTTGCACCTGCCAAAGAGCCACCCGCAGACGACTGTTTGGGTGGATTTCCAGGTCCAGCCTGGTGACCACTTGCAGAGTTTATATTTATATTTTTACTCATCATGGTTAATCAGATAAATTTAAATCGAATTATACACATTTATTTCTGTGAGGAATGTTTTTATGTTATGAAATTAATTTTTGTTTGATAAAACGTTAATGTATGTAATGGTGGGGATGATTTTTCAATAAGGTGTCTGTGTGTTAGTAGGCAATGTCCTATTTTAAGTATATTTAGTTCAATTAAATCTGTTTTAGGTAGTGTGGGTTGAATGCATTTAAGAGGAATATGATTTTGAATTTATGTCTGGTTATCGTTGATCCACAACTCATTCCATAGGTCATATAAATATTTCCTGATTGGTCCTTATACTCAGCATATTGGTATTTAACTTCCGAATCTATATCTTGCTTAATTGAATCTTTTGCCATTTGATCTACCTTTTCATTTCCGCGAATATTTAAGTGGCTTGGAATCCACATGAATTCTATTTTCTGATTAGGTATATTTGATATCATTGATTTATAATAGCATTTTTACTAAAATAATCACTCAAAGCTGTCTGATAGGACAAGTATTTTCTGACCGGTATAAGTATGACTATTATTATGCATGTTATTATTGCCAATAATTCACATGTGTAGATTGACGAGTAATTATGGATACGCTTAATGACAGTACAATTTTCTCCTAAAACGGCAAATCCAGCCTTCTCATCCATTACGGAACCGTCAGTATAATAGCACAAGTGATCTTTAAATTTGGTATTTATAATTTGTAGAATCCGTTTATGAATTTCTGTTCCTGACATTTCGTTTTGCTGCAATATGCGAGGGAAAAGTATACGTTTACATCTGGAAAAGTCCAAGGGGGCATATTAGACGTCACTGTGGATTCTATGTTTTCTACATCTAGATTATTTCGCGATATTATTTTCTGGAATTCTAAAAATGCTCTTAAATACAGTGGATGACACCTACGAGGCTTGGATTTAAATTGTTCGATTTTATTAACATTTGTGAATCTCCTGAGATGTAAAGGGCGGCATGATGCACGTATTTGTAAGCTATTAGCTGGACTGGTCTTAAATGCTCCAATAGAGAGTCTATTCCGGTGTTCAAAATAGGATTGAGTGTTTTTAGGCGAGTTTCATTTGCTGATGAGTATATGATTGAGCCATAAGCTATAGTAGGCAATACTATTGTGCGTACAATTTTAAGAAGTGTGTGTGGATCAGATCCATACTGTGAACATCTCAACATTTTAATTAAGTTTAATTTTGAATTAAAAGTTAGGTTTTTGTCGAAGATTACGCCCAAAAATTTGTATTTATCAGCAAATGTAATATTTTTAACCGATAGCTTCAAGATTAAGTTTTCTGTCGAGATCTTACGTCTGGAAAATTTAATTGCTATAGTTTTTTCTTCGTTAAATTGAAATCCGCTCCTATAATTCTATTTTAAAAGTTTGTTTATGGTTGCTTGAAGTTTCTTCAGAATTGCAGAATGCTTTTTGCTGGAACAATATATAACAATATCGTCGGCATACATTAAAGAATTAATATTTTGTGTAATGTTTTTGAATATTGAATCTATTGCTAATAAAAAAAGTGTTACACTGAGTACTGATCCTTGGGGGACTCCCCGGAGTGCAATATTGCTAAGTCATCAATTGTACCTCTATTTTGTCTAAAACCCGATTGGTTTATATTTAATATGTTATTTTTTTCTATGTACCAGACAAGTCTTTTATTTATCATTCTTTCAAAAAGTTTACAAAGACAGTTTGTAAGTGATATTGGTCTGTAATTATTTTTATATGTAGGGTCCTTTCCAGGGTTTAAAATTGGTATAACTAAAGTCTTTTTCCAGTTGTTAGGGAAAACTTTTTCGGTCCAAATTTTATTATAAAAATTTAGTATATATTGTATAGAATTGTTATCTAAATTTTTTAACATTTCATATCTAATATTATCTGGCCCAGGAGATGTTCCTTTACGTAATGCATAGTTTAGCTCTGTTGATGTAAATGTTAAGTATAGACTTCGTCATTGGTTGACATATTTAACGGAAAATTGGCGGTTTCTGCATACGATCTGAATTTCGATGAAAAATTAGACGAAGAAGAATTTTTTGAAAATTGATGAGCTAAAGTATTGTATGTCCTTTCTATCAGTCACTAATACAATCTAACGCTTGTATTTGATGGAAATTGGAACGACCATTTAAATATTTAATTTTTCTATATACTACTGAGGATGTTGTTCGAAAGTTAATACTCTGACAAAACTCGATCCAAAATCTTTATGAGTTTTCTCCTTTCCTTTATTAATATTTTAATGGTGTCGTTCCACCAGGGAACTTCCCTTCTGTTGCATTCTGTTTTTTTGTAAGGTTTGGCATTCTCGGCTGATTTTGTAATTTTGTCAGTAATATAATATTCAATTTCATCAATGTTATTGAAACTATCAAAAGGCTCATTTAGATTACAGTCAAATTTATACCAATTTGCTCTTCTAATGTTCCAGTAAGTTCTTCGTGGGAATGAAGGGGTGAATCCATTAAATCAAATTAATATTGGGTAGTGGTCACTATTATGGAGGTCATCGCAAATATTCCATTCAAAATATTGTGTTATTGTTTGGGATATGAGACTTAAATCAAAATGTTTTGTAAGCTAAACTGAAATGCGTTGGGGAGCTTAAGTTATTCAATATATTTAGATCGTTATTATTTATAAATGTATGAATTACTTTTCCTCTGGTATCTGTTTTGTGGTATCCCCAGATGGTATTATGTGAGTTAAAATCTCCTAACATAATATAAGGCAGATCAAATTGGCTTACTATATTATTTAAATCCCTATCAGAAATGTTTTCAGACCCGGGAAGATATATTGAGCATATAATACATTTTATAGGGAAAAAAAAAAAAAAAAAAAAAAAGTACCTGCAGGTTTTCAAATCTGTGTGATAATTCGATTTAAATTTTGATTCTTGAATACATATTGCAAGACAGTTAATTTTTGAAAGTAAAATTTTAAATTTATCTAAATGGCGTAGAAAACCATTACAATTCCATTGAATTATTTGATAATCGTTATTCATATGAACTAGAGCAGTTTGATAGCGTATCTTTATCAAATTCATCACATTCTTCCATGTTTTCAATTGTTATGTTACCCAAATCGTTTTTGTGTGTATTTTGCTTTTTCTTTTTATCTGCATTCGTGATCTCGCGTTTTTTTCTTTTTGATATTGTTTTGGGTATTAGGCTAACTTTTGATCCATTTGGTTGTTTCACCTCGCGAATAGAAGAGACAGAAGAGAGAGCTTCTCTCAGAGTTTTTACGGGACTTGTTTTCTCAACTGTGGTGGGTTTTTGTTCTTCGATTTATTGACATTTGCATGGACAATTACATACTTTTTTGGTCGTTGGCATAGCATTTGCATAGGTTGTTGGTAGTGGGTTATTTTTTCATATTCTTTTCGAGCTTCATACATCGTATTCTTTTCTTTTATGCGTATTCTTTCTTATAAACTGTGCATTCTTTTGATAAGCTATTGTGCTGTTTTTGACAATTGACACACTTTGGTTGTTTGTCACATTTTCCATGTCTACCAGATTCATCCACTGGGGTATGTTCAATGTTGCTGCAATGTGGGCAAATCTTGTCTTTCGACGAACATTTCTCTGATATGTGACCATATTGAAAACAGCAACGTAGCAACGTACAATCCTAAATCCACATTCGTCAACTTTTTAGTCTCTGGGTCTCGATTTGTAAGTCTTTTTATCTCGACGAGGAATGGTGAAACGCCAGTAAAACCCTTATCGGCATGTACCCCTGTCCTGGCCATAATAAGAAAAACGGGCTGCAACGATTCCGGATTTAGAATCGTTTTATCCCTATCGAAGAGAAGGCCTCCCATGTTGGGAGAGCAGTTTTGATAGAAAAACTATAAAAACGAGTATTTCAATACACTTTTTAAAAGAAATGATAATTAAATGCGATTGTAATATTTTTGGTTTGTTCTTTTTTGTTTTACTATCTATTTGTATGTGTTTGCGCTCTTAACTAGGTGTGTACACAGTGAGAGTTAAACAAGCACTCGCTCTATGACTATTGCGATAAATGTGGAATTATTGCATTTGAATAAAAAAAGTTATCTTTAATTGGAAACGCTCATAAATTCCGAGAGAAGTTGCGAAAACATTAGTATCCTTGCTGCTTAAAGATCTGAAGATAATAGATGATCTTATTTGGTATCTTCGTTAGTTTGAAATAAAAAAAAATGACTTTCATTGGTACTTCTCGTTTGACTTGGTTCCCCCAATAAATCAATTCATTATTGCGATCAAACTTCTGCGTTTCACTATCAACTAAATTGCGCAATTGAATATTTTACATGGCGATCCTGTCAGTATTACTTTGAATTAGCATTAGTTTCATTTTCGGGCATGCTAATAATAAAATAAAAATAATAAGGAAGACACTGCCAAACTACACAGGCAGTCCGATCCATACCGGGAGCGAAGACGATACAGGAATATCGTCAGAGGCAACGGACGAAGAAGGCTCAGACGAGGAAGTCCCAAAGGTGCCCGTGGTGCCACCATCAAAGCGACACAAACCGGCCAAGACGGGAAAAGGCCATACTACTACGAATATTAAATGTTGTTGGGAAAGAATTGATGAGGTTGAATTCTTCCTCAATCAATTCGAAATGCATAAATTAAAAAAATAATAATAATCAGTAAGAAAAGAGTGAGATAGTCCGACTTATAGGTCAGAAAGCGATCTCTCGCTCTTGGCAAGATATACATTAATATAACACATTACTAAAGAACTTCAACACAATAAAATCAAACAAAAATCTATTTCAAAACATTGCATATAAAGACATTATTATGGGAAAATACCTACACCCGCCTTCTATCACAGGAACTCGATTGTTTAAAAAAAAAAAAACTTTTTTTAAATAATTTTAATTTAATACAATAATCAGTATACTATTTTTGTTAAAATATGGGCAAAAAACAGTTGAAGCTAGTAAGGCCGAATGCCAATGTGATAAATGTGATCATAAGATAGAAATTTGCCTTATGTTGATTGTGGCATTTGCATCTTTGAATTTTGCATTGAAGGTATACTCTATGCTCAATAAGATTCTTAAAAAGAAACACATGAGTAGGGGAAACCTGAACATCTAGACTAACATTTAAATATGGAATGAGAAATAATAGAGAATGTATTAGAATCAGAGAAAGGAAAGTTCAAAAGGTCCTACAAATGTATCAACAAATAATTTTTTATTAGAATGGAAACTATTAGAAAGCACTTAGGGATACTAACTAGCAGCGCGCTAGAGAACAGTAGGGCGATAGTAGCGAAACACCAGGCTAGATTCACACAGGAACATATGAAGCTGACTTTGGATTTATATTGGCTCCTAAGTGACCAATAAGTAAATATATTGTCAAAATACCACATATATCTAAAGGTACCTCACTCAATTGAGGATTCTCTGAAGATAGATATCAATATATTAATACCGTCAGCGGGGACTGGGAAATTCACACATTCACCAATCTCCGAGGAACATAATCTTGAATCGGAGGACAGTAGTAGTGACGAACTAGTTATGGCTCAGACGACCATTGAATTTCTGAACACTGCATCCCGACTGCTTCCCGATTTTGACGGGAAACCAGAGAATCTGCGGTCTTTATTGGACGCTCTAACTCTGGTAGAAAGTCTTAAAGATACCCACGAGGCAGTCACAGTATATTTAATAAAGACGAATGAATGACGCTGTCGCCAAATTTGTAAGCTGTTGCACTGAGGCCGCAGAGCAGCAACATGCTGTATTATATTTCAGAAATTTCAGTAACATTATTAGTAGATACAGGAGCATTGATAGAAACAAATGTCATTCCATTAAACTGGATAAACGCAAATGATATGACCGCACTCAGTGGACAGGACAGGGTAAAAAGGATCAATTGGTACTTCATGATATTTCCTAAATCTTGCATTAAAAGATCATGTTTTCCATGTGGTTCATGACGATTTCCCAATACTATGTGACGGGATAATTGGCATTGATTACGTGAGAAAGTATAATTCCATATTGGATTTTGATCAAGATCGGTATTACCTTATCCTACGCCCACACAATATATCACAACAAATAGAAATATCCTTTACTAGTGCATGCAAGGGCGACATAGTTTTACCGGCAAGGACCGAAGTCAAACGACAGGTAAAACTGCCGGTCACCAGTCAGGAAGTATTGGTACCCCACCAGGAACCATTGCCAGGTGTCTTCATTGCAAGCACTTTGGTGAAAACTGGTCGGGCATAGATTCATATACTTAACACTAATAATGACACAGTAACACTAAAACAAGAGAAAATTCAAACGATTACGACATGATATCGGAAAATCATATTGAGGAACAAAGCAAGTCAGAGATAATGTACATATTAATGAAACATTTTCCAGAAAGATTTAGCAAAATATTAACAAACCTTTGATCCAAGTATAATGATATTTTCGGCGTAGAATGAGAACAAATTACAACCAATAAATTTTACAAAAAAAACCATCGAACAGTCACAGTCAGAATATAATAGTCCAATTCTTCTGGTGCCGAAGAAATCTCTTCCGAATTCTAAGGAGAAAAGATGGAGACTTGTCATGGATTACCGACAGATAAATAAGAAATTTGGGGCGGACAAAATTCCTACTACAGACGATCAACTTGACAGAGCTTGATCTTATGTCTGGATTCCATCAATTCGGTATATCCTGTATATGGATGACTTAGTTGTCATAGGCTGTTCCGAAGAACACATGCTTTCATACCTGAAAGATGTTTTCAAATTATGCCATAAACACAATCTTAAACTATTTCCTGAGAAATGTCCATTCTTCATGCGAGAAGTGACATATCTCGGTCATAAGTGCACTGACAAAGAGAATTATCCCACGCCTAATGATGCGGATAGTACAAGGAGATTTGTTGCATTCTGCAATTATTATCGCAGATTTGTAAAGCTTTTTCTAAATACTCATGACATCTAACAAGATTGTCGAGGAAAGGAGTAGAATTCAAACGGACGGAGGAATGTTATATTGTATTAAGATATCTGAAAAAGGCGTTAATGAGTCCTACGTTACTGCAATATCCGAATTTCGAGAGACAGTTCTGCATAACAACTGATGCAAATAAGAATGCTTCTACCTATAGCATATGCTTCGAAGATTTTCACGAAAGGTGAAAGCAATAAAACAACCATTGAAGAAGAATTAACTACAATAAATTGGGCCATTGCACTCTTCAGACCATATATATGGAAGACACTTCTTGGTTCGCACCGACCATAGATCACTTTCATATTTACTTTCTATGAAGAACCCCAGTTCTACACAGACCAGAATGAGTCTTGATCTTGAGGAGTATAATTTTACTGTAGAATATCTTAGGGGAAAAGCCAATTTGTGGCTGACGCTTTGCAGGGAAAAAATTTGAAATAAAAGTGGGAAATGAAGAAAAAAGTCACATAAATATATGTGCAGGCTATGTTTAAATGTTATTAATTAAAATGTTAATGTAATTTAAAAGTTAAATATAATTTATAACTTTTCTATTTATGCGATGATTATAATATTTTTAAATACAGTATATTATTGCGTATTTTTTTTTTGCAATTAGCTTTGAATAATGATATTCTGTAAGTGATGTCCATTTTCTGCTTCGCACATATGGGCTCTTTTTAGCATATTTTCCATAACTTGTTCGCAAAATTTCAAAAATTGCAATTATCCTTTCGGAGCATACACCGCGCCAAAGAGTACACTTAAGTGGGTGTGATTGTCGCTGATGAACTGCTCTTAGATTTTCCGTAGCCAAATCCTTCAGTTTTGCTTGTTGACATACCCATTTAATAGGAAATGGGCTTCATCGCTCATTACCAAATTGCGAATTGTGGTTTGAAAAATAAAATTCAACTATTTTTGTACGTTGTTCGATCGTGTAATGATTCATCATTAATTCCCCAAGTCTCCTTCACAAAATGCTGAAAAAAGAAAGAATAATAATTAAAAAATACATATAATACTCAGATGTGATTTTCATATAACGTAGATATATACAACTTATGACATCATGTTAACGCAAGCACTCCATACAAAAGGATGATGAGTTGTCTCTACACAGGACAATGAAATACGTATATGGTCAAATGTGTGTGTGGCTGAGTGTGGTTCTCCTCCTTTCCATTACCAAAACAAAGATTTCCTTCTTAAGAAGAAATTACTTGATCGAATTAGCTGAAATTCGAATGTATTACATTCAAATCTCATAGAAAATCAATCAATCGATCACTAATCAACAACACAAATCTAATAATTAAAATTGGGACAGCCCGAAACAAAAATGCATCTTCTTTGACACTTGTTGTCTTTGGTCCGACCAGGTATCGAATCTGGGTTGCACGTTCGTTGGGCGATCAAGCTGTGCTCCGCACCTCGGCGTGATCATAACTTGATAAAACACATAAGGACACATGAGATGAAAAGGAATGTAACAAGTTCAACATACAAACTCGTCTCCATAGAATTTCCACCACTCATTGTTTTTGTGGGTGGTTGTGTAATAAGTTCATTGGGAAAAAGCTGTATCGTGTTGAAAAACCCATCAGCCTACAGCAAATGGTAATGAGAAAGGTTTTAGGTAGAACAACGCTCTTCAAAACGCTTCGCGGTGAGGTTTTCGGGTGTATACATATAATACGCAGATGTGATTTTCATATAACGTAGATGTATATACAACTTATGACATCATGTCAAAGCAAGCACTGCATACAGAAGTATCACTGATGAGTTGTCTCTACACAGGACAATGAAATACGGATATGGTCAAATATGTGTATGGTTGAGTGTGGTTTACCTCTTTTCCATTACCAAAACAAAGATTTCCTTCTTAAGAAGAAATTACTTGATCGAATTAGCTGAAATTCGAATGTATAACATTCATAACTCACAGAAAATCAATCAATCGATCACTAATCAACAACACAAAAACTAATAATAATTAAAAAAGTTATAAAGAATTCAAATCATATAGCTCATTCTGCGCCACCCTGTACATACATTTAGTTAAGAAAAAGGTAAACCACCACAGTAGAGGAGAAAAGTGAACGGGCATTCCAAAGTATGTGAAAATTTTCAAAAGAAATAGATAAATACATATAAGTGCACGAAATCGATTGACTTGAAAAATTGAATAGAATAGAAGAAGCGAAAAAATAAATAAGGAATAGAAAAAGAGAAGAAGAAAAGAAAATGCATACTAAGAAAAATATTAAGCTAAATAAGGGAAAGTGTTATTATTCACACACCTACATACATGAAAAAGATTCGGCACACATTCTCACCTCGCTTCTCTAAGAAGGTCTACCAGAAGGCCTAATCATCAGCATTTAGAAATCCTATACTAATTCTTGACTGCCTTCTTTGAGAAGGCATTTAGAAAGGCCTTTTTATTTCCTAGAAGGCCTGCTAGCATGGTGGAAGAATGAAGGCAGTACGGATGGAGCCGATTTTACTATTTTTACGAACTTTATGAAAGATATTTTTACAATTCTAATGATTTGAACTCAAATAAAATACATTTGTTTTAAATAATTGGAAATTATTACATTAAAAAAAATGTTTAAAGGTTTTGTTTTTTTAGTGTTAAAAAATATTTGTTGTGGTTGTCGTTGTGCCTTTGTTTGTATCAACTAAAAGAGGCAATATAATACAGATTGACATAGATCCCCTTTCTGAGGTCGATTTATCAATGTCTGTCTGCCTGTGCATCTATTCCTGTAATCGAACTACAGGTTGCAATTCCTCACCAATTAAAATGAAACTTTATATGTGGATTTTTTTGGGGTGATATGAACGCTATTTAATATTAGGCAAATCGGTTTAAATGTAGGTATAGACAAATGCATTTATACATGTTTTTCATAGACATGATGCTATTTAGACGTTTACGCCCACTAACATCCACGACAATATATTTATCGGGGATGAAACATAAAAATATTTAACTCCTCTTCATGAACAAACAAAAAACGTTCTTTAGAAGGCCTTCCCATTAGATGCTACGCGATCCATTACTCATGCTTGCTTGCCTTCTTCGGATAGGCATGCTAGAAGGCTTTGCGAGAGAAGGCAGCGCGGAAGGTGTTCAATTTATCGATGGGTATTTTCTACACACTTTTGGTTGTAAACGCATAACAAAATTCTGTGGCTCATTCCTACTGCCCTTCCTTTCGCCAGGCATGCTGAAAGGGACTGCCAAAAGAAGGTGTTCGCTTCGATTAAGGGTTGTGTGTTTCTATAATCTTTTTGACACAAACAGACAATAAAGTTCTGTAGTTTAGTAGGTAGCACTTCCGATTAACAATGCGAAGATCATGGGTTAAAATTCCAGCCAAAGCAAACAAAATTTTTGAAAGATTTAAATTTAAATTGAAAAAATGAAAACAGATTTAATTGAAAGTTAATATACTGCTAATAGCAAGGCCAGAAACTCTCTTACACTCATACTTGCATGTACTTGCACACATCTCCATGTACATGAGTATACACATGTGACTATGTGCATGTGTATACGACTATGTTATTTTAGTTTATATATTCTGCTGCTGCATAAATCAATTAATTCACACGTTTTAAGGGGAATGTGTGCAAAATTTTTTTATAAGACAGAGATTTACAAATCAGTCCTTGTTGGGGAAAATTGTTTCTCTTTGGGCCATGTTCATTGCGAACACAAAATGTTTGCTGGGTGACAGCCTCTTTTCTACTGGCATCTTTCTCTCTTGCTATGCGATGCGATTGCAAGATCGACGTGGCTCTCTCATTACTCTATGCATGCTAGGATCAGTCGTCAACCCAACGCGAAGAAAAGAAGTTACGCCGCGACACAATCCCTTCACCCACGTCCAGCACAAACAACCTACATACATACATACTTACATCTGTACGAATACAACCCAACAACAAAAGTGCACTCTACATTTATTTTCATACCAACATAATTGAATTACACATTTCCCTGTACCCAAATTCAAACATACAACAACAGTACACATAAATAAAATACCAATTATTATAACGTGGAAAAGAATAATAAGTGTTTGTTCCAAGAAGGATTTGATCTGATTTGAGAATTGGATCCATCTAGCCCGTCAAAACATGGTCCTTTTGTGAATACTACAGCGATCCTATACAAACAAAAAATAATTATACAGTCCACTATAAACAATATTCGCTAGTGATACAATAAAAAAGTCTAACACTGTGCTTTAACAAAAACAAGTCATTGAATCTACCTCCAATAAAATAGACAAAAGGAAAATACAGTGAGCGTTAATAAAATTACAGAACATATAAACACAGTGCAAGTACAAAAACAAACATTTGCTGCTTTGAAAATTAAACTGTTCTTCACACGAACAAAGCGAGCCACACCACAGAGTCATAACCAACTCATTGCTGGTTCGTCTGACTTCAACTATTCAAAGCGGGAAGATTGCAGCAAAGAAGAACACGTAAAGCATACTTACAAACAAACATACCCATAGTTACAAACATAGACAGTTAAAGCTGGTCACGCTCATACACATACACACTCCCTCTCATTAGAGGTACGCTACATACTTTGGATCAGCCAGTTTAGTTTAATCGTTTCGTCAGACAGTGCCACACATTTGTTTATACGTAGACACACACATACCCACTCGTGCTGAACAATAAGCAGGTACCCTACACACATTTGGTCAGTCAGTCGTATTCATCCATATGTTTGGTACAACATTTAAATAATTCTGTTTAAACACATACACATCTACTTACGCTATAAACAATACGCAGGTGCGTGACACACAATTCATAAACAGACCTAATTCATTGATAAACTTGGAAAAATTTAAATACTTATATTTGGTTACCAGTTTTGGTTATACTTCTCGCAACTGAGTCTATAGTTTGGAATACACACAAGTACATTGCAATGGCGAAGCTTGTACATTTAGAATCAAGTTTATATCGATCAATTACCTATGAATTAGAGGCGTTCCAAAAAGAGTATAGTGCTTCAGGGAAGGAATCCAAATCCCAATCAGCTCTTAAGTTTCATAAAAATGAATTAGAACAAATCTGGGAAAAAGTTAATAGCAAATATGATGCCATACTCGAGTCTGCTCTTTTGGATGACCCACAAGAAGGAAAAACGGTAGATTTGAAGAAAATTCAGCTTAGGTTTTTGGATGCAAAGAAGTTTTACAGGCGTGCAATGATCTACTTTGTAGAATGTATAGATGATCTTGAAGGTAACCAGAGGAATACCCACGCAAGCAATGCCACTTCTACCTCGTCTTACTTTTACAGTCCCACCCTGTGAAATTGACGTTTTTGATGGTGAATACTCGTCATGGCCTTCCTTTAGGGATTTATTCCAAGCCATCTATGGCAACAATACACGATTGAGTAGTGTAGAGAAATTATTCTACTTAAAGCAAAAGACTCGGGGGGAGGCCAAAGAGGTAATTGATAATACCCCCACTTACGAATGAAGGGTGTAGCTTGGGCAAATTTGACTGCCCAATATGAGAATAATAGAATGCAAGTCAATACTCAACTGAAAACGCTCTTCAACTTACCCGTAGTAGAATTTGCATCTGGTGCAGCTGTCCGTAAGTTACAACGAACGGTAAACGGCTGTGTGAATACTCTTAAGACCCTTGCCATCAAGACTGAACACTGGGATCCAATTTTGATAAACTTATGTTCATCCAAGCTGCCGGTAGATATCTTAACTAAGTTTGAAGATACGCTTTCCGATCAATCGGCTCTACCTGCTTGGAATGAATTGAATACCTTCCTAACCAGTACGTATAAAGGCTTAGATTCAGTAGCAGATATTAGGCACACCAACTTCAACCCTACACATTTTTCTGAAGATTCAAATCAAGCTTACAGAAAACGAACCCATACTTCACGGCCCCAATCCACCCCGCACTCTGAACAACACACATACAACACATGGCAAAATTTGCAAGATATGTCAAGGCAGTCATGTCCTTCGTGACTGTCCATCTTTTTCGAACTTTTCTGTTAACGATAGAAGAAAATACGTAACGGATAATGGTTATTGTTACAATTGCTTAGCAATATCCCACACGGCTAACGATTGCAGGAGTACATTTATTTGTCGAAGCTGTGGCGGTCCACACCACACACTGTTGCACATACCCAACACTCATACTCAAGTCGATGAGCAGCCTTCTTTTGCTAGGACAACAATCACTCAAACTTTTTCAACCCTTACCCAAACACTATTAGGCACGGCTGTTTTAAACGTTGACAAGCATGGGTCATTATTTTCAGCCAGGGCATTGATAGACCCTGCCTCTGACTTTTCTTTTATTTCTGAAAATTTAGCACAGAAGTTATGTTTACCCACTACCCACATCTCAGCCGAAGTATCAGGCTTGAATGAAATTGTATCTGCCAGAGCGAGTAAGATTTGCCAAGTTGTTCTAAGGTCAAATACACGACAAGATTTCAGTATTAAGATCAAAGCTATATTCGTTAAAATCATTACCCAATCATTGCCAACACGAAAAGTCATGTCACCGCCTCCACAAGAGTTAGATGATCTCAAACTGGCTGATCCCAAATTTAAAGAGAGCAATGATTTCATCATTGGAAGTGATGCTTACCCAGATATTTTACGTACAGGGGTAAAGAAAAATATTATGAACAGTTTGGTGGCGCAAGATACTCAATTTGGCTGGATTCTGACAGGACCTGCCAATGCAGAACACAACGAAACACAATTCCGGGAGGCTGCCCAACAAAATTAAATTTAAAGCTATATTTTGAAAAAACGCTCCGTTACACACAATGCAAAATCATGATACCAGTAATTTACACTCAGTTGCTATTTATACCCACACATATACCCATATACATCCAACATTGCACTACCCGCTACGAACGTTAATGACGTCTTAGCATTTATATTTAATCTGATCAAAATCAGTTCTGCAGACTTTTAGTCTAATTCAAGAGAAGATCAGTTGTTGGATGCTGATCTGTCTGATACGCGTCAAATATGGCAAATACACATTACAACTCAGTTACATTATGCAACAACGTAAATACAACACATAGAACATATGGTATCTAACCTACATTGGCCACAGATAAAGTCCAATCGCACTCATCAGCGCGTTACACTGAAATATCACCAGAACATTAGATAAACGGATGCTTATTAAACTACACCACACGATAAGTATCACTTATTACCCAAATTTACACAAAACTGTTTAGATCCAACTCACAGACATTCCAACTGGTTTTCTTTTAATATTTTTTCTGTCTCTTATATAGATCCATCAAGGCGGGGGAGAATGTTCATGCGAACACAAAATGTTTGCTGGGTGACAGCCTCTTTTCTACTGGCATCTTTCTCTCTTGCTATGCGATGCGATTGCAAGATCGACGTGGCTCTCTCATTACTCTATGCATGCTAGGATCAGTCGTCAACCCAACGCGAAGAAAAGAAGTTACGCCGCGACACTATCCCTTCAGCCACGTCCAGCATAAACAACCTACATACATACATACTCACATCTGTACGAATACAACCCAACAACAAAAGTGCACTCTACATTTATTTTCATACCAACATAATTGAATTACACATTTCCATGTACCCAAATTCAAACATACAACAACAGTACACATAAATAAAATACTAATTATTATAACGTGGAAAAGAATAATAAGTGTTTTTGTTCCAAGAAGGATTTGATCTGATTTGAGAATTGGATCCATCCAACCCGTCAAAACAGGCCGATTTTGCCAATTTTTCAATCCCAAACGATCTGCAATCATTAGACACATTTGTGGAAAATTTTAACCCCCTATCTCATTTCATTCGCAATATAGCCTGCTTTCAACAGATGGACGGACGGACATGGCTAGATCGTCTTAGAATTTTACCACGACCCAGAATATATATATTTTATGGGGTCTCCGATGAATATTTCAAAGTATTGTAAACGAAATGACAAAATTAATATCCTGAGGTAGAGAGTATCAAAATGCAAGTCATTTGTTCCTGTTTATACATGAGTACATCGCATGTATTTTTCGTATGGTTCATGTATGGGTATGACAGACACACAGTATAATTCTACACACAACATGTTTTACATCATACAAAGATGGTTGTGTATGGTACGCACACATCGATTGATGTTGAGTGTAATGCACGGCTTGTTATTTGAAGCATACACGCCAAACCCATACATGTTTTGCCATTGATACTCAAAGTGTACCCAAAACGATAATTTTATCAGAGTCAGTACACCTTAAGTTTTGGGTTCGATGGTGTCAGTGTGCCTTATGATATTCAGTAGTGTACCGGTTACTTCAGAATTATCGTCACTATAAAAGAAAAAGGGCTGAGTGAGTGTATATGTCTCGTTTCTTCTTTCTTCTCCGCGTTCCTTTTTGGCAATTGTCCTTCTAATTGCATTCTTTCACCGGCCGGCAGCTAATATTTCGTGGAAACTAATTTTTAATTAAAGATAATTTAAAATAAGATAATTTTATAATTGTGTGCACCGTGCCATTATCGAAAGACTGAAATATACTGTGGACGGAACACTGAATACAACCCTAGTTTGTACAGTCTAACAGTCTGGTGTTTCTTTTATTAGCAAGCCACCAGTGTATGTTAGTGTGGCTCGGATTTGTGCAACAGGTTAAAAAAGTTAAAAGTGCAAAAAAAGGAATAGTGTTTCATTGCTGCGACACCGTTGGAACAGACCAGCAGCCTACATATATTGCAAGATGTAAACTGTACTACTCCGCCAGCCTAGACTTGGAACGTTGTGGAACCTATCAGCTGTCAACGGCAGGGTAAGTAGCCCAACACCAAACCATTCACACAGGCTTTCAGAGTGTGCGGACAGGTTGGTAAGCGTAACATTTACAAAACCTACCACAATACATATTGTTACAAATTATATACATTATTGGTATTACTATTACACAGTGGATAAGAACAATATTTATACAAACAAAAACAGATTCTGCAACTATTGTCGACGGAAATTTCGCGCGGTTAATGTTGATAATTGATAGAAAAATAAAGAAAAAGTGATAATTGTGTTTACGATAAAATTTAAATCATCAATTTAAAATTTAATATGATCAATCCAATTATTGCACTTGAGTTTTTTAAACTAAATATTGCACTAATATCTTCAAAAATAAATTGCATATGAGTCACTTAAAATTAAATATTGCACTAAAATTTATCAATTATTGCCATTTCACTTGAAAATTTTAAACAATACTGGTGCTGGTAATGTGGTTTCAAACAATTACCAATTGAAAATCGTACATTTCCAATTGTATTCCGCTGCGCGATCTTCTTAGCACTTAACCCCGCATATAATTTCTCAAACCATGAGAAATTATATCACAAGACACGCTAATTTTTTTCTTCAGGTCCTCTTAAGCATCCTCAATTGGTTATATTGGTGCTCACCAGTTCAATCGACCGCAACAACAACCCAACAACATTCATCATAATCAACTAGAGAGTGACTTAACAGTCATCGTCTCAAGTCAACAAAAGGGTTTCAGCAGAAATAGCCACCAACAACTCTAACTCCTTATCTAATCGTGACGGGTTCCCCACATCCCCGTTCCAGCGCTCCAACATTTCTTCAGCTAGCTCACTCACTGCACAAACCCCCAATTTGTTCAACAATATTTGTAAATGCCGAGGCATATTGTACTAATCATACTAAATAAATACAACCTTTAGATAAATCACTGTCGGAAAAAAAACGAAATTCCAATACGATACATGGTTTCCGAGATAGATCGCAATAAAGTAACGATTGTTCTGATGAACTTTTCAACTATTTTAACATTTTATATTTTGCGATATTGACACAATCTTTTAGGCAAGGTAAGTAATGATACAGAGGGTAAATTAAAATCTCCTAAAATCGTAGTATTGCCCAAATCACTCGCCCTTGAGACAACCATACCAATTGCAGTTAAATGACTCTCCTAAACACATAACTCGGATGATAAAGGAATGTAAGAGCATGTAACAAAAAACTTAAAGCGTCCCATGTTAATAAGGACTTCAATAAATTCAATGCCATCAAAACCTTGTAGAATAAAACGTTTAGATGAGAATGCATTAGGAACCGCGATAAGAACACCACCACCAATTCTACCTACGAGATCCTCCCTCAATACAACATAATTTCCACACAAAACATCAGAGTCCAAAATCGAATCTTTCAACCAGGTCTCAGTAAAAGCTAGAGCCGAGAAATCAAAATCGAAGCTATGAACAAATAGACGATTTAACTTCGTCTTTAAGCCTCTAACATTCCGATACCCAACACAAAAAGAACTATTCAGTTTTTTGGAATAGTAGCTGAATTTACTTGTAACGCGCCAGATTGTCAACCCTATCCACAAACTGTTTGACAAAAGCCCTAGATGGCCAGAACGAAGGGACAATTAACTTCTCGAAAATTTAACGAAACTACAATTTTAAATGAAGTCCGACTTTGAGCAATTGATCACTTCTATTTAAAGATTTCAAATAGAATGCACCCTCTATTTTCGACCTAATGTAGAAATTCAAATCATCTACGGAGGTGTCCGGCTCGAAGTGGGAAAGGAATACCATCTTCATTTCCGGAACCATGGACAGTCCACCAGAATTGCAACTAGAACGGTGAGGGAGGCTACCACCGGCCACATTCACTGGGTTCGGCAGTCCAGTCACGTCCACACGGGCAAGGGAAATGCCCGCCAAAACCGGTGCCTGATTATGCCGCGGCTGATCGGCAGCAACAGGCGACGTCATTCTCCCCGATCTCTTACTGGGTATCTCTTATTGGGTATTTATCCAGATTGGATGTACAATTGTTAAAACGGGAATAGATCGCCCAAAGATCTTTCCCCATCTCAGAAACCTCGGATATAGATGTCTTGAAAAAAATACAAAAATCAATTTTCTACATTTGGTACAGCACCATCGTAGACCACGACCCTCGCACCAACACCGGTACATTTAGCATTCCATTGACTGGTACATATCCAGCATTCAATGGCACGCTCCACGTCCGATACAATTTTACAGTTCACAAATTTACACGACATGTCTAAAAATTCCACCCTTTACTGTAAAATAAATAATAAACAAACAATCGCGGAATTATAAATCGATAAAAATTATAAAAAACGCTAGATCATAAATCTGTTCAGTCAGATAACAAATGAAACGAAATGGACAAAGCACACTAAAGAATGATATGTGCCTGATATCTGTTGAAAACTGGGCAATGAAATCCAAGTGGTTACGTTGTCTTGGGGATGCATTCTCCAATTTCTGCTGCAGTGCAAACGTTAGCGGGCGATGATCCGTTAAAATGATAAATTTTCTTGCCTCCAGGTAATATCGAAAATGATGTATGCCCTTGTATATTGCTAATAGTTTCCGATCGTACGTGCTGTACTTCATTTGGGTTGCAGTTAACTTTTTGGAGAAGAATCCGAGGGGTTGCCAAGAGCAATCTACATATTGCTCAAGAACTGCACCTATTGCGAAATTTGATGCATCGACTTTTAATACGAGCGAAGCATTTGGAATAGGGTGAGTGAGCAATGATGCGTTAGTCAGTTCTTGTTTACAGGTTTCAAAAGCTTTAATTAAATCTGCAGACCAGTTAATCTCGCGGGTGTCGTTCTTCCTCGTCTCACCTTTTAATATTTCATTGAGAACTGCCTGCGATATTGCCCCTCGTGGAAGAAATTTGCGATAGAAGTTTAGCATCGCTAAGAAACGTCGAAGATGCTTGATGGTTTTGGGAAGCGGAAATGATTGGATGGCGTCAACCTTCCCAGGTAATGGACTAATTCCACTGGGAGTAATGCGATGTCCAAGGAAATCAATTTCCTGTACTCCAAAAACACATTTTGCGGGGTTGATGAAAATTCCATACTTCTTGAAACGCTCAAATAGAGTCTTGAGATGATCCAAATGTTCCTCCTCGGATCGCGAGAAAATACACACATCATCAATGTATACGAAAACAAAATCGAGATCTCTGCACACTCCATCGATGAAACGCTGAAAAGTCTGGGCAGCATTGCATAATCCAAATGGCATTCTTAAGAATTCGAATAGGCCAATTGGAGTTATCACCGCCGTCTTCGGAACATCTTCCGGATGCACTGGAATTTGATAGAAGGCCTTCGTGAGATCTAGCTTCGAAAATATCACAGATCCATGGACGTTCATCTGAAAATCTGTTAGGTAAGGAACGGGATACTTATCTTCGACAGTGATATTGTTAAGAGCTCGGTAGTCCCCACATGACCTCCATTCACCATTGGGTTTTTTAACCATGTGTAGTGGATTTGCCCAGTTGCTGTTTGATGGCCTTACTATGCCTTTGTTAATCATGTGCTGGAACTCTTCTTTTGCAGCTTTTAATTTCACTGGATCCAGTCTTCTATTTTTACATGATACAGGTGGGCCACGTGTTACAATATGATGATAAACACCGTGTTCGGAAGTAAAATTTTCGTTATGCATAATTATTTCAGGGTACTGCTTGAGTAAACGATGATATCCAGAATCTCCAGAAACCATTTTTATACCATGGAAATCTTCATTGCACAAAGTTCCACTTACCCCTATTAATTCCCGTCTATTAATTTCCGAGATTTGAGGTCAGGTAAAAGATGATAGTGACGAAGAAAATCAGCACCGATAATTGGACGTGAAACATCTGCGAGTATAAAATTCCAGGTGAACGATCTACGAAGTCCTAGATTGACAGGTAGGAGTATAGTGCCATACGTTTTGATTTTTCGGAACCATTTGCAGCATACAGACATAATTTGT
The DNA here is from genome assembly GCA_947397865.1 of Polietes domitor. Lineage (NCBI taxonomy): Eukaryota > Metazoa > Arthropoda > Insecta > Diptera > Muscidae > Polietes > Polietes domitor. The sequence goes on from OX377618.1 coordinate 97,164,452, forward strand.
TAGGATTTTTGTGGTTTTTGCAGTATCAACTAGAAATTATATTTTGGATTTCACGTCAAATACAAAAAGTCGACCTGAGCAGCCTCCATCGAAACTGTTGGCCGAAACTGATTTCGATGGAGAAATTAGTTTTTTTGAGACGCTGAAGTTGCATGGTGGAATGCATTTACGAGCATTTTCACCAAACGAAAATGATACCAGCACTTGCCTTGGTTGCGTCGACCTCCTCTGGAGCTTCAACGGTGTCTTGAAGTAGACCGCTTATCATTTCTTGAGCCGGATTCTAATGCATCTATTCTTGCGATGAGTACGTCGAGTTTTTCAGACATGTTGTGTGCTTCTGGAACTTGTTGAACTTCAGACACAAAAGTGATGTGGAACTCGAGAATGTTTCCAGAATCTTGTCTGCCTGGAGAGCTAATTTATCGATGTCCTGGGATTCGCAGACAGCTAATATGCATCGAATCTTCTCAGGCAAGCGATCTATAAATAGGGACATTAGGACGTCGTCACTAACCTTGCCTGCTGATAGGGATTTCAAACGTTGCAAATAATGTGAAGGCTTCTGATCACCCAATTCTAAACCATTTAAAAGTCGCTTGAGTTGGTTTTCAGTGGATTCTGCGAAAGAATCTGTGATACGTTTTTTCATGGCAGCGTACTTTTCTGTCATCGAGGTGGTTAGGACTATATCTCTGACCAAGAACAAAATTGATGGGTCGAGATTTGACACGAGGTATTCGTATTTGGTAGAATCTTGAGTAATTCCATGTAGGCGAAATGTGGCCTCAACTTGAATGAACCAGACTAACGGTTCCTCTTCCAAAATACTGGCAGTTTTGCGATTCTTGCCGATTCGATTCTTAAGTCATTGGGCGAACTTGTGTTGTTGGTTGTTTCCATCGTGGTATTGTCCGGAGCTTGCATAGACATTGTAGGGGTCACCAATTGTAGGTATTGCTACGATTACTGTTGAAAATATATTACCGAACTTCGTGCTACGAATTCAAGTTTTATGAAAAGACTAACTATTTTATTTTATTGACATACAAAATTATTTCCAAAAAGCAAAGCATACTTAAATAGATTTTGTAAATATTAAAACAAGTTATTAATGATAAAGTATTTCGAGGAAAGTAGTCCCTACAAAACAATAACAAAAAAGTGCACAGTGACATCACAAATAGTAGTTGTTGTTTGGTCAAGAAATATTTCTTAGCCAAAAAACACGATTTTTATCAAAGATAAACACACAAATAGAATACCATAAGTAAACTAAATGGATTAGTATTGAGTCTGATGCACTAAAATATCAACGGATGCAAAATAACTAATATTTATTCAATTAAAACGGAGCAAAGAAACTTTTACAGGTTGCAACAGAGCAGTTAGTTACAAAAATTGTTATTGGAAGAACTTCACTATACTCATGTCAGCGTTACCAAGATGAAACAATTGGCTCGGAGGTATGTCTATCGATAAAGATATTGAACGATTTTTGCGACTTTGTTCACCATGTGCATCGGTATCTTTTAGACCACCCAAAGCACCACTTCATCAATGGGAAGAGCCTGACAACAACTGGCAGCGAGTTCACGTCGACTACGCGGGACCCTATAATGTTTATCTTTTTTTAGTCGTTGTAGACGCAAAGTCAAAGTGGGCAGAAGTCAGAGTCTGTGGTACATCACAATTGTCGTTATCAACGATTGAGATATTAATGAATATATTCAGCAGGTATGGATATACAATGCTACGATTTTCACGAGTTGCGAATTCAAGACTTTCTGTCAAAATTCTGGCATATTTCAAATATCAAATGGCAAATGTACCTAATTCATCAACAGCGACCGTATTACCAAGCTCAGTTGAAAATATATTTCCTGGAACATCAAGAATAGCTATTGACTGAAATACTCAAGCTACCGCACAAACAATTGATGATCCGAATAGAGATGTCCACGTTGAACGTGTTCTTCGATCAAGGAAAAAGAAGATTCCCCAATATTTAAAGGACTATGTTGTACTGATGATAATATAAGTCTGGGAAAATTACAGCAACCCTTCGTTGTATATCATGAGATCTGGCTACCTTATTACCTTCTGATACCTAAGATCATTCCTTTTTGATTTTACTAATAAAGTACATGTAACATTCAATGTAATATATATTGAATTGATTATTTAATAAGTCATAGCGTGATTTTTAATTAATAAGCAATATCGGCTACATCAATAACCTTCTTAGATCCAAAAAATAGACTGAGTGAATTAAAGGAAAATATTAAATACTGTGGAACACAAAATAAATTACAAGGTATTGACTTCTGATAGAAGGGGTAAATTAGAATGTACGTGTATTGGCGTTTTGAACGTTTATGTCTGGTGATGCTTATATAAAGGATGGGTTCAGCAATATTACTTTAACCACTGCGAGGAACATTTAAAACCTCTGGCTTCTTAATATTGGGCCTTAATTGATTGACTCGGCGATTTTTGTATCTGGTGCAGGGTATCCAATACCCTGACCGAACAACTCTTAACATTACCTGATTGCCTCTGTGTAAAGTTATAAAATGCACGTGCTGAACTAGGAGCTTTGAAAACGGCTGTCATGGGCAATATTATTGGCCTTTCATAGTACGTTAGTTGTTTGGATTTGGCAAGACGACCATTCGCTCCGATTATAACTTTAGAGTCCACGGATGTTGTTAGTGTTAAAAACCTACTTCTCCCGACCAATGTAATCAAAAAGTGAACATGAGCATCACTCTTAAAACATGTGCCTAAAATAGTAGGTTATTATCAGTCGTCATTAGAAAGAAACATTTTCCCCACAGGTCCGATTTCCCCTATTTGCATTTTTTGATTCCAGCTGTAGACCTAATGTCTGTACCATAAGTTTCGCGTCCACAGTGGAATGGGCACACATACTTTCCGTCCGTCCGTCTGTCTGGTAAAAGCACGCTAGCATATAAACGAAAGGAGATAGGACGTCCAAATTTTCCATAAATGCGTCTTATAGTCGTAGATAGGTTGGGATTGTAACTGGGCGAAATCGCTCCAGAGGGAAAAAATTTTCCCTCACAAGGACTGAAAATACCCATAATAACCCCTGATGTTTTAGCGTATTTAAGCATGTTTTTTCATTATGTTTGCTTGTACATTGGGTATGCGTATTCCTCCTATAACAAAATCGTGCACCATAAAGTGATTCTTATTCGTAGGGTGTGACATGGGACAAAACGGGATAAAAATGGTACCTATAAAACGAAAACATTTAGAAACATAATACAAAACATAATAGAAAAGTATTTTTTCCCAAATTCGTACTTTTAAGGGGTAAAAAGGGAATAGAGGGATAAAAATTGAACCAAACAATCGGCTGCGAAATGAAATTCGGTGTATACATTCCTCCTATAGCATAGACCTGTAAAATAAAGGGATTTTTCGAAATTCGTAAAATAAGGAGATTTTAGAAAGACGTACTCTTAAGTGAGTAAAATGGGAAAAGGGGATAAAAATGGTACCAACTAAACGGTTACTGCTATAATGATGAAATTCGGTGTGTACCTTGCTCTAATTTCGTAGACAAGTAAAATAAAGAGCTTTTAGAAAGCCGTAAACTGGAAAAAGGGATTAAAATTGTACCAACCAAATGACTGCTGCTAGAATTATGAAATGTGGTGTACTGCATAGAGGATACCCGTCAGATAATGGATTTTCAAAATTTGTACTTTTTACTAATTAAAAATAGGATGGAAATACAACCAACTGTAGCACCCACTATCTACCAATATCTATGGTATTTAATCTTTTTTAAAGATTTCAGTCTTATATATGCTTTTTGAATTGACTTGACGTATTATTAACAATAATAACAAAAAACATTTATAAAATAATTTTTTCAATATTTTTATTTGTTTTGGTTTGGCTATATATAAAAAGTTTCCTGTAATGCTACTGCACTTCTACGAAAATCGACAGCCTCTGTGCAATGCAATCCATAGTGGAGGGTATAAAATGTTCGGCCCGCCCAAACTTAACTCCTTTTTACTTATTTCGTTTCCACCCTAAAAGTACGAATTTGTAGAAGTACTCTTACTTTCCCTGTCTACGCAGTCAGACGACAATGGTGATTTCACGAATTTCATGATTCTAGCTACGTTTGCTTGGTACCAATTTCACCCCGAATATCGAAAGATATCTTTATTTTCACGTCTACTCAGTTAGAGCAATACACACACCGTATTTCACTATTCTAACTGAAGACGTTTGGTTGGTGTTATTTTGATCCCGTCACGTTTGTCGCGTCGTTTCCCCCTAAAAGTACAAAATTTAGCCAAATTTCTTTATGTTTCGCGTCTACGCAGTCAGATGAATGTATTCATCGAATTACACGATTTCACCTTCAGCGTTTTGGGGTATATACTTTATGGGGTCTCCGATGAATATTTCAAGGTATTACAAACGGAATGACACAATGAATATACCCCCACCCTTAGGTGGAAGGTATAAAAATAACAGTCTTGCAATATGTATTCAAGAATCAAAATTTAAATCGAAGTATCACACAGATTTGAAAAATTTTACATGTTACTACATAAACGTAAATACAACAACAACTGCTCACGATGTATATTTCTCAATAATCAAAATCCATCGGCCAAAATTCAATAACTTTTGTTCTACAGGGTGGCCCAGATAGACCGAAGTGGTGTGAATTCCTTATAACTTTTTTATTATAATTTTTTTTTTCTTTTCTTTTCAGTATTTTGTAAAGAAGACTTGGATAATTTATAATGGAGCAATACACAATTGAACAACGTGCCCATATTGTTGAAATTTACTTTTCAAATCAACGGTCCATTGTGTTGACTCAGCGTGCATACCGTCGTCAATTTAATGTGCGGGGATTTAACCGCTCCAGACTGTTTTCTTTGGGGCTATTTAAAAGGAAAAGTTTATGTTAATAAGCCTAGGACTATTGAGGAGTTAAAAACCAATATTCGAGAAGAAATTAACAACATACCACCGGAAGTTTTGCGAAAGGTCATGGAAAATGTGTTGGAAAGAGCACATTTGTGCGAAGCAGAATATGGCCACCACTTGCGGGATATCATTTTTAATAACTAATCCAAAAATATTCCCCATAAATTTAATGTATTTAAAAAAAAAAATTAAAAAAATATCTCTTAAATAAAAAGTTATAAACAAAACAATTCACACCACTTCGGTCTTTCTGGGCCACCCTGTAGTAGACATTTTTGAGTTCTGTAAAAAATCAAAATTAGACAAGAAACAAGGATTATTTTGAGATACTAACATTAAATACTTAAATTAATTAACGGAATATACACATACTTACATATGGAACTCAATGAGATGCTTGAAAGATGGCATGTGTACTTTATTACTTGGTGCGATTTTTTAAACGCAAATTCGGCAAGTGAGTTGTGATTCTCGTTCGTTTGTGAGAATTATCTCCTTATAGAAGCCGGTTTTGATGTGGAAAAGTCGCTGCGAAGCCACTTGAAAAGACTTTTGACATGATCGAAATCATGATCGTGGTAGTCTACATCCAAGTAATAAATGTCACCAAGTCATTTGTAAATAAATTTGCATTCTATTAAATATAGATGCAAAATGGTCTTGAGCCAGGACAATATACCAGTTTAAATTGAAAATTAAAATTTTTCTTTTTTTTTTGTGTTTTTGGTTTTTAACATATTTTGACGTATTTGTTCATAATGCGAAAAAAAATATTTTTTATTTTATATATATATTATAAGTTAGTTTCGCGCCAAATGTTTGTAACACAAAGAAATAATCGAGCTAGACCCACCTTTAAGTATACCGATCGGCTTAGAATCATCAGCTGACTCGATTTAACGATGTCTGTCTGTCCGTCTGTCCGTCCGTCTGCTGTCCATCTAAGCTTGTTCGCACTCTACAGGTCGCAATTGTTGTCCGATTGTCATGAAACTTGGCAGAATTTATTTTTTCTGGCCAAGGACCATCGGTATTGAATTTGGAGGAAATCGGTTCAGATTTAGATATAGCCCCCATACAAATCTCGCTAACCATTTGACATTTTCCGCTCTAGAAATGACATATTGTACCCGATTTTCTTTAAATTTTGCAGAACATCTTATAATCCAACTAGAAACACGTATGCAAAAATTGGGTAAGATCGGTTCAGATTTAGATATAGCCCCCATACAAATGTCGCTCCGGATTTGACATTTTCCGCTCTAGAAACGACATATTGTACCCGATTTTCTTTAAATTTTGCAGAACATCTTATAATCCAACTAGAAACACGTATGCAAAAATTGGGTAAGATCGGTTCAGATTTAGATATAGCCCCCATACAAATGTCGCTCCCGATTTGACATTTTCCGCTCTAGAAACGACATATTGTACCCGATTTTGTTTGAATTTTGCAGAACATCTTATAATCCAACTAGAAACACGTATGCAAAAATTGGGTAAGATCGGTTCAGATTAAGATATAGCCCCCATACAAATGTCGCTCCCGATTTGACATTTTCCGCTCTAGAAACGACATATTGTACCCGATTTTCTTTAAATTTTGCAGAACATCTTATAATCCAACTAGAAACACGTATGCAAAAATTGGGTAAGATCGGTTCAGATTTAGATATAGCCCCAAACAAATGTCGCTCCCGATTTGACATTTTCCGCTCTGGAAACCACATATTGTACCCGATTTTCTTTAAAATTGGCACAACATCTTATAATCCAACTAGAAACATCTATGCAGAAATTGGGTAAGATCGGTTCAGATTTAGATATAGCCCCAATAATGTCGCTCCCGATTTCACTTTTTCCGCTTTAGAAACCACATATTGTACCCGATTTTCTTTAAATTTGGCACAACATTTTATAATCGAACTAGAAACACTTATGCTGAAACTGGGTAAGATCGGTTCAGATTTAGATATAGCCCCCATACAAATGTCACTCCCTCCGCTCTAGAAACCACATCTTGCACCCGATTTTCTTTAAATTTGGCACAACATCTTATAATCTAACTTGAAACACCTATGCTGAAAGTGGGTATGATCGATCTTTTTTACCGAATTGAATTGTAATGAGATAGAAAGTCCGTCCGTCTTTAGCCTTTCGATACTTGTTTGGGAGATGCCCATATGTCCATACTTTGGTATAAAATTTATACTGTATAAAAAATTTAAAATTTATACTGTATAATTTATATGAACTACATAAAATTGCTCCCATGAAATAAATGGGTTTAGTAATCAAAGCGAGGTACAAACGCAGGGAGTGGTGTAGGGTATTATATAGTCGGCCCCGCCCGACTTTAGCCTTTCCTTACTTGTTATCCCTCTATTCCTTTTTTACCCCTTAAAAGTACGAATTTGGGAAAAATACTTTTTTATTATGTTTTGTATTATATTTCTAAATGTTTTCGTTTTATAGGTACCATTTTTATCCCGTTTTGTCCTATGTCACACCCTACGAATAAGAATCACTTTATTGTGCACGATTTTGTTATAGGAGGAATACGCATACCCAATGTACAAGCAAACATAATGAAAACATGCTTAAATACTCTAAAATATTAGGGGTTATTATGGGTATTGTCAGTCCTTGTGAGGGAATTTTTTTCCCTTTGGAGCGATTTCGCCCAGTTACAATCCCAACCTATCTACGACTATAAGACGCATTTATGGAAAATTTGGACGTCCTATCTCCTTTCGTTTATATGCGTGCTTTTCCCAGACCGACGGACGGAAAGTATGTGTGCCCATTCCACTGTGGACGCGAAACTTATGGTACAGACATTTGGTCTATAGCTGGAATCAAAAAATTCAAATAGGGGAAATCAGACCTGTGGGGAAAATGTTTCTTTCTAATGACGACTGATAATAACCTACTATTTTAAGCACATGTTTTAAGAGTGATGCTCATATTCACTTTTTGATTACACTTGAAGTATTTTATTTATATATAGTAGAGGACTATTAATATTATAATAATGAATCATCACATTTTATTTAAAACAGTGCACATAAGTGTACCTTATACTTTGAAATAGTAAACAAATATCGCAATGTGATCACAAAATATCATAATTTACCTAATACGGTTCTGAGTATGTAGTGTTGACAGCCTCAAATCAGCCGGTAATGTTGTGGAATGCACTCCGTGGTGAAGGGTATAAAAGATTCGGGCCGGCCGACCTTAACGCCACTTTACTTGTTGATACTGTTTTCAGTATTAGTCCTATCTTTGATCCATTTGAAATGGAGTGTCCTATATGAAAGTATTGTGGGACCATTCATTGTCAGTGTTATTCGCATCGATGGACCTATATCAGTTTGTTTACTATTCCGAAACTGGAGCTTGCGGTCAACCTTGCTTGCGGAGTTGGTTCACAACATAGTATCACAACTCGATTTACCAAAATACCCTAGCTAATAATTCATCATTTGTACTAACATGGCTCAATAAAACACCCACTACATGGAATGCAATCGTCGAAAATCGCGTGGCTACAATAATATATACTGAGGTGTGGAGAATTATCTACATGTGACCTCTAATGATAATCCCGCCGATGTTTCTAGTCGCTAATGCGATCCGGAAGTTCGTAAGCTAAACTCTTTGTGGTGGAATGGACCTTTTTTCAGAAATGAGGAACCTCAATGGCCGCAATCACAGAGTTTTTCTATCCAAGTTGAAAGTCAATAAAAGCATTCGCGAACATAGTCGAAATACACACACATATTGGAAAGATTTCCACTCCACTCAACGAAGTACAATCGTACTTTTCTATATCAACTGTCTACAGCGAGAAGCTAAATTGGTCGGGAGAAGTAGGTTTTTAACACTAACAACATCCGTGGACTCTAAAATTATAATCGGAGCGAATGGTTGTCTTCCCAAATCCAAACAACTAACGTACTATGAAAGGCATCCAATAATATTGCCCATGACAGCCGTTTTCAAAGCTCCTAGTACAGCACGTGCATTTTATAACTTTACACAGAGGCAATCAGGTAATGTTAAGAGACCCTGCACCAGATACAAAAATCGCCGAGTCAGTCAATTAATGGCCGCTTTACCGACAGAGCTTAATCAGATTTCGAGACCATTTACAAATGTTGGAGTGGAACAAAATATTTACTTGTACATTATAGCCTTTTCAGACGACATGCGAGATCAATCAATCGAGATCAAAAGTTGGCAAAAAGGCCCAATATTAAGAAGCCAGAGGTTTTAAATGTTCCTCGCAGTGGTTTAAGTAATATTGCTGAACCCATCCTTTACCTCAAATATAAGGATCACCAGGTTTCCTCTCCCCATTCACCATAAGAATGTTCAAAAAGGCGGGGGCATATTGACCCCTCTAAGACATAAACGTTCAAAACGCCAATACACGTACATTCTAATTTACCCCTTCTATCAGAAGTCAGTACCTTGTCATTTATATTGTGTTCCACAGTATGTACTATTTTCCTTTAATTCACTCAGTCTATTTTTTGGATCTGAGAAGGTTATTGATGTAGCCGGCATTGCTTATTAATTAAAAATCACGCTATGACTTATTAAATAATCAATTCAATATATATTACATTGAATGTTACATGTACTATCTTAGTAAAATCAAAAAGGAATGATCTTAGGTATCAGAAGGTAATAAGGTTGCCAGATCTCATGATATACAACAAATTTTCCCACACTTATATCCAAACTATTTCATCAGTACAACATAGTCCTTTAAATATTAGGGAATCTTATTTGTTCTTGATCGAAGAACACGTTCAACATGGATCAATTGTCAATTGTTTGTGCGGTAGCTTGAGTATTTCAGTCAATAGCTATTCTAGATGTTCCAGGAAATATATTTTCAGCTGAGCTTGGTAATACGGCCGCTGTTGACGAATTAGGTACATTTGCCATTTGATGAAACAACAATTCCTCGGCTTGGTAGTTTCACAGACTGACTCATTATTATTCTCTACATTCGTTCTACGAAGTTAGTCATATGCCTTTTAAAAACATACCCATTACCTAGTTTCATTAAATTATGACGCAGTCCCAATTTATTCACGACCACACCGAATTTCCATGAGTTTTGATTAGCTCCCACATTTAGTTGTCTTATGCGCAAATTGTTTTATGGGAATTGTTTTAGAAAACTTCGTTGGTTTTAGTACCTCTATGCGAATTCGTATTTGTCGTCTTAAAAATTGTTCCGCTGGCGTTTTCCAGTTCCTTAGACTTTAAACATTAAACTTTAAACATTATGTCTCTTATTTTATTTTGCATACATAACTTTTCACCCTACATAGCCGTTAACTTTTTCTAAAGTTTCTAAGGTTCATTTCGGCTAATCCATTGTTGGCTGGGTGACCCGGAGCGATAAATTTTTGAAATATGTCAGAATTTTGACAGAAAGCCTTGAATTCGCAACTCGTGAAAATCGTAGCGTTGTATATCCATACCTGCTGAATATATTCATTAATATCTCAATCGTTCATAACGACAATTGTGATGTACCATAGACTCTGACTTCTGCCCACTTTGACATTGCCTCTACAACGACTAAATAACTATATTGCGTTTTGGAACTAAAAAATCTGACTTTTTGCACTAAATGTATCCTATATTCCAATTTCGTGCAGGCAAAAGTTACCCTCGTTAAAGACTTTTGAAGGAAAAAAGTTGTGTTGGTCCAAAGTCAAACATTTGTTCAAAAAGGATATTTTTTACAATAATAATTACAAACAAACTATATTTGGCGCAAACATAGTTTTTGCTCTATACTAAAGATAAGAAACCACAAAGATCTGAGATCTCTTAAAATGTGTGAGAAACAGTTCAACAAAGTCAAAAAAAGAAATTACGTTTTCTCAATTTTCTAAATCTGAAAAACGTGAAAATCTGTATTAAAAACAAGTAAGGAAAGGCTAAAGTCGGGCGGGGCCGACTATATAATACCCAACACCACTCCCTGCGTATGTACCTCGCTTTGATTACTAAACCCATTTATTTCATGGGAGCAATTTTATGTAGTTCATATAAATTATACAGTATAAATTTTACTATAAATTCATCTTTAGTCATATTTAACGAATATGGTTAATAATATGGTAATTGATCCAATTATCCGACAGACAAATACAAATTATGCAGTAGTAATAGGATGAATTGGGCCGACATTTCAAAAGGGGGCCTATAACTACATTTTGGGCCTGGTCCAAAACATGGATCTATATATTTCTCATTCACGGTAGGTATTCCTGGTTGAAAAATACCATGATCTGCAAAATTTGATAAAGATCCGATGTAAGATGTAGTTTCTAGAGCTGTAATAGATCAGAATGGGGCCCCATTTGGGTTATACCACAGTATGGACATATGGGCATCTCCCAAACAAGTAACGAAAGGCTAAAGACGGACGGACTTTCTATCTCATTACAATTCAATTCGGTAAAAAAGATCGATCATACCCACTTTCAGCATAGGTGTTTCAAGTTAGATTATAAGATGTGCCAAATTTAAAGAAAATCGGGTGCAAGATGTGGTTTCTAGAGCGGAGGGAGTGACATTTGTATGGGGGCTATATTTAAATCTGAACCGATCTTACCCAGTTTCAGCATAAGTGTTTCTAGTTCGATTATAAAATGTTGTGCCAAATTTAAAGAAAATCGGGTGTGGTTTCTAAAGCGGAAAAAGTGAAATCGGGAGCGACATTATTGGGGCTATATCTAAATCTGAACCGATCTTACCCAATTTCTGCATAGGTGTTTCTAGTTGGATTATAAGATGTTGTGCCAATTTTAAAGAAAATCGGGTACAATATGTGGTTTCCAGAGCGGAAAATGTCAAACCGGGAGCGACATTTGTATGGGGGCTATATCTAAATCTGAACCGATCTTACCCAATTTTTGCATACGTGTTTCTAGTTGGATTATAAGATGTTCTGCAAAATTTAAAGAAAATTGGGTACAATATGTCGTTTCTAGAGCGGAAAATGTCAAATCGGGAGCGACATTTGTATGGGAACTATATCTAAATCTGAACCGATCTTACCCAATTTTTGCATACGTGTTTCTAGTTGGATTATAAGATGTTCTGCAAAATTTAAAGAAAATCGGGTACAATATGTCGTTTCTAGAGCGGAAAATGTCAAATCGGGAGCGACATTTGTATGGGGGCTATATCTAAAACTGAACCGATCTTACCCAATTTTTGCATACGTGTTTCTAGTTGGATTATAAGATGTTCTGCAAAATTTAAAGAAAATCGGGTACAATATGTCGTTTCTAGAGCGGAAAAAGTGAAATCGGGAGCGACATTATTGGGGCTATATCTAAATCTGAACCGATCTTACCCAATTTCTGCATAGGTGTTTCTAGTTGGATTATAAGATGTTGTGCCAATTTTAAAGAAAATCGGGTACAATATGTGGTTTCCAGAGCGGAAAATGTCAAACCGGGAGCGACATTTGTATGGGGGCTATATCTAAATCTGAACCGATCTTACCCAATTTTTGCATACGTGTTTCTAGTTGGATTATAAGATGTTCTGCAAAATTTAAAGAAAATTGGGTACAATATGTCGTTTCTAGAGCGGAAAATGTCAAATCGGGAGCGACATTTGTATGGGAACTATATCTAAATCTGAACCGATCTTACCCAATTTTTGCATACGTGTTTCTAGTTCGATTATAAGATGTTCTGCAAAATTTAAAGAAAATCGGGTACAATATGTCGTTTCTAGAGCGGAAAATGTCAAATGCTTAGCGAGATTTGTATGGGGGCTATATCTAAATCTGAACCGCTTTCCTCCAAATTCAATACCAATGGTCCTTGGCCAGAAAAAATAACTTCTGCCAAGTTTCATGACAATCGGACAACAATTGCGACCTGTAGAGTGCGAACAAGCTTAGATGGACAGCAGACGGACGGACAGACGGACAGACAGACATCGTTAAATCGACTCAGCTGGTGATTCTAAGCCGATCGGTATACTTAAAGATGGGTCTAGCTCGATTATTTCTTTGTGTTACAAACATTTGGCGCGAAACTAACTTATAATACCCTAGACCACGAAGTGGTGTAGGGAATAATAACTTATAATACCCTAGACCACGAAGTGGTGCAGGGTATAAAAATGAACCAAACAATCGGCTGCGCCTAGAATAATGTAATTCGGTGTATACATTCCTCTGATAGTATAGACATGTAAAATAAAGGGATTTTTCGAAATTCGTAAAATAAGGAGAGTACGTCTTTACTCTTAAGGGAGTAAAATGGGAAAAGGGGATAAAAATGGTACCAACTAAACGGTTTCTGCTATAATTATGAAATTCGGTGTGTACCTTGCTCTAATTTCGTCGACAAGTAAAATAAAGGGCTTTTAGAAAGCCGTACTCTTGGGGTAAACTGGAAAAATGGATAAACATGGTACCAACCAAATGACTGCGGCTAGAATCATGAAATGCGATGTACATTCCTCTGACTGCATAGAGGATACCCGTTAGATAATGGATTTTCAAAATTTGTACTTTTTACTAATTAAAAATACGATGGAAATACAACCAACTGTAGCACCTAATAAAGGGCTTTTAGAAAGCCGTACTCTTGGGGTAAACTGGAAAAATGGATAAACATGGTACCAACCAAATGACTGCAGCTAGAATCATGAAATGCGATGTACATTCCTCTGACTGCATAGAGGATACCCGTTAGATAATGGATTTTCAAAATTTGTACTTTTTACTAATTAAAAATACGATGGAAATACAACCAACTGTAGCACCCACTATCTACCATATCTATGGTATTTAAGCTTTTTTAAAGATTTCAGTCTTATATATGCTTTTTGATTTCAACTGACGTATTATTATAGTATAAACGTATTGGTAGCCTTGCCTTGAACTAATAACAATATTATATTTATTTATAAAATATTTTTTTTCAATATTTTTATTTGTTTTGGTTTGGCTATATATAAAAAGTTTCCTGTAATGCTACTGCACTTCTACGAAAATCGACACCCTCTGTGCAATGCAATCCATAGTGGAGGGAATAAAATGTTCGGCCCGGCCAAACTTAACGCCTTTTTACTTGTTTCGTTTCCACTCTAAAAGTACGAATTTGTAGAAGTACTCTTACTTTCCCTGTCTGCGCAGTCAGACGAGTGTAAACACCGAATTTCATGAATCTAGCTACGTTTGCTTGATACCAATTTCATCCTGAATATCGAAAGATATCTTTATTTTCACGTCTACTCCGTTAGAGCAATACACACACCGTATTTCACTATTCTAACTGAAGCCGTTTGGTTGGTACTATTTTGATCCCGTCACGTTTGTCGCGTCGTTTCCCCCTAAAAGTACATAATTTAGCCAAATTTCTTTGTTTCGCGTCTACGCAGTCAGATGAATGTATTAAACAGGTGGAAGGTATAAAAATAACAGTCTTGCAATATGTATTCAAGAATCAAAATTTAAATCGAAGTATCCGATTTGAAAAACTTTACATGTTATTACATAAAAATAAATACAACAACAACTGCTCACGATGTATATTTCTCAATAATACCGTCGCACAGTGGTTCAGAATCAAAATCCATCGGCCAAAATTCAATAACTTTGGTTCTAGTAGACATTTTTGAGTTCTGTAAAAAATCAAAATTAGACATGAAACAAGGATTATTTTAAGATACTAATATTAAATACTAAAATTAACTAACGGAATATACACATACTTACATATGGAACTTAATGAGATGCTTGAAGGATGGCATGTGTACTTTATTACTTGGTGCGATTTTTATACCCTCCACCTCCAGGATGGGGGTATACTAACTTTGTCATTCCGTTTGTAACACCTTGAAATATCGACCTGTGTCCATATAAAGTATATATATATTCTAAGACGATCTAGACATGTCCGTCCGTCCGTCTGTCCGTCTGTTAAAAGCACGCTAGCATCTAAACGAAAGGAGCTAGAACGTTTAAATTTTCCATAAATGCGTCTTATAGTCGTAGATCGGTTGGGATTGAAATGGGGCGAAATCGGCCCAAAGGGAAAAATTTTTCCCTCACAAGGACTAAAAATACCCGTAATAATCCCTAATATTTTTGCGTATTTAAGCATGTTTTTTCAATATGTCTGCTTGTACTTACTTGATATTTGGTATGCACATTCCCCCTACAGCAAAAACGTGCACCATAAAGAGATTCTTATTTGTAGGGGGTGAAATGGGGCAAAAAGGGGTAAAATGGTACATATTAAACGACAACAGCTAGAAACACGAAATTCGGTGTGCACATTCCTCTAACTGAGTAGAGACATAACATATAAAAGCATTTTTTCCAAATTCGTACTTTTTAGGGGTAAAATGGGAATAGAGGGATAAAAATGGTTCCAACCAAATGGCTGTACCTAGAATAATGAAATTCGGTGTATACATCCCTCTGATTGCATAGACAAGTAAAATAAACGGATTTTTAAAAATTCGTTCTTTTTGGGGTTAAACTGAAAAAGGGGATAAAAATAGTACCAATCAAATGACTGTAGCTAGAATCATGAAATTCGGAGTATACATTCCTCTGGCTGTGTAGACACGGAAAATAAACTGATTTTTCGCAATTCGTACTTTTTGGGGTCAAAATAGAAAAAGGGGATAAAAATAGTACCAACCAAATAACCGCAGCTAGAGTCGTGAAATTCGGAGTATACATTCCTTTGACTACGCAGACATGAAAAATAAAAGGTTTTTTTTCAAATTCGTACTTTCAAGGGATACAATGGGTACGGAGGGATTAAATGGTACCAACCAAACGGCTACACCTGGAGTAATGAAATTCGGTGTATACATTCCTCGGATTGCTTAGACACTTTAAATAAACAGATTTTTCGAAATTCGTACTTTTTGGGGTTAAAAAGAAAAAAGCGGATAAAAATAGTACCAACCAAATGACCGCAGCTAGAGTCAGGAAATGCGGAGTATACATTCCTTGACTGCGTAGACACGGAAAATAAACGGATTTTTCGAAATTCGTACTTTCAAGGGATACAATGGTACAGGGGGATAAAAATAGTACCAACTAAACGACTATAGCTAGAATGATGAAATTCTAATTGCGTAGAAATGTCAAGGGGGTAAAAATGGTACCAACCAAATGGGCGCAGCTGGAATCATGGAATTCGGTGTATACATTCCTCTGACTGCATAGACACGCAAAATAAAAAGTTTTTTTCCAAATTCGTACTTTTTCTTTTACGGCAAAAATTGGTTGAATCCTGAAGTTATGTTATTTTGCACATTGCACATGTACGTCTGATAATGGATTTTCAAAATCTTTACTGTTGGAATTAAAATAGAATGGAAGTACAACCAAATGCAGCACCCACTATCTTCCAATATTTATGGTATTTAAGCTTTTTGAAAATATAAATATAAGAATATTTATTTTTATACCTTACACCACTTCGTGGTCTAGGGTATTATAAGTTAGTTTCGCGCCAAATGTTTGTAACACAAAGAAATAATCGAGCTAGACCCACCTTTAAGTATACCGATCGGCTTAGAATCACCAGCTGAGTCGATTTAACGATGTCTGTCTGTCCGTCCGTCCGTCTGCTGTCCATCTAAGCTTGTTCGCACTCTACAGGTCGCAATTGTTGTCCGATTGTCATGAAACTTGGCAGAAGTTATTTTATCTGGCCAAGGACCATCGGTATTGTACCCGATTTTCTTTAAATTTGGCACAACATTTTATAATCGAACTATAAACACTTATGCTGAAACTGGGTAAGATCGGATCAGATTTAGATATAGCCCCCATACAAATGTCACTCCCTCCGCTCTAGAAACCACATCTTACACCCGATTTTCTTTAAATTTGGCACAACATCTTATAATCTAACTTGAAACACCTATGCTGAAAGTGGGTACGATCGATCTTTTTTACCGAATTGAATTGTAATGAGATAGAAAGTCCGTCCGTCTTTAGCCTTTCGTTACTTGTTTGGGAGATGCCCATATGTCCATACTTTGATATAACCCAAATGGGGCCCCATTCTGATCTATTACAGCTCTAGAAACTACATCTTACATCGGATCTTTATCAAATTTTGCAGATCATGGTATTTTTCAACCAGGACTACCTACCGTGAATGAGAAATATATAGATCCATGTTTTGGACCAGGCCCAAAATGTAGTTATAGGACCCCTTTTGAAATGTCGGTCCAATTCATCCTATTACTACTGCATAATTTGTATTTGTCTGTCGGATAATTGGATCAATTACCATATTATTAACCATATTCGTTAAATATGACTAAAGATGAATTTATAGTAAAATTTATACTGTATAATTTATATGAACTACATAAAATTGCTCCCATGAAATAAATGGGTTTAGTAATCAAAGCGAGGTACATACGCAGGGAGTGGTGTAGGGTATTATATAGTCGGACCAGCCCGACTTTAGCCTTTCCTTACTTGTTTGTTTTGAAATAGATAATGATATAATTAAAATATTATATTTATTTATATAAATATTTTTTCAATATTTGTATTTGTTTTGGTTTGGCTATATTACAAAATTTATATTTTCCTGTAATATTACTGCACTTCTACGAAAACCGACAACCTCTGTGGAATGCAATCCATGGTGGAGGCCCGGCCGAACTTAACTCCGTTTTTACTTGTTTAAACCCAAATTCGGCAAGTGAGTTGTGATTCTCGTTCGTTTGTGAGAATTATCTCCTTATAGAGGCCGAGTTTGATTTGGAAAAGTCGCTTCGAAGCCACTTGAAAAGACTTTTGACATGGTCGAAATCATGATCGTGGTAGTCTACAGCCAAGTAATAAATGTCACCAAGTCATTTGTAAATAAATTTGCATTCTATTAAATATAGATGCAAAATGGTCTTGAGCCAGGACAATATACCAGTTCAAATTGAAAATTAAAATTTTTCTTTTTTTGTGTTTATGTTTTTTAACATATTTGTTCATAATGCGAAAAAAAATATTTTTTTTTGTATTACAGATTTTCAAGTTTTTCAGATTTAGAAAATTGAGAAAACGTAATTTCTTTTTTTGATTTTGTTGAACTGCTTCTCACACATTTTACGAGATTTGCACTCAGATCTTTTTTTAGAAATTGTGGTTTCTTATCTTTATTATAGAGCAAAAACTATGTTTGCGCCAAATATAGTTTGTTTGCAATGATCATTGTAATAAATATCCTTTTTTAACAAATGTTTGACTTTGGACCAACACAACTTTTTTCCTTCAAAAGTCTTTAACGAAATTACATATTTAGAAAGGTTGAATGGTTTCCCGCTTTTGCAGGGTAACTTTTGCCTGCACGAAATTGCACTTGGAATATAGGATACATTTAGTGCAAAAAGTCAGATTTTTTTAGTTCCATAACGCAATATAGTTATTTTCTTCTCATCAAATTCTGAAATGTAGGTACGCAGATAAAAAGGTGAGTAAATTTACTTTATTTTATAACAATCCGAGTTGATTTGCCGGAAATATGCCAAAAAAAAAAAAATATTTTTTTTTCACTGAACCAACAAATGCATCGCATTGTGTTGGTGGGAGGAAGATACGGTATTGGAAGGAGTAAAGAGGGAGTAGTGTTTGTTGACCTTTGTTTTAAACTTCTGAATGTCATAATTAGCTGGGAAGATATCTGCCGGAAGTCGATTCCACATACGGATAGTGCGGGCGAATTCGAATTCATCGAATTCATTCTGTAATGTATGGTGCGGTCGGTTGTCCAATTGATAACAAATGGGTGAGAATTCCTGGATAATCGCGTATCTCTACCGAACGATCTCACGGGCGGTATAAGATCACGTATATCTGAAGAACAAACACCGTGAAAGTAACGATAGAACAAGGACACACAACCCACATTATGACGATGTTCAAGGGAAACAATAGAATTGGATATCCTAACGTCACCTATCAACACCATCGACTTCCTCTGGACACGGTCAAGTAGCTTCAGTGATGAAGCTGGAGCACCCGACCATATATGGGAGTTGAATTCCATCTGATGTAAGTAGAATTCCGTCTGATGTAAGTAGTGTATATATTGAAAAGATCAATGGGAGTGAAGTATTTCTTACACCGCTTTAAGAAGCCTCGACACTTGAATGCTTCTTTCGACACTTCAAATACATGCTTTGTCCAACGAACAGTGTTTGTCAGTCCGTCGTCCGATGCACTTGTGTTTCTCTGTCGTCCGTGTTGTGTGCCGTTCAGTTTTGTGATAAAATAAAAAAGAAAAATTCAAACAAAATTACAGAAATCAAAAACAACAAAATAGAACTAATGAAAAAAAAATGGAAAACAACCAACAACAATAACCGCGCCGCGCCGACCAAAAACAACCAAACAATCCAACTACCTAACAACAATAACATCGCAGCAGCATCCACAACAGCCGCACATCACTGACCACACATTTTATGTCCGCTCCGTAGTGTGTGCGTTGTCCCCTTCCCTTCCCCCCTTCCCATTCGTGCAGTGCAGTTGATACTCTTTTCTTTCTGTCGTTGTTCGCCCAATGCTTAAGGCATAATACTGAGCATTGGGGGAATACAGCAACGGCAGGGAGAGGAGTTTGGCAACTGTAGCTGCATACTGACTCTGTTTTGTTCTTTTTTTCTTGTTTGTCTGTTCTAATGGTGGGTAAGTTTAAAGTACAATTTGCCAATGTACGAGGGCTGAGAGCGAATTTTTTTGCCATGTACGCTCATGTACAATTCCATCTTTGTGAGACCCAGGTGTGTGAGGATTCTGATCCACAGGATTTTCACATTCCTGGGTTTCACACCCTATCCCTCTTTATCCCCCACAGAGGTCTTTTGGTATACGTACGTAATGATATAGTGTTTCAGAGCCGGCATAACTTAAACTCTGAAAATCCAGAATTTAACTCCCTTTGGGTTAAATTCAAGATTGGAACACACGTACTACATTTCGGATTTGTGTATAGAAGTCCAAACGCGGAAAGGGAGGTATCCCTAAATGGCTTTGACGCCCTTTCCGATTCAATTACAAAAATTTTGGAGGATTGTTCTGACAGTGAAATTGTGGTTGCTGGCGATTTCAATGTCCATAATTCCTCTTGGCTTGCCCATTCGAGTCACTCAACACAGGAGGGTCAATACGCCGAGCTTTTTGCCGCGCATAATGATTTGACGCAACTAGTGAATGAACCGACTCACATTCCGTGTGTCCAAGGGCAACACTCTAATATTCTTGATCTTTTCTTAACATCACACCCTGAAAAGTATGAAGTTAACGTTCTAGCACCTCTTAGTAAATCGGATCACTGCATTGTTTCAGCATCCTTTTCGTATTCCGCTCTTCGTGTCGCTTCGACCCAGCCCCAAAGCGTACAATATATTTATACGAAAAGGCACGTTGGGCCGAGCTCAACAACTTTTTCCAGCATTTCAATTGGAAACTTTGTTTTCTAAATGGCGATATTGACGACTTGGTCTATGATGAATGACAGAGGTTGCTGTCATCCGCAAATGAGTATATTGGATTCGAAGTCCGATCCAAGAGGTCTTCGATGAAAATAAGAAAAAGGGAGGGGGGGAAAGACAGAGCCCTGTGGTACTCCTGCGGTTAACCTATGCTCATCGGATGAGAACCCATCTATAACAATACGTAAATTGCGATCTCTGAGGAAGCTCGATATAAATCGAGAGAAGTCGCTACCAACACCAAAAGCGATAAGCTTTGATATGAGTTGGCACGGCGCACTCACTCTATCAAAGACCTTGGAAATATCTAGAGCAACGACCTTACTCTCACTAAGCTGGTAAATGGATCGACTCCACTTTTTCGGATAGCAGTGTCATCAGGTCTCCCGTAGATCGATTTCTACGGAAGCCATACTGTCGATCATTAAGTAAGTCATTGGTTTCTAAATACCTCACAAGATGGTGGTTAACCATACTCTCCATAACCTTCGAGAGCGCTGAGCAAATCGCGATCGGTCGATAGTTAGCATGGTTATTAGCCTCATTTTTTTAGGGATGGGCTGTATGTTCGCAATTTTCCAACGCGCTGGGAAAACCCCTGCACGGTATGCAAGGTTGAAAAGATTGCGATGTGGACGGGCAAGCGTCGAAGAGCACTTACATAGGACAAGTGCTGAAATGCCATCCGGGCCTGGGGATGTAATTACGACGAGATTTGCGAGAACCCTATTAACTCCACGTGTTCGAAAAAACATCTGAGGCATGGAACTAGACACATTTTCGATCACGGGGAGTGATTTATTGCTTTCCGGCAAGGATGAATTCCTTGCAAACATTTCAGCCAATAGGTTAGCTTTAGCAACTCTTTTTACAAATGATAGCTCTTACTTCCCATGGGAGAAGAAAGAACTTTGACACGAAGACGTTGTTCGTACAGAAACTTTACACGTCTAATACCCTGGCACACATGGTTCTTGTCTGTTTGCGTAGCAGATCAGTTGTGGCATTGTTATTTAAACGGCATTTCTTGAACGCTTCCTCTTCGGATCTGACAGAAGTCTTGCATGTCGGTTAAACCAACTTTTATTAGATGGTTTATCCGAAATAACTTTAGTTGGAATAAATGACTTCATTCCAATCAAGATAATATTTTCGATCATTTCAGCCGCAGCATCTATATCGCCGTTTATAAAGCAAAGGTTCCAATTGAAATGCTGGAAAAAGTTGTTGAGCTCGGCTGTCCGCTTGGGGCTGGGGTCGAAGCGACACGAAGAGCGGAATACGAAAAGGATGCTGAAACAATACAATACAATACAATAAGAAGTCCTAAAACATCAACTTCATACTGTAGGGGCTACTTTCCTCGAAATACTTTATCATTAATAACTTGTTTTAATATTTACAAAATCTATTTAAGTATGCTTTGCTTTTTGGAAATAATTTTGTATGTCAATAAAATAAAATAGTTAGTCTTTTCATAAAACTTGAATTCGTAGCACGAAGTTCGGTAATATATTTTCAACAGTAATGGTAGCAATACCTACAATTGGTGACCCCTACAATGTCTATGCAAGCTCCGGACAATACCACGATGGAAACAACCAACAACACAAGTTCGCCCAATGACTTAAGAATCGAATCGGCAAGAATCGCAAAACTGCCAGTATTTTGGAAAGAGGAACCGTTAGTCTGGTTCATTCAAGTTGAGGCCACATTTCGTCTACATGGAATTACTCAAGATTCTACCAAATACGAATACCTCGTGTCAAATCTCGACCCATCAATTTTGTTCTTGGTCAGAGATATAGTCCACCTCGATGACAGAAAAGTACGCTGCCATGAAAAAACGTATCACAGATTCTTTCGCAGAATCCACTGAAAACCAAATCAAGCGACTTTTTAATGGTTTAGAATTGGGTGATCAGAAGCCTTCACATTATTTGCAACGTTTGAAATCCCTATCAGCAGGCAAGGTTAGTGACGACGTCCTAATGTCCCTATTTATAGATCGCTTGCCTGAGAAGATTCGATGCATATTAGCTGTCTGCGACTCCCAGGACATCGATAAATTAGCTCTCCAGGCAGACAAGATTCTGGAAACATTCTCGAGTTCCACATCACTTTTTGTGTCTGAAGTTCAAGAAGTTCCAGAAGCACACAACATGTCTGAAAAACTCGACGTACTCATCGCAAGAATAGATGCATTAGAATCCGGCTCAAGAAATGATAAGCGGTCTACTTCAAGACACCGTTCAAGCTCCAGAGGAGGTCGACACAACCAAGGCAAGTGCTGGTATCATTTTCGTTTTGGTGAAAATGCTCGTAAATGCATTCCACCATGCAACTTCAGCGACTCAAAAAACTAATTTCTCCATCGAAATCAGTTTCGGCCAACAGTTTCGATGGAGGCTGCTCAGGTCGACTTTTTGTATTTGACGTGAAATCCAAAATACAATTTCTAGTTGATCTGGAGCTGAAATATCGGTCAATCCCTGCAAAAACCACAAAAATCCTAACAAATTATGTCTGTATGCTGCAAATGGTTCCGAAATCAAAACGTATGGCACTATACTCCTACCTGTCAATCTAGGACTTCGTAGATCGTTCACCTGGAATTTCATACTCGCAGATGTTTCACGTACAATTATTGGTGCTGATTTTCTTCGTCACTATCATCTTTTACCTGACCTCAAATCTCGGGAATTAATAGACGGGTACACCCGGCTAGCGGTAAATGGAACTTTGTGCAATGAAGATTTCCATGGTATAAAAATGGTTTCTGGAGATTCTGGCTATCATCGTTTACTCAAGCAGTGGCCCACCTGTATCATGTAAAAGTAGAAGACTGGATCCAGTGAAATTGAAAGCTGCAAAAGAAGAGTTCCAGTACATGCATAACAAAGGCATAGTAAGGCCATCAAACAGCAACTGGGCAAATCCACTACACATGGTTAAAAAACCCAATGGTGAATGGAGGTCATGTGGGGACTACCGAGCTCTTAACAATATCACTGTCGAAGATAAGTATCCCGTTCCTTACCTAACAGATTTTCAGATGAACGTCCATGGATCTGTGATATTTTCGAAGCTAGATCTCACGAAGGCCTTCTATCAAATTCCAGTGCATCCGGACGATGTTCCGAAGACGGCGGTGATAACTCCATTTGGCCTATTCGAATTCTTAAGAATGCCATTTGGATTATGCAATGCTGCCCAGACTTTTCAGCGTTTCATCGATGGAGTGTGCAGAGATCTCGATTTTGTTTTTTGTGTATTTTCTCGCGATCCGAGGAGGAACATTTGGATCATCTCAAGACTCTATTTGAGTGTTTCAAGAAGTATGGAATTTTCATCAACCCCGCAAAATGTGTTTTGGAGTACAGGAAATTGATTTCCTTGGACATCGCATTACTCCCAGTGGAATTAGTCCATTACCTGGGAAGGTTGACGCCATCCAATCATTTCCGCTTCCCAAAACCATCAAAGATCTTCGACGTTTCTTAGCGATGCTAAACTTCTATCGCAAATTTCTTCCACGAGGGGCAATATCGCAGGCAGTTCTCAATGAAATATTAAAAGGTGAGACGAGGAAGAACGACACCCGCAAGATTACCTGGTCTGCAGATTTAATTAAAGCTTTTGAAACCTGTAAACAAGAACTGACTAACGCATCATTGCTCACTCACCCTATTCCAAATGCTTCGCTCGTATTAAAAGTCGATGCATCAAATTTCGCAATAGGTGCAGTTCTTGAGCAATATGTAGATTGCTCTTGGCAACCCCTCGGATTCTTCTCCAAAAAGTTAACTGCAACCCAAATGAAGTACAGCACGTACGATCGGAAACTATTAGCAATATACAAGGGCATACATCATTTTCGATATTACCTGGAGGCAAGAAAATGTATCATTTTAACGGATCATCGCCCGCTAACGTTTGCATTGCTGCAGAAATTGGAGAAAGCATCCCCAAGACAACGTAACCACTTGGATTTCATTGCCCAGTTTTCAACAGATATCAGGCACATCTCAGGTTCTCAGAATATAACAGCAGATGCCTTATCACGAATTGAATCTGTCAAGATTCAAGTTCTAGATTACGATAACCTTTCAATTGCCCAAGAAGAGGTTCAAGATCTACAACAAATTAAATTATTCCGAAAGAAGAACATCAATGCAGTGAACATTCCAAATATAAAGTTAAAAATATGGTGTAATTTTTCAACCGGTATACCGCGACCATATCTTCCAACGGGTTTCCGCAAGCAAGTTTTTCACAATCTGCATAGTCTCTCGCATCCTGGAATTCGTGCATCTCGCAAGTTAATATGCAAGATATTCTTCTAGCCGTCAATGAATAAAGACGTCAATAATTGGACACGAACATGTTTGGAATGTCAAGGTTGTAAAGTTAGCAGGCACACCTAGAGTGAGTTCGGTACGTCAATGAATAAAGACGTCAATAATTGGACACGAACATGTTTGGAATGTCAAGGTTGTAAAGTTAGCAGGCACACCTAGAGTGAGTTCGGTACGTTCCCAACAACAACGTCTCGTTTCGCAGTTGTACATTTAGACATTGTGGGACCTCTACCGCCATCCGAGGGTTTCTCATATCTGCTAACTTGCGTTGACCGTTTCAGTCGATGGCCGGAAGCAATACCTTTACATGATATACGTGCCGAAACCGTTTTCAATGCATTCTACAACAATTGGGTCTGTCGATATGGCGTACCAAATTCTATTACCACAGATCGTGGCACACAATTTACGTCTCATATGTTTAAAGAGATAACAAATCATTTGGGTATTAACCATAATTTACAACGGCATTTCATCCCCAATCTAACGGTCTTGTGAAGCGATTTCACAGAGTTCTGAAATCCGGATTAACATGCGCTGATAATGTTCAATGGACTAAGACACTCAACACAGTTCTCTTAGGGATCAGGTCTATCACTAAAGAAGATATTGGAGCATCACCAGCGGAAATCCTTTATGGTGAACCAGTACATCTTCCAGGAGATTTTTTTAAGAGGACTCCAAACATCGATCCAACAAGCCAGCTTTCCGTTATCAAAAATGCAATCAGCAAAATAAAACCAACCGAGTGTAACCACCATTCCAAGTCAACTTTCTTTATTAGCAAACATTTAAATAGCTGCACTCATGTTTGGATAAGACAGGATGGGTATAAGAAACCATTGCAACCAAGATATATAGGACCTTTCAAAGTTCTTGAAAGGCGTAAAAAAGTTTACACGGTTTTGGTTAATGAAAATGCTGTCAAAATCTCTATAGACCGACTCAAGCCAGCATTTATTCTCAACAATGAAAATGTTTTAAGCAGTACAACCGCAAATCCAAAAAAATCAGCTGAAAACAGGAAAACGCGCTATGGAAGAATAATCAAGATACCTGAACGTTTTTAGCGTTCATCGAGGGGGGAGTACTGTAGGGACTACTTTCCTCGAAATACTTTATCATTAATAACTTGTTTTAATATTTACAAAATCTTAAGTATGCTTTGCTTTTTGGAAATAATTTTGTATGTCAATAAAATAAAATAGTTAGTCTTTTCATAAAACTTGAATTCGTAGCACGAAGTTTGGTAATATATTTACAACAGTAATCGTAGCAATACCTACAATACTTTTCAGGGTGTGAAGTTAGAAAAATATCAAGAATATTTAGGTTTTGCCCTTGGACACACGGTGCCAAAGACTTCGGTTCTTTCACTAGTTGCGTCAACTCATTATGCGCGGCAAAAAAAGCTCGGCGTATTGGCCCTCCGGTGTTATGTGACTCGAATGGGCAAGCCAAGAGGAATTATGGATATTGAAATCGCCAGCAACTACGATTTCACTGTCAGGACAATCCTCTAAAATTCTAGTAATTGAGTCGGAAAGGGCGTCGAAACCTCCCTTTCCGTGTTTGGACTTCTATACACAAATCCACAAACGTTCCAATCCTCAATGTAACTCAAAGATAGTTAAATTCTGGATTTTCTGAGCTCAAGTGTTGCTGGCTCTGGAACACTATGTCATTACGTACATAGACCACAAGACCTCTGTGGGATATAAAAAGCGATAGGGTTGATACCCAGGTATGTGAATATGCTGTGGATCAGAATCCTCACACACCTGAGTCATATAGAGTTAAAACATTAGGCCGATGAAAATGTACATGAGCGTACACGACAAAAAAGTTCGCTCTAAGCCCTCGTATGTTGGCAAATTGTATTTTAATCTTACCAACCATTAGGACACACAGAAGAAAAAACAAAGTCAAAATATGTAACCACAATTGTCAGACCTCACTCCTTGCCGGTGCTTTATTCACCCAATGGCTAGTGTTATGCCTTAATCATTGGGAGAACAACGACAAAAAGAAAATAATGTCAATTGAATTACACGAAAAGGAATAGGTGGGGAAGGGGTGGGAGGCAACGGACACGACGCGAATGGATCAGTGTGTGGTCAGTGGTGCAGTTGTTGTTGTTGCTGGTGTTTCTGTGATGCTGCTGTTTTGTTTGTTGTTGCTTATTGGTTTTGTTTTAGTTCGGTGCGCGGCGCTACTTTCGTTATTTTGGTTGTTTTGTTGTTGATTATTTTCTTTCAATTGTTTGTAGTTGAACACATTGTTTAATTGTTAAATTCTATATATATATTATTCTATATATATTTTAATTATTTATGTGGCTGTGATTGATTTTATTTATTTTGTGCTGATTTTTAATTTTAATTTTAACAAAACAAAAATAATACAGACGACACATGACACGGACGACGGACAAACACTTACCAAATTCCTTTATCCTCATTCTAAATTTTTTAACAATAGGAATTCATTTGCCGGAAATATGCCCAAAAAACCAAAATTAGCAGACAAATCGAATTACTGCATGAAAACTTGAACTCGAACTGGTTCTCCATGCAATCTTTCCAAATATGAATATATTTTGTTAAAGGCTTTTGAAGGAAAAAATTTGTGTTGGTCCTAAGTCAGACATTTTTCAAAAAGGATATTTTTTACTATCCATTACAACCAAACTATATTTGGCACAAACATAGTTTTGACGTCAAAATAAAGCTAAGAAACCACAATTTCAAATAAAAAAGATGCAAAATCTCTTGAACTGTGTGAGAAACAGTTCGACAAAATCAAAAAAAGAAATTACGTTTTTTAAATTTTAAAAATCTGAATAACGTGAAAATTATGAACAAATACGTAAAAATATGTTAAAAACATCAACACAAAAAATAAAAAGTTTAAAATACGAAAAGTAGTCAACTTTGAGCCGATTTCTGAAATATATCCGATTATTAATCTATCGACTTTTAATGTTAATATCTCAAAATAATCCTTGTGTCCTTGTCTAATTTTGTTTTTTACAGAACTCAAAAATGTCGATTAGAACAATAGTTATTGAATTTTGGCCCATGGATTTTGATTCTGAACCACTGTGCGTCGACGCAGAATAGACATTAACAGTATACTGCATGTGGTTGCAATAAAAATCAAATTTCCTATATGTATAGTGTATAGTGTATTCAATGATCAGTAAGCCAATTTGATATGCCTTATATACTGTTAGGAGATTGTTTTCATATAATACTATCTGGGGATCTCACAAAACAGATACCAGAGAAAATATAATACATACATTCATAAATGGTAACGATGTAAGCATATTAAATAACTTAAGCTCTTCTAAGCATCTCAGTTTAGCTTACAAAACATTTAGCGATATTGGCTTAAGTCTCATGTCCCCCACAATAGCACAATATTATCAATGGAATATTTGCGATGATATCCATAATAGACACCCAATATTAATTATATTTAATGGATTCACTCCTTCATTCAAACGAGACTAAATTACAAAATCTGTCGAGAATGCTATACCTTACCAAAAACCAGATTGTGCGAAAACACGTAAAGAAATTAGGGAAAGCGGAAGACGAACGTGCAACGAGTTTTGCTAGAGTATAAACTTACGTAATAATACGTAAAATAAATAAATCTTTAAATGGTCCCCCAAATTTCCAAAAATTGCAAGCCATAGAAGATGAAAACAGATTAGTGACGGATAAGACGGATATAACAAATACTTTACCTCATCACTTAACAAAAAATTCTTCTTCATCTAATTACTCATCGAAATTCAGATCGTATGCAGAAACCGCCAATTTACCGCTAAATATATCAACTAATGACGAAGTATATAACTTAACATTTACAATAACAGAACTAAAATCTGCATTACGATATTGTAAAGCAACATCACCGGGTCAGATAATATTAGATATGAAATGTTAAAAAAACTTAGATAACAATTCTAATACAATATTTTTACAATAAAATTTGGAAAATGTATCAAATTTTAAAACCTGGCAAGGACCCTACAAATAAAAATAATTACAGACCAATATCCCTTATGAACTGTCTGTGTAAGCTGTTTGAAAAAATGATAAATAAAAGAATAGTCTGGTTCATAGACATAATATATCAAATATAAATCGATCGGGTTTTAGGCAAAATAGAGGTACAAGTTATAACGTAGCAATATTGCACTACGATTAACGTAAAGTTTTTCTTCAAAGAAAGACCTCATCGCTGTACTTTTCGACATACGCAAATCATATGATTGTGTTTGGAGAAAATTAATCTTTCAGGCTGCTTTCATTTCGACTTTTTTTTGGAAAATAAAAATGTTACGAACGCAACAAAATCTCGTTGTATATCGTTGTGGGGCCAGCGCGTAAAGCATCATTTAAACTGAGGTTGAAGTTTTGCTAGGGACATTAAAACCCGTGGACTAGTGACATTAAACTCCGTATTTACCCAAATAAAAGTAATTACACTGTACAACAGCGTTTTTGGAACATACAAATCCTTTTAGCAATATCTCCAGCGAAAAAGAAAATTTTGCTAAAATATACAATTTAATTTTTAGTGTTTTTTGTGGTCTTCGGCAGGTGCGCAATATTTGCAGACACCAACATCATCAAAAAAACACACAACAACGGGCACACACAATACGAAACAATCACGCAAACGAAAACGTCAACAAAACATTAACAATGGCATATCTCTGTGTGACAACTCAAACGACGGGGTACAGACAAGCTTTTATTCTACGAAACCGATGATCTGGATGGTTGCTTCTGATTCGGTAGCAGAGGAAACGTCTGTAGGTGGCAGTAATGCTTCAGAAAGAAGTCAATAACGACTTCAATGAAGAAACTTTTGATCTCAAAATGGAAATCTTGGTCAAATTTCTAAGGAAATGGAAGGTACAAGATCGCTAGATTTCGTAAAGCGCTCTCAAGGAACCCTGCACTGCAGGATTTTAGATGAAACCGGATGGACTATTCACAGAAAGCAGTACAGAAACAATATAACTCCTTATGCAGAAACTTCTCCCTCTGCTTGCATGGATGATTCATCAACACAATAGTTGATGACGAGAAAATAGTGTGAGCTATACGATCTTTCAAACCATATAAATCAGCAGGACCACATGATATCATACCAGGTCTCCATGGACCGGATATTGTCACGGCTTCGATTATGATTGGATTTTCTCCTCCAGCCTGAAATGGTCTTATATACCAAGGCCATGGAGAGAAGTCAGGGTGGTATTTATCCCCAAGGCGGGAAAAATAAACCACAACACGACAAAAGATTATTGACCTATCAGTCTATCATAGTTTTTACTAAAAACCATGGAAAGACTGATGGTCCTACATGTTAGGGAGAAACTAAATCCAGACAACACGAATACCGTAATACCGAGGTGGTAGGATATAGGATTGCTGTCTATAGTCTACACGATGGCGAAATATCATCGATCGCAACGGATCTCAGACGCCTGGAAATGGGCCAAGGCATAACCCAATGGACGGGCAGCAGGATTATTAACTCGCAAGAGGCACACCGTAAGGAGGTGGGATCTCGCCGACCCTTTGGAACTTTGTGATAAATAAAATCCTACTTGATTACAACAGAGGCGGAATTAAGGCGGCGGCATATGCCGACGACTTAGTACTGCTGGTCCAAGGTAAATTCTTACCGACGATTAATGAGATCATTGAAAGATCACTATGGAAGCTCTCACGATGGGGGACAAGAAATGGGTAAGCAAAAGGTGGGACACCAAATTAGGCCGTGACTTCCTCTGGTGATGCTCTCTTTGGAAATCATCGTATCTCATTATGTATTCTTGGTTATTGTTATATTTGAGTTTTCGTTGCTTTATGTGTATATAAATAAGAAGAGAAACAAGTATGTAGGCGTTAAGTTCGGCCGTGCTACAGTATTATCAGCAGATTAGAGGATGTCGACTTTACTTAGAAGTGCGGTGCCATAATAGAAAAATTGTGATATTTTTATGTACAATACAATATTTGTGTACTATTTCAAACTATAATACATACTTCTGTGCACTATTTTATATAAATAGTGATGCTTCGATATTCATTCATTCCCACAGGGGAATGCAATTTCTTGATTCCAGCTACAGCCCAAATGTCCGTACTATTTTGATAGGAAAAGTTCCAATATTGAACATCCAATATGTTTTAGAAGAGAATATACACACGTAATTTCATGATTTTAGCAACAGCCGTTTGCTTGGTACCAGTTTCAATTCTTTTTTTTCATTTTGACACTAAGACATATTTAAGGAAAATTTGAACCTCCTAGCTCATTTCGTTCGGCGGCTAGGTCCTAGAATCTACAACGACCCAGGAAATATATAATTCATGGAGTCTCCTATGAATATTTCAAGGTGTTACGGAATAACAAAGTGAATATACACCCAACTTTAGGTGAAGAGTATAAAAATATAAATATTTAAAGCACTGGTTTCTGGTTTAGAGACAGAAATGCATCTCGTGAAGATCGAAAATATCTGCAGGTATTAAACATGTGTAATGTACATATGTACATTATGGGAATGTAAAATATCTGCATGTACTAAAAATTAGTAATGTACATATAAGAAATATGACATCTAAGTACATATATTTTCCAGTGTAAAAAAACCATCAACAAGCATTTACTTTATACCACAAAAAGTATTATTTAAAAGTTAAAAATAAATGTGCCATATATTAATGAATATTTATTAGTAGCTCTTCCGTGTATTCAATGTTTTATGACCGTGTAAAAATTGCACAATTCACTCTGTCTACGCTGGACACCCTAAATTAAGTATAGTTTCAGGTGTAAATTGTACATGAAATACAACATTAGGCCTGTTCGATAGGGCTTACTAGCTTAATTTTTGTATGGAATTTACACGCTTAACAAGAAAGTAGCTTACTACTCTCTTGGCAGTACTCCCAGATTTCTCTTGTTAATTCATTTAAAAAAAACAATGAATCATCATTAGCTAGTAAGCCCAATCGAACAGGCCTATTGTTTATTATCGAAGAAATGAAAAGAAAATTGAAAATGCCAAACTGTCAAAACGAATAATATTTTTCCCGAATAAAATCCGAAACCAGAAGGTACGTTTTTTACTAAAACACCCGCATTATCTTGAATTTAGAAACTAATTTGTTGTTTTATATTTAAAATTTGGGTAAACTATTTTATTTTACTCCCCGTAAAATCATTGGTCCTAATCGAGCCGGATTCAGGCGCCCTCTCATCAAAATAAAATAATTTTACCAAACGTTTATTTGCAGATCCAAACTAATTTGTTGTTTTCGGATCGCCAATAATCATCAAACCCATCAAAAAACAAGGCAGGTTTTTTGAATTATTCAGTTTGTAAAAAGTGCAAGAACATAAAAGAAATCAAAAAAAGAAATAGTGCATTGCGTTTGGTTATTCGTTTCTACAACAATAACAAACAAGTTGTTTTTCGTTTTGCTCCCCCACTCTTCTAATAAATTCAGTGCACTCGATTTGATTTTCGGGTTGTGCTTCACCGCTCCCCTCTTCGTCATTTCAGTGCAATCGCGGCCTATTTGTTTACGACGCGTCGCCGGCCAACCAACATAAAACAATACGCTCATACGTACATACACACGTGCACACATACATCCGTTGTTTTGTTTTTCGATTCCACTCTTGCACAGAACAAAAAGTGGAAATTTTTATATTTTGATAATTTGATCGGAAAACTATAACGCTATAACCAAGCACTTTACACACTAATACGTGACATTTATTTTTTTTACACGTAGTTTTACAAAGTATCGTATTTGATTTCTAACTATTTTTGAAAGTTAGACACATTAAAAAGTGAATATTCTTGCACACTGTGACGTCTGTATATAAAAATTCTCGGTGAGAATGGTATTTAGAAAAATCCTGCTAGAAATCCTGCTAACTTCCATATTTTGAGTTCGATTTGTGTTTTTGTTGGATCGTTGAAGAGGTATTGATCACCAATTGCAATTATTAGAACTTCCTAACCATTAAGGGCTGACAATTTTTTTCTTACTGTGGTTCTCAGTGGGTTAAATGTGATGCAAAAACTGAAATATTTGCATCGTAAACACATTTTAGTCATAGAAAAATCTAAATTTTGAACAAAAAACATCTGAAATTTTGGTCTTTCAAGGGATAAATTGGCAGAAAAACTTCACATACAATAAAACCGTGTGATATGATTTCCCTCCCAAGAACGAGATTATATAGAAGTGATACTATAGGTCACTATTAGGAAAACTCATACTCAGTTTTTTATTTCGTGGTCGTTAGTGTTTTTTTACAGGACTTTTAATTTCCAAAGGATGTAAATGTTTCAATAATTTAGTTTCGTACTTTTGCGTGTCATACAATGGCGATATGGGTATCAAATGAAAGAGAAGAAGAAGAAGAAAAAATTGCGGCCCTTAATGGGTTAGAAAATTCTAAAAATTGCAATTGGTTATCAATACCTCTCCAACGAGCCCCTAAAAACATAAATCAAATGAAAGAGGTGATAAATATAATAATTTTTCGAGTTTTTTCTTACATTTTGCTAAGGTTTAGTTGTGAAATCATATCGGATTCGAAGACATTGATTATAAGCGCCGAAATGGGAAAACATGGACAAATTTCTGACTTCTAGATATCAAACTCTGGAATCAGTATTCGATATTAGTGGTGCACATGACTCGAATGATAGTAGAAGATATAAAAGCTTTGCGACTACTGTCCCCTGGCCTCAAACGAATTGTCCAATGTGCTCTGAGTTACACCCTATTAAGCTGTGGACGGGTTTTTTTCGATTGTCAGAAACAGAACGTAGTAGTAGGATAATGTATGTTCGAAATCAAGAGGATACCTCTGAGGAATAATGGCTTTCCTCAGAGGAATATGTCGAATCCCTTTGTCGGCACATGTGTTAATGAGGTAATTAGAGCAATTACTCTGAGGAATATGTGTAATTGCTCTTGATTTCGACAAGTTGGTGTGTGGATGAGGAAGGACCGGGGGAGGATTGGAAATGAAGAAGTGTTTGTATGTGCGAATGTGAGTATTCGCCAATGTACGTGGGTGGCCGAGGGAGATCGTTGCGAGGATCTTCGTTGGTGAGCCAGGGGTGAGTGAGTAGTGTCCGACTTGAATGGAGGAAGAAGTCTTGCAAATGTACAGCTCAGAGGCGATGATGAATTCCTCTTGAGTTAGAACATGTGTATACACATATTTGTAAAGGATGTATATCATTTTCTACATGATCTCTTTTGTGAGGAAGAGATCTTAACATTGTATGAATGTGAGTGTAGTTTTGTGCATGACTCAATTTTGCGTATGTTGTTCTGAACTAGCATGCCATGGTCAGTAATTTTTTCTGCAGTAGTATAAATACGTTCGTGTGAGGATACAAACCTAAAATAAAATGCATAAATATTCATACGAAAAGACGAACGCTATCAGAATTTATAAAATCTTTGAAACCATGGTATTGAACGGTGAGCTTATATCCACATTCAACTCGTTGAATTTCAATGATGATTATCCGATAGAAGGCGCCCATAGATCTTCCAATAAGTACGGGGAAAGCATATTTTTGGAGCTGGAAAATAGGAATATGTATATTCCAAAGAGATTCAATACCCTAACTGACGATATGGTTGAGCGCATGGCAAGTGGAAAATATTCTATTTCAAAGATGGGCACAAATGATAACAAATCATGATTTTAAAATCAAATAAATATAAAATGTAATTTATGTTCGTCTTTTTATTAAGAGGTGGAATAGGAAGCTTAAATTGTTTTATATTCGGCATGAGTTTTCAGGTATTTGTAAATTCGAGGTAGTGCTGTAGGCAAAGAAGCATTGTTGTTGTTATATTTGAGTTTTCATTGCTTTATGTGTATAGAAATAAGAAGAGAAACAAGTATATAGGCATTA
This sequence comes from Polietes domitor, assembly GCA_947397865.1. Lineage (NCBI taxonomy): Eukaryota > Metazoa > Arthropoda > Insecta > Diptera > Muscidae > Polietes > Polietes domitor. The sequence goes on from OX377618.1 coordinate 97,199,348, forward strand.
AGTTCGGCCGTGTTGAAGCTTTATAACCTCCACCACGAAGTATTACCAGCAGATTAGAGGTCGACTTTACTTAGAAGTGCGGTACCATGATAGAAAAATTGTGATATTTTTATGTACAATACGATATGTGTTTACTATATCAAACTATAATGCATACTTATGTGCACTCTTTTATATAAATAGTGATGCTTCATTCATTCCCTCAGGGGAATGCAAATTCTTGATTCCAGTTACAGCCTAAATGTCCGTACCATTTTGATAGGAAAAGTTCTAATATTGAACTAATCTAATTTTAGCAACAGCCGTTTGCTTGGTACCAGTTTCAATCCTTTTTCATTTTGACCCTAAAATTGGTGCCAAATTTAATCACTTTTAGATCCTGTACAATACAATTAGAAGGGTGTACATTCTAAATTTCATGTTTCATTGCTTAAGCAGAAAAATATTATGGGGTATTTTCAGTCCTTGTTAGAGAAAATTTTTCCCTCTTGGTCGATTTCGCCCACTTTCAATCCAAACCGATCTACATCCATAAGCCAAATTTAAGGAAAATTTGAACCCCGTGCTTTCAGCAGACAGGCAGACGGCCATGGCTATGTGGTCCTAGAATTTTACAACGAGCCAGGAAATATATAATTCATGGAGTCTCCTATGAATATTTCAAGGTGTTACAAACGGAATAACGAAGTGAATATACCCCCAACCTTAGGCGAAGAGTATAAAAATATAAATAATTAAAGCACTGGTTTCTGGTTTAGAGACAGAAATGCATCTCGTAAAGATGGGAAATATCTGCAGGTATTAAACATTTGTAATGTACATTATGGGAATGGAAAATATCTGCATGCATGTGCATTACAAATATAAGAAATATGACATCTAAGTAAATATATTTTCCAGTGTAAAAACCGTCAACCAGCATTTATATTATTCCACAAAAAGTATTATTTAAAAGTTAAAAATAAATGTGCGTTATATTAATGAATATTTATTAGTAGCTCTTTCGTGTATGAAATACAACATTGTTTATTATCGAAGAAGTGAAAAGAAAATTGAAAATGCCAAACTGTCAAAACGAATAATATTTTTCCCGAATAAAACCCGAAACCAGAAGGTAAGTTTTTTTAATAAAACACCCGCTTTATTTTGAATTTAAAAACTAATTTGTTGTTTTTTATTTAAAATTTTGGTAAATTATTTTATTTTACTTCCCGTAAAATCATTGGTCCTCATCGAGCCGGATTCCGAAGCCGACCTCTCATCAAAATAAAATAATTTTGCGAAACGTTTATTTGCAGATCCAAACTAATTTGTTATTTTCGGATCGCCATGAATAAAACGTTTTCTACATCCCTTAAACTGTAACCCATCAAAATACAAGGTAGTTTTTTGAATTATTCAGTTTATAAAAAGTGCAAGAACATAAAAGAAATTAAAAAAAGAAATAGTGCATTGCGTTTGGTTATTCTTTTCTAAATACAACAATAACAAAGAAGTTGTTTTTCGTTTTGCTCCCCCACTCCTCTAATAAATTCAGTGCATTCGAGTTGATTTTCGGGTTTTGCTTCCCCATTCCCCTCTTCATCAATTGCGGTTTATTTGTTTATGACGCGTCGCCGTCCAAGCAACATAAAACAATAACAACAATACGCTCATACGTACATTCACACATACATACATCCGTTGTTTTGTTTTTCGATTCCACTCTTGCACAGAACAAAAAATGGAAATTTTTATAATTTGATCGCAAATCAACTATAACGCGATAACCAAACACTTTACACATGAATACGATACGATATTATGTCACGTAAATTCTATTAAAATGATATGGTTTGATAAGGCTCGGACCAGATTTTAATTTCTAGCAGGCTTTTTCTAAATACCATTCTCACCGTGAATTTTAATCAAGAAAAACATGATTTATAGAGTTTATTTTGAACGCGTCGGGAACATCAACAAATGTTTTCCCTTCCTCACAAAAGAAGCCACTCTAATATACATAAACATTTTTTGAAGATTTTCGTTTCGAGAAATAATTTGTTTCTACCGTAATTTGTCAAGTCATTACTCGAAGTTTGAACGATATAGGCTTTATTTCTTATATAATTTCTTGTTTTGAAGCGCCGAAATGTGAAAACATGGACAAATTTCTGACTTCTAGATATCAAACTCTGGAATCAGCATTCGATATTAGTGGTGCACATGACTCAAATGATAGTAGAAGATATAAAAGCTTTGCGACTACTGTCCCCCAAATTAGGCCTCAAAAGAATTGTGCAATGTGCTCTGAGTTACACCCTATTAAGCTGTACATGGTTTTTCTTCGATTGCCAGAAAAAGGACGAAATCAAGAGGATACCTCTGAGGAATAATGGCTTTCCTCAGAGGAATATGTGGAATCCATTTGTCGGATGTGTTAATGAGGTAATTAGAGCAATTACTCTGAGGAATATGTGTAATTGTTTATGATTTCGAACATACATTTGTTTTGGGGGGTATCATATTTCACGACGCGGACACGTTGGTGTGGACGAGGGAGGGTGGGGAAGGGTTGGGTATGAGGAAGTGTATGTATGTAAGTATGTATGTGTGAATGTAGTTTGCTCGAATGTGCTTATTATAAGTATGTAAATGTATGTACGTGTGAATATGAGTTTGCGCGAATCTACGTCTATGTATGTATGTGCGAATGTACGTGTTATTTCAATCGATTGGCTGAGTTGCTGCCAGATGGAGATCGTTGCAAAGATCTACGTTGGTGCTTCAGGGTTGGATGAGCAGTGTCCAACTTGGATGGGGGGTAGGGGGAGAAGACTTGGAATTATGGTACCGCCCCCACTTCAAAACAAATGTATGTACTGAATCAAGAGGAGTTGCTCATATTCCTCAGAGGAATATGTGGAATTTCAAACCCGCAGCTACAATATCCATACCCCAATCAATATGTGCAAGGTGGGTACCAACTGCCTCAACAACAACACTACACAGTACAGCGGGCGAACCCCCTACTTATTCAATATGAGCAGGGAGGGTACCAACACCCACAACAATACTACGCACAGTTGTCAAATCCACAAAAAGAGTATATGAATCCGAATGAATATATGGGACAACAGGAACAACCACAACAAGAGAATATGAATCCGAATGAATATATGGGACAACAGGAACAACCACAACTTGATCATACAATGACTTATGAGGGGGGACAAACTCAAGAGAAAGAACTGCAACAACCTCTCCCCTTAACATCTGCAACAGCTAGAATGGGACTGCAACAACCTCTCTCCTTAACATCAGCAACCGCTAAAAAAAATGCAAAAACCTCTCCCACCAACATCAACAGCTGCTAGAAAAGAAGTGGAGCCAAATATCCCCTCAACATCGGCAGCAGCAAAGGTAGTAAAAGATCCATCTATCGTTAGAGATGTTGGAGAACAAGTTTTGAAGAACGTTTATGTTATTATGAGTGCTTTCAAAAATAGAATTATAACAAACAGCTGTCGCAGTCAAAAAGACACATTTCTTCTAAGTGAATTTGTTAAACGCAAAAAAGTCCATATTATTCGACTGTTAGAAGACAGTTTAATAAAGAACGTTATAACAGAATATATAAAAAATTCGATGAAACCGAAGATAAAGCAGAATTGATTGTTATTACTCATTGAGGCAGAATGGTTCTGCTGGCGAGAGAACACTGCGTGGAGGAGATGGTATAAAAACAGTTAGATGCCATAAATATTAAAATGTCCGAATTCCAAGAAAGGGATTCTGGGTGGGCTTTGTTTAAAATACTCTGGCTGGACATAAATATAAATGAATCACGTGATATTTGCAATAAGTCGTTAGGAGGTGATAAAGTACGGGATCACTGTCATCTGGCAGGTAACTACAGGGGACCAGCACACATCGAGATCAATTTGCAACATCGTGTGCCTAATTTTACACCCATAACTTTTCTTCTTACGATTGTAACATTTTTGTTGAAGAATTATCTAAAATTGCAAACTATAAAAGTGATTCCTTTAAACAAGGAGTTATACGTATCGCTTTCTCATATATCTCAAAAGCGGAAAACAGTCATTTAGAATTCAGGTTTTTAGACTTACTAAGATTTATGGCTAAAAGTTTAGATGCACTAGCTTGTAATCTTTCAGATGATGATTTTCATATCGTTAAATCACAGTTCATTAAATACACAGTTAAATAAATTTATGCTCATGAAAAGAAAAGGAGTTTTCCTTATGAATATTTGAATTCTTTTGATCGTTTAGACGACAAAGAACTTCCTCCTCAAGATGCATTTTTCAATACTCTCACTAACATAAATTGTTCTGCAGCAGATTATGCTCATGCTAAAAAAGTATGGGAAACTTTAAATTACAGTACTTTACGCAATTATATGGAATTATATTTAAAAACAGACGTTCTTTTGCTCACCGGTGTTTTTGAAAACTTTAGAAAAATCGGATGCACCTGGCTGTCATGGGATGCCATGCTTAAATTTACTGGAGTCAAATTGCAGCTCCTAACTGATATGTATAATTTTGGCAAAAGAGGTATTCGATGAGGTCTCGTCCAATGTTCTAAGAGACAGTGAATAATTCATACATGAAAGATTTTGGCTCTGGTAGAGTCCATTATATACCTTGATGCTAACCATCTTTATGGATGGGTCATGTCTCAAAGTCTACCTATAAATTATTATAAATGATTGGAAGGGGAAGATTTTGAAAAACTTTGTAGTAAGGAAAATATAGAAACAATTGCTGACGATTCATCAACTGGATTTATTTTTTAAGTTGATTTAGAATAGTTAGGAACCATGGTTAAAAGTGGATATTGATGAAAATACTAAGCATAAAACGGCAGCAAGGAATAATTTTGGAAAGAGATTTCTTTAAATTACTTAACAATTCTGTCTATGGAAAAACCATGGAGAATGTGAACAAGAGGAAAGACGTACACATGTAACAAATTGGCAACGAACTAATAAAAATCCAAGATTGGATAGCAAAAACAAACTTCCATAGCGTGACACATTTTTCGAAGATATTTTAGCAATACAAATGAAAAAAATAAAAACCGTTTATGACAAACCTATATATTTAGGGTTTTGTGTATTGGACTTATCTAAGTATAAATGTATAATTTTCATTATGGTTTTATGCAGCCCAAATTTGGTGACCATTTAGCCCTAAATTATATGGACACAGACTCCTTTATTTATACAAGTAGACTTTTATTCAAAAATTAAGAAAGTAGAAATTGAGAAATATTTTGATACATATGAGTATCCAAAAAATAATATATTAAATATACCACAATTGAATAAAAAAGTATTGAGTAATCGAGCCGGATTCAGGCGCCCTCTCATCAAAATAAAATAATTTTACCAAACGTTTATTTGCAGATCCAAACTAATTTGTTGTTTTCTGATCGCCAATAATCATCAAACCCATCAAAAAACAAGTTAGGTTTTTTGAATTATTCAGTTTGTAAAAAGTGCAAGAACATAAAAGAAATTAAAAAAAGAAATAGTGCATTGCGTTTGGTTATTCGTTTCTACAACAATAACAAACAAGTTGTTTTTCGTTTTGCTTCCCCACTCTTCTAATAAATTCAGTGCACTCGAGTTGATTTTCGGGTTGTGCTTCACCGATCCCCTCTTCGTCATTTCAGTGCAATCACGGCCTATTTGTTTACGACGCGTCGCCGGCTAACCAACATAAAACAATACGCTCATACGTACATACACACGTGCACACATACATCCGTTGTTTTGTTTTTCGATTCCACTCTTGCACAGAACAAAAAGTGGAAATTTTTATATTTTGATAATTTGATCGGTAAACTATAACGCTATAACCAAGCACTTTACACACTAATACGTGACATTTAATATTTTTTTACACGTAGTTTTACAAAGTATCGTATTTGATTTCTAACTATTTTTGAAAGTTAGACACATTAAAAAGTGAATATTCTTGCACACTGTGACGTCTGTAAATAAAAATTCTCGGTGAGAATGGTATTTAGAAAAATCCTGCTAGAAATTAAAATCAAGTCCGAGCCTTATCACACCATATGCATTTTAACCCAGAATAAAGGGTAGTTTTTAACATTTTTGTGAAATTTTTGGTGAATTTTTTATAAAAACCGCAATAACTTCCATATTTTGAGTTCGATTTGTCTTTTTGTTGGATCGTTGAAGAGGTATTGATCACCAATTGCAATTTTTAGAACTTCCTAACCATTAAGGGCCGACAATTTTTTTCTTACTGTGGTTCTCAGTGGGTTAAATGCGATGCAAAAACTGAAATATCTAAATTTTGAACAAAAAACATCTGAAATTTTGGTCTTTCAAGGGATAAATTGGCAGAAAAACTTCACATACAATAAAACCGTGTGATATGATTTCCCTCCCAAGAACGAGATTATATAGAAGTGATACTATAGGTCACTATTAGGAAAACTGATACTCAGTTTTTTATTTCGTGGTCGTTAGTGTTTTTTACAGGACTTTTAATTTCCAAAGGATGTAAATGTTTCAATAATTTAGTTTCGTACTTTTGCGTGTCATACAATGGCGATATGGGTATCAAATGAAAGAGAAGAAGAAGAAGAAAAAATTGCGGCCCTTAATGGGTTAGAAAATTCTAAAAATTGCAATTGGTTATCAATACCTCTCCAACGAGCCCCTAAAAACATAAATCAAATGAAAGAGGTGATAAATATAATAATTTTTCGAGTTTTTTCTTACATTTTGCTAAGGTTTAGTTGTGAAATCATATCGGATTCGAAGACATTGATTATAAGCGCCGAAATGGGAAAACATGGACAAATTTCTGACTTCTAGATATCAAACTCTGGAATCAGTATTCGATATTAGTGGTGCACATGACTCGAATGATAGTAGAAGATATAAAAGCTTTGCGACTACTGTCCCCTGGCCTCAAACGAATTGTCCAATGTGCTCTGAGTTACACCCTATTAAGCTGTGGACGGGTTTTTTTCGATTGTCAGAAACAGAACGTAGTAGTAGGATAATGTATGTTCGAAATCAAGAGGATACCTCTGAGGAATAATGGCTTTCCTCAGAGGAATATGTCGAATCCCTTTGTCGGCACATGTGTTAATGACGTAATTAGAGCAATTACTCTGAGGAATATGTGTAATTGCTCTTGATTTCGACAAGTTGGTGTGTGGATGAGGAAGGACCGGGGGAGGATTGGAAATGAAGAAGTGTTTGTATGTGCGAATGTGAGTATTCGCCAATGTACGTGGGTGGCCGAGGGAGATCGTTGCGAGGATCTTCGTTGGTGAGCCAGGGGTGAGTGAGTAGTGTCCGATTTGAATGGAGGAAGAAGTCTTGCAAATGTACAGCTCAGAGGCGATGATGAATTCCTCTTGAGTTAGAACATGTGTATACACATATTTGTAAAGGATGTATATCATTTTCTACATGATCTCTTTTGTGAGGAAGAGATCTTAACATTGTATGAATGTGAGTGTAGTTTTGTGCATGACTCAATTTTGCGTATGTTATTCTGAACTAGCATGCCATGGTCAGTAATTTTTTCTGCAGTAGTATAAATACGTTCGTGTGAGGATACAAACCTAAAATAAAATGCATAAATATTCATACGAAAAGACGAACGCTATCAGAATTTATAAAATCTTTGAAACCATGGTATTGAACGGTGAGCTTATATCCACATTCAACTCGTTGAATTACAATGATGATTATCCGATAGAAGGCGCCCATAGATCTTCCAATAAGTACGGGGAAAGCATATTTTTGGAGCTGGAAAATAGGAATATGTATATTCCAAAGAGATTCAATACCCTAACTGACGATATGGTTGAGCGCATGGCAAGTGGAAAATATTCTATTTCAAAGATGGGCACAAATGATAACAAATCATGATTTTTAAATCAAATAAATATAAAATGTAATTTATGTTCGTCTTTTTATTAAAAGGTGGAATAGGAAGCTTAAATTGTTTTATATTCGGCATGAGTTTTCAGGTATTTGTAAATTCGAGGTAGTGCTGTAGGCAAAGAAGCATTGTTGTTGTTATATTTGAGTTTTCATTGCTTTATGTGTATAGAAATAAGAAGAGAAACAAGTATATAGGCATTAAGTTCGGCCGTGTTGAAGCTTTATAACCTCCACCACGAAGTATTACCAGCAGATTAGAGGTCGACTTTACTTAGAAGTGCGGTACCATGATAGAAAAATTGTGATATTTTTATGTACAATACGATATGTGTTTACTATATCAAACTATAATGCATACTTATGTGCACTCTTTTATATAAATAGTGATGCTTCATTCATTCCCTCAGGGGAATGCAAATTCTTGATTCCAGTTACAGCCTAAATGTCCGTACCATTTTGATAGGAAAAGTTCTAATATTGAACTAATCTAATTTTAGCAACAGCCGTTTGCTTGGTACCAGTTTCAATCCTTTTTCATTTTGACCCTAAAAGTACGAATTTAGAAAAATTCGTACCTCTTATTATTGGTGCCAAATTTAATCACTTTTAGATCCTGTACAATACAATTAGAAGGGTGTACATTCTAAATTTCATGTTTCATTGCTTAAGCAGAAAAATATTATGGGGTATTTTCAGTCCTTGTTAGAGAAAATTTTTCCCTCTTGGTCGATTTCGCCCACTTTCAATCCAAACCGATCTACATCCATAAGCCAAATTTAAGGAAAATTTGAACCCCGTGCTTTCAGCAGACAGGCAGACGGCCATGGCTATATGGTCCTAGAATTTTACAACGAGCCAGGAAATATATAATTCATGGAGTCTCCTATGAATATTTCAAGGTGTTACAAAAGGAATAACGAAGTGAATATACCCCCAACCTTAGGCGAAGAGTATAAAAATATAAATAATTAAAGCACTGGTTTCTGGTTTAGAGACAGAAATGCATCTCGTAAAGATGGGAAATATCTGCAGGTATTAAACATTTGTAATGTACATATGTACATTATGGGAATGGAAAATATCTGCATGCAGTAAACATTTGTAATGCACATATAAGAAATATGACATCTAAGTAAATATATTTTCCAGTGTAAAAAAACCGTCAACAAGCATTTATATTATTCCACAAAAAGTATTATTTAAAAGTTAAAAATAAATGTGCGTTATATTAATGAATATTTATTAGTAGCTCTTCCGTGTATTCCATGTTGAAAAGTGAAGTGAAAAGAAAATTGAAAATGTCAAACTGTCAAAACGAATAATATTTTTCCCGAATAAAACCCGAAACCAGAAGGTACGTTTTTTTAATAAAACACCCGTTATATTTTGAATTTAAAAACTAATTTGTTGTTTTTTATTTAAAATTTTGGTAAATTATTTTATTTTACTTCCCGTAAAATCATTGGTCCTCATCGAGCCGGATTCCGAAGCCGACCTCTCATCAAAATAAAATAATTTTGCGAAACGTTTATTTGCAGATCCAAACTAATTTGTTATTTTCGGATCGCCATGAATAAAACGTTTTCTAGATCCCTTAAACTGTAACCCATCAAAATACAAGGTAGTTTTTTGAATTATTCAGTTTATAAAAAGTGCAAGAACATAAAAGAAATTAAAAAAAGAAATAGTGCATTGCGTTTGGTTATTCTTTTCTAAATACAACAATAACAAACAAGTTGTTTTTCGTTTTGCTCATACATACATACATCCGTTGTTTTGTTTTTCGATTCCACTCTTGCACAGAACAAAGAAAAGAGTGCTGATATAAATGTGTCAAAGGGCGCGATCCCCAAAATAAATCTGACAGCCGGAAATGTCGATAATAAAATCCAAACGGGTATAGATAGATACGTACTCGTCAATAAACGTAAGTCCAGCCCTAGGTCCTCACGACAAGAACCATCCTCAAAAATGCATAAAGGATACATTCCGGTAAGTCAAAACCGTTTCTCACTTCTCAGCACTGAGGACGCCACTGACCAAGGAAATGAAATTGTTAAGGAATTCAAACCTCCTCCAATATACTTACGAGAGCAGACATCGAATGTGCTCGTTAATAAGCTTTCCCAGCTAGTAGGAAAAAATAATTTTCATGTAACTACTATACGAAGGGGAAATGTCCAAGAGACGAAAGTACAAACGTACTCTGAGTCCGTCTACAGGAAAATGGTCGAACTATTCGACAAAGAAAAATTATTACACTTATCAACTTAAAAGCTCTAAGGGGTTAGTTGTAATAATAAAGGAATTGATAGTTCTGTATTACCAGAAGAAATAAAAAAAGAACTCGAAGAGGAAGGATATGAAGTAAAGTCGGTTATAAATATCCTTAACAAAAATAAAATGCTACAGCCCATGTTTAAAGTGGAATTAACATTTGAGTCGTCAAGAATAAAAAAGAAGGGTGCGACTCACCCAATATATGATCTGTGGTATCTGTGCAGTCGTAGAATAAGAGTAGAGGAACCGCTAAAGCGCAGGGATCCTCCTCAATGTACCAATTGCCAGGAATTCGGACACACCAAGACCTACTGTAAGTTGCCTTCAGTGTGCGTCAGGTGTAGCGATGTGCATAAATCTTTGGAATGTCCACATTCCAAAGAAGGCTCTAGTGCAAAAAAATGTAGTAACTGTGGTGAAAATCACACGGCAAATTATAGAGGCTGCCCTGTGTACATCCACATGAGAAAATCCACCAACGCAACTAGACCAAAGCCTGTGTACTTACAGTACCAGCCTGCACCCTACCCGAACCTGAAGACCATAGCCCCTATGGTAAATGCTAGCTCTAGCAACAAGACTCTGTCCCGAGTCCAATCTAACACAAATCCTACTAATTTATCATACGCCCGTACGCTAAAAGAAGGTACTTCCGTAAGTCAAAATTTTCCCTCGGAAAATTCAAAGTCTGTGTACTCACAGTACAAGCCAGTACCCAATCTAAACCTGAAGACCAGATCCCCTATGGTAAATGCTAGCTCTAGCAACAATCTCTCGTACGCTTGTACGCCGCAAGAAGATGCTCCCTTAACTTCAAATTCCTCCCTGGAAAACTCAATTGAGAAAATGATAGAAACCATGAATAACTTTATGTTGAGTATGCAAAATATGATGCAAGAAATGATGAGAAATCAGAGCATGCTAAAGCAAATTGTACTGAATCAAAAATAAACCCATTGGGAATTTGTTTTTGGAACGCAAACGGCCTAAGCCAGCACAAACATGAAGTAGATAATTTTCTTCGACACCAAAAAATCGACATACTTCTACAGGCTACGTCAATCAACCTCACAAATATGAACATTGTGATATCAGCAATTTGTTGCCCTCCGAGATATAATATAAACAGTGCTCAATTTGTAGACTTCTTCTCTACACTAGGGTCGAAATTTATAGCAGCTGGTGACTATAACGCCAAACATACCTATTGGGGTTCACGAATTACCCTTCCAAGATGGTAGGCAATTATTAAGTGCGATGTCACGCGCTAAACTAGACGTTATTTCTAGCGGCCAGCCGACACACTGGTCCTCAGACTTAAGCAAAATACCTGATTTAATCGACTTCGCTATAGTCAAGAATATAAGACGTGATCAAAGTTCCATATATACTTCATTCGATCTTTCTTCTGATCACTCCCCTTCAATTATGACATTGTTCAATATCAAGTCAGAAAATGAGAACGAAGTCCATAACTTTCCTAACAGACGCACGAACTGGATGAAATACAAAAAGTATGTTAGTACACATATTCCTCAGGACATTTGGTTAAAATCTGAGGATGAAATAGAACATGCCGTTAACCTCTTTACTGATATTGTGAACAATGCAGCTAAGGTGGCAACACCGAAAGACATTAATGGAGGTGGCAACCCTGCAAACTGCCCAAGGGATATTGAAGCCCTTATTAGAGAGAAAAGAAAGCTTAGAAGGGAATGGCAGAGATATCGCTCCCCAACTCTGAAGTGTTGACTCAAGCATTGCCAGAAAAGATTAACGTCTGCCCTTAAGGCAAAGGAGGAATCTGCCCTCAAAATCTACCTGCAGAATTTAGATCCAACAGAGAGAAGTGATTTTAGCCTCTGGAAGGCCACAAAAGATATGCGAAGCCCTATTGCGCATGAATCCCCGCTACGCCTTCAGAATGGCAGTTGGGCAAAAAGCACTGAAGAGAAGGTCAATACATTTGCCAACCACTTGGAAGAGGTATTTACACCAAATAGTGGACCATATTCTGTCAATCCGCCCGAGATAGACGAAATGGTCCCTCACCCACTGCGTCTCAGGTTTAAAATCATAGAAGAATCTATTAAAGACCTCGAAACTAAAAAATCCCCTGGTAAGGATGGAATTACAGCGAGAATGATTAAAGAGCTTCCTCATTCAGCAATGAAAACTATTCTATTTATCTTTAATAGTATTTTGCGTACGGGCTACTTTCCAACATCTTGGAAGAGGTCTGAGATAGTAATGATTCCAAAACCCGGAAAGGACTTAACTCAGGTTAAGTCATACCGTCCGATAAGTCTACTGTCGATATTGTCAAAAATGTTTGAGAAAATTCTATTGATGAAGATTACACCATACATAGAAAATAGCGGAATTATACCCGATCACCAATTCGGGTTTCGTAAAAGCCACAGTACCATAGAGCAAGTACACCGTATTGTTACTGTTATTAGAAGGGCGTTTGAGAACAAGCAGTATTGTTCCGCCCTCTTCATAGACATTTCCCAGGCGTTTGACAAAGTTTGGCATGATGGACTTGTGCATAAAATAACTCGTTTGCTGCCAAATAACACACACAAATTGCTCAAAAACTATTTAACAGATAGATCGTTTGAAGTAAGATTGAAAGGCAAATTTTCTAGCCCTAAGAAAATAACTGCAGGCGTCCCTCAAGGTAGTATTCTGGGACCCATCTTGTATATCTTATATACGGCAGATATGCCGACGAGTTCTCTTACACATACTTCCACGTTTGCAGATGACACTGCTTTCGTTAGTGTCCACAAAGACTCAACAATTGCGTCTTATCAATTGCAGTCACACGTCCGTGTGCTTCAAACGTGGTTAGTGAAATGGAGGGTAATGGTAAATGCAACAAAGTGCACACATGTCACGTTTACCCTGAGAAGAGACACTTGTCCACCAATTGATATATTTAATAACAGTATACCTCAAAAGGCAAACGTAAAGTACCTTGGAATTCATTTGGACCGCCGTCTTACATGGGCATACCATATTGATTCCAAAGTAACCCAGATAAAACTGAAATTGCTACAGCTACAATGGCTTATTGGACCACGGTCTGCTCTAGACCTTGAATATAAAGTCCTTATTTACAAATGCATTATAAAACCCATATGACATATGGTATCCAGCTTTGGGGTTCAGCGTGTGCATCTAATGTCAATAAGCTACAGAGAAGCCAGTCAAAAATTCTACGATTGATTACGAACGCCCCTTGGTACATCAGAAATGGAAACATTCATAAGGACCTTAACATCCCAATGATCAAAGAAGAAGTCAAGAGATACTGCCGGAGCTACGTTTCTAAGCTACACATCCATCCAAATACACTCGCTCGAGATCTGCTAAATTATGAAGGACACAGCCGTCTGAGGAGAAGAAATACCCTAGATCTAGTTTAGAATTTTGAATTGTCACAATGCTAATGTAATATTTTGATAAAACTTTTATTATATACTTTTGCAAACTCTTGCTGGTTATATACTGTAAATAACCTTTAGAATAAGAATCCTAGGTTAAGATTTGAATACTTATTGTTATTTTCACAAGTTATGAAAGATACAATAAATAACAAAACACGTAAAAAAAAAAAAGATCGCAAATCAACTATAACGCTAAAACCAAACACTTTACACATGAATACGATACGATATTATGTCACGTAAATTCTATTAAAATGATATGGTTTGATAAGGCTCGGACCAGATTTTAATTTCTAGCAGGCTTTTTCTAAATACCATTCTCACCGTGAATTTTATTGAAGAAAAACATGATTTATAGAGTTTATTTTGAACGCGTCGGGAACATCAACAAATGTTTTCCCTTCCTCACAAAAGAAGCCACTCTAATATACATACATAAACATTTTTTGAAGATTTTCGTTTCGAGAAATAATTTGTTTCTACCGTAATTTGTCAAGTCATTACTCGAAGTTTGAACGATTTCTTATATAATTTCTTGTTTTGAAGCGCCGAAATGTGAAAACATGGACAAATTTCTGACTTCTAGATATCAAACTCTGGAATCAGCATTCGATATTAGTGGTGCACATGACTCAAATGATAGTAGAAGATATAAAAGCTTTGCGACTACTGTCCCCCAAATTAGGCCTCAAAAGAATTGTCCAATGTGCTCTGAGTTACACCCTATTAAGCTGTACATGGTTTTTCTTCGATTGCCAGAAACAGGACGAAATCAAGAGGATACCTCTGAGGAATAATGGCTTTCCTCAGAGGAATATGTGGAATCCATTTGTCGGATGTGTTAATGAGGTAATTAGAGCAATTACTCTGAGGAATATGTGTAATTGTTTATGATTTCGAACATACATTTGTTTTGGGGGGTATCATATTTCACAACGCGGACACGTTGGTGTGGACGAGGGAGGGTGGGGAAGGGTTGGGTATGAGGAAGTGTATGTATGTAAGTATGTATGTGTGAATGTAGTTTGCTCGAATGTGTGTATTATAAGTATGTAAATGTATGTACGTCTGAATATGAGTTTGCGCGAATCTACGTCTATGTATGTATGTGCGAATGTACGTGTTATTTCAATCGATTGGCTGAGTTGCTGCCAGATGGAGATCGTTGCAAAGATCTACGTTGGTGCTTCAGGGTTGGATGAGCAGTGTCCAACTTGGATGGGGGGTAGGGGGAGAAGACTTGGAATTATGGTACCGCCCCCACTTCAAAACAAATGTATGTACTGAATCAAGAGGAGTTGCTCATATTCCTCAGAGGAATATGTGGAATTTCAAACCCGCAGCTACAATATCCATACCCCAATCAATATGTGCAAGGTGGGTACCAACTGCCTCAACAACAACACTACACAGTACAGCGGGCGAACCCCCTACTTATTCAATATGAGCAGGGAGGGTACCAACACCCACAACAATACTACGCACAGTTGTCAAATCCACAACAAGAGTATATGAATCCGAATGAATATATGGGACAACAGGAACAACCACAACAAGAGAATATGAATCCGAATGAATATATGGGACAACAGGAACAACCACAACTTGATCATACAATGACTTATGAGGGGGGACAAACTCAAGAGAAAGAACTGCAACAACCTCTCCCCTTAACATCTGCAACAGCTAGAATGGGACTGCAACAACCTCTCTCCTTAACATCAGCAACCGCTAAAAAAAAAATGCAAAAACCTCTCCCACCAACATCAACAGCTGCTAGAAAAGAAGTGGAGCCAAATATCCCCTCAACATCGGCAGCAGCAAAGGTAGTAAAAGATCCATCTATCGTTAGAGATGTTGGAGAACAAGTTTTGAAGAACGTTTATGTTATTATGAGTGCTTTCAAAAATAGAATTATAACAAACAGCTGTCGCAGTCAAAAAGACACATTTCTTCTAAGTGAATTTGTTAAACGCAAAAAAGTCCATATTATTCGACTGTTAGAAGACAGTTTAATAAAGAACGTTATAACAGAATATATAAAAAATTCGATGAAACCGAAGATAAAGCAGAATTGATTGTTATTACTCATTGAGGCAGAATGGTTCTGCTGGCGAGAGAACACTGCGTGGAGGAGATGGTATAAAAACAGTTAGATGCCATAAATATTAAAATGTCCGAATTCCAAGAAAGGGATTCTGGGTGGGCTTTGTTAAAAATACTCTGGCTGGACATAAATATAAATGAATCAAGTGATATTTGCAATAAGTCGTTAGGAGGTGATAAAGTACGGGATCACTGTCATCTGGCAGGTAACTACAGGGGACCAGCACACATCGAGATCAATTTGCACAATCGTGTGCCTAATTTTACACCCATAACTTTTCTTCTTACGATTGTAACATTTTTGTTGAAGAATTATCTAAAATTGCAAACTATAAAAGTGATTCCTTTAAACAAGGAGTTATACGTATCGCTTTCTCATATATCGCAAAAGCGGAAAACAGTCATTTAGAATTCAGGTTTTTAGACTTACTAAGATTTATGGCTAAAAGTTTAGATGCACTAGCTTGTAATCTTTCAGATGATGATTTTCATATCGTTAAATCACAGTTCATTAAATACACAGTTAAATAAATTTATGCTCATGAAAAGAAAAGGAGTTTTCCTTATGACTATTTGAATTCTTTTGATCGTTTAGATGACAAAGAACTTCCTCCTCAAGATGCATTTTTCAATACTCTCACTAACATAAATTGTTCTGCAGCAGATTATGCTCATGCTAAAAAAGTATGGGAAACTTTCAATTACAGTACTTTACGCAATTATATGGAATTATATTTAAAAACAGACGTTCTTTTGCTCACCGGTGTTATTGAAAACTTTAGAAAAATCGGATGCCCCTGGCTGTCATGGGATGCCATGCTTAAATTTACTGGAGTCAAATTGCAGCTCCTAACTGATATGTATAATTTTGGCAAAAGAGGTATTCAATGAGGTCTCGTCCAATGTTCTAAGAGACAGTGAATAATTCATAAATGAAAGATTTTGGCTCTGGTAGAGTCCATTATATACCTTGATGCTAACCATCTTTATGGATGGGTCATGTCTCAAAGTCTACCTATAAATTATTATAAATGATTGGAAGGGGAAGATTTTGAAAAACTTTGTAGTAAGGAAAATATAGAAACAATTGCTGACGATTCATCAACTGGATTTATTTTTTAAGTTGATTTAGAATAGTTAGGAACCATGGTTAAAAGTGGATATTGATGAAAATACTAAGCATAAAACGGCAGCAAGGAATAATTTTGGAAAGAGATTTCTTTAAATTACTTAACAATTCTGTCTATGGAAAAACCATGGAGAATGTGAACAAGAGGAAAGACGTACACATGTAACAAATTGGCAACGAACTAATAAAAATCCAAGATTGGATAGCAAAAACAAACTTCCATAGCGTGACACATTTTTCGAAGATATTTTAGCAATACAAATGAAAAAAATAAAAACCGTTTATGACAAACCTATATATTTAGGGTTTTGTGTATTGGACTTATCTAAGTATAAATGTATAATTTTCATTATGGTTTTATGCAGCCAAATTTGGTGACCATTTAGCCCTAAATTATATGGACACAGACTCCTTTATTTATACAAGTAGACTTTTATTCAAAAATTAAGAAAGTAGAAATTGAGAAATATTTTGATACATATGAGTATCCAAAAAATAATATATTAAATATACCACAATTGAATAAAAAAGTATTGAGTAATCGAGCCGGATTCAGGCGCCTCTCATCAAAATAAAATAATTTTACCAAACGTTTATTTGCAGATCCAAACTAATTTGTTGTTTTCTGATCGCCAATAATCATCAAACCCATCAAAAAACAAGTTAGGTTTTTTGAATTATTCAGTTTGTAAAAAGTGCAAGAACATAAAAGAAATTAAAAAAAGAAATAGTGCATTGCGTTTGGTTATTCGTTTCTACAACAATAACAAACAAGTTGTTTTTCGTTTTGCTCCCCCACTCTTCTAATAAATTCAGTGCACTCGAGTTGATTTTCGGGTTGTGCTTCACCGCTCCCCTCTTCGTCATTTCAGTGCAATCACGGCCTATTTGTTTACGACGCGTCGCCGGCCAACCAACATAAAACAATACGCTCATACGTACATACACACGTGCACACATACATCCGTTGTTTTGTGTTTCGATTCCACTCTTGCACAGAACAAAAAGTAGAAATTTTTATATTTTGATAATTTGATCGGTAAACTATAACGCTATAACCAAGCACTTTACACACTAATACGTGACATTTAATATTTTTTTACACGTAGTTTTACAAAGTATCGTATTTGATTTCTAACTATTTTTGAAAGTTAGACACATTAAAAAGTGAATATTCTTGCACACTGTGACGTCTGTATATAAAAATTCTCGGTGAGAATGGTATTTAGAAAAATCCTGCTAGAAATTAAAATCAGGTCCGAGCCTTATCACACCATATGCATTTTAACCCAGAATAAAGGGTAGAATTTTAACATTTTTGTGAAATTTTTGGTGAATTTTTTATAAAAACCGCAATAACTTCCATATTTTGAGTTCGATTTGTCTTTTTGTTGGATCGTTGAAGAGGTATTGATCACCAATTGCAATTTTTAGAACTTTCTAACCATTAAAGGCCGACAATTTTTTTCTTACTGTGGTTCTCAGTGGGTTAAATGTGATGCAAAAACTGAAATATTTGCATCGTAAACACATTTTAGTCATAGAAAAATCTAAATTTTGAACAAAAAACATCTGAAATTTTGGTCTTTCAAGGGATAAATTGGCAGAAAAACTTCACATACAATAAAACCGTGCGATATGATTTCCCTCCCAAGAACGAGATTATATAGAAGTGATACTATAGGTCACTATTAGGAAAACTCATACTCAGTTTTTTATTTCGTGGTCGTTAGTGTTTTTTACAGGACTTTTAATTTCCAAAGGATGTAAATGTTTCAATAATTTAGTTTCGTACTTTTGCGTGTCATACAATTGCGATATGGGTATCAAATGAAAGAGAAGAAGAAGAAAAAATTGCGGCCCTTACTGGGTTAGAAAATTCTAAAAATTGCAATTGGTTATCAATACCTCTCCAACGAGCCCCTAAAAACATAAATCAAACGAAAGAGGTGATAAATATAATAATTTTTCGAGTTTTTTCTTACATTTTGCTAAGGTTTAGTTGTGAAATCATATCGGATTCGAAGACATTGATTATAAGCGCCGAAATGGGAAAACATGGACAAATTTCTGACTTCTAGATATCAAACTCTGGAATCAGTATTCGATATTAGTGGTGCACATGACTCGAATGATAGTAGAAGATATAAAAGCTTTGCGACTACTGTCCCCTGGCCTCAAACGAATTGTCCAATGTGCTCTGAGTTACACCCTATTAAGCTGTGGACGGGTTTTTTTCGATTGTCAGAAACAGAACGTAGTAGTAGGATAATGTATGTTCGAAATCAAGAGGATACCTCTGAGGAATAATGGCTTTCCTCAGAGGAATATGTCGAATCCCTTTGTCGGCACATGTGTTAATGAGGTAATTAGAGCAATTACTCTGAGGAATATGTGTAATTGCTCTTGATTTCGACAAGTTGGTGTGTGGATGAGGAAGGACCGGGGGAGGATTGGAAATGAATGAATGAATGTATGTGCGAATGTGAGTATTCGCCAATGTACGTGGGTGGCCGAGGGAGATCGTTGCGAGGATCTTCGTTGGTGAGCCAGGGGTGAGTGAGTAGTGTCCGACTTGAATGGAGGAAGAAGTCTTGCAAATGTACAGCTCAGAGGCGATGATGAATTCCTCTTGAGTTAGAACATGTGTATACACATATTTGTAAAGGATGTATATCATTTTCTACATGATCTCTTTTGTGAGGAAGAGATCTTAACATTGTATGAATGTGAGTGTAGTTTTGTGCATGACTCAATTTTGCGTATGTTGTTCTGAACTAGCATGCCATGGTCAGTAATTTTTTCTGCAGTAGTATAAATACGTTCGTGTGAGGATACAAACCTAAAATAAAATGCATAAATATTCATACGAAAAGACGAACGGTATCAGAATTTATAAAATCTTTGAAACCATGGTATTGAACGGTGAGCTTATATCCACATTCAACTCGTTGAATTACAATGATGATTATCCGATAGAAGGCGCCCATAGATCTTCCAATAAGTACGGGGAAAGCATATTTTTGGAGCTGGAAAATAGGAATATGTATATTCCAAAGAGATTCAATACCCTAACTGACGATATGGTTGAGCGCATGGCAAGTGGAAAATATTCTATTTCAAAGATGGGCACAAATGATAACAAATCATGATTTTTAAATCAAATAAATATAAAATGTAATTTATGTTCGTCTTTTTATTAAAAGGTTAAATTGTAAAGGCTTAAATTGTTTTATATTCGGCATGAGTTTTCAGGTATTTGTAAATTCGAGGTAGTGCTGTAGGCAAAGAAGCATTGTTGTTGTTATATTTGAGTTTTCATTGCTTTATGTGTATAGAAATAAGAAGAGAAACAAGTATATAGGCATTAAGTTCGGCCGTGTTGAAGCTTTATAACCTCCACCACGGAGTATTACCAGCAGATTAGAGGTCGACTTTACTTAGAAGTGCGGTACCATGATAGAAAAATTGTGATATTTTTATGTACAATACGATATTTGTTTACTATATCAAACTATAATACATACTTATGTGCACTCTTTTATATAAATAGTGATGCTTCAATATTCATTCATTCCCTCAGGGGAATGCAAATTCTTGATTCCAGCTACAGCCTAAATGTCCGTACCATTTTGATAGGAAAAACTCTAATATTGAACTAATCTAATTTTAGCAACAGCCGTTTGCTTGGTACCAGTTTCAATCCTTTTTTCATTTTGATCCTAAAAGTACGAATTTAGAAAAATTCGTACCTCTTATTATTGGTGCCAAATTTAATCACTTTTAGATCCTGTACAATACAATTAGAAGGGTGTGCATTCTAAATTTCATGTTTCATTGCTTAAGCAGAAAAATATTATGGGGTATTTTCAGTCGTTGTTAGAGAAAATTTTTCCCTCTTGGTCGATTTCGCCCACTTTCAATCCAAACCGATCTACATCCATAAGCCAAATTTAAGGAAAATTTGAACCCCGTGCTTTCAGCAGACAGGCAGACGGCCATGGCTATATGGTCCTAGAATTTTACAACGAGCCAGGAAATATATAATTCATGGAGTCTCCTATGAATATTTCAAGGTGTTACAAACGGAATAACGAAGTGAATATACCCCCAACCTTAGGCGAAGAGTGTATATCTGGTTTAGAGACAGAAATGCATCTCGTAAAGATGGAAAATATCTGCAGGTATTAAACATTTGTAATGTACATATGTACATTATGGGAATGGAAAATATCTGCATGCAGTAAACATTTGTAATGCACATATAAGAAATATGACATCTAAGTAAATATATTTTCCAGTGTAAAAACCCGTCAACAAGCATTTATATTATTCCACAAAAAGTATTATAAGTTAAAAATAAATGTGCGTTATATTAATGAATATTTATTAGTAGCTCTTCCGCGTATTCCATGTTTTATGACCGTGTAGACATTGCACAAATCACTCCGTCTACGCTGTCTATGTAAATTGTACATGAAATACAACATTGTTTATTATCGAAGAAATGAAAAGAAAATTGAAAATGCCAAACTGTCAAAACGAATAATATTTTTCCCGAATAAAACCCGAAACCAGAAGGTACGTTTTTTAATAAAACACCCACTTTATTTTGAATTTAAAAACTAATTTGTTGTTTTTTATTTAAAATTTTGGTAAATTATTTTATTTTACTTCCCGTAAAATCATTGGTCCTCATCGAGCCGGATTCCGAAGCCGACCTCTCATCAAAATAATATAATTTTGCGAAACGTTTATTTGCAGATCCAAACTAATTTGTTATTTTCGAATCCCCATGAATAAAACGTTTTCTACATCCCTTAAACTGTAACCCATCAAAATACAAGGTAGTTTTTTGAATTATTCAGTTTATAAAAAGTGCAAGAACATAAAAGAAATTAAAAAAGAAATAGTGCATTGCGTTTGGTTATTCTTTTCTAAATACAACAATAACAAACAAGTTGATTTTCGTTTTGCTCCCCCACTCCTCTAATAAATTCAGTGCATTCGAGTTGATTTTCGGGTTTTGCTTCCCCACTCCCCTCTTCATCAATTGCGGTTTATTTGTTTATGACGCGTCGCCGTCCAAGCAACATAAAACAATAACAACAATACGCTCATACGTACATTCACACATACATACATCCGTTGTTTTGTTTTTCGATTCCACTCTTGCACAGAACAAAAAATGGAAATTTTTAAAATTTGATCGCAAATCAACTATAACGCGATAACCAAACACTTTACACATGATTACGATACGATATTATGTCACGTAAATTCTATTAAAATGATATGGTTTGATAAGGCTCGGACCAGATTTTAATTTCTAGCAGGCTTTTTCTAAATACCATTCTCACCGTAAATTTTATTCAAGAAAAGCATGATTTATAGAGTTTATTTTGAACGCGTCGGGAACATCAACAAATTTTTTCCCTTCCTCACAAAAGAAGCCACTCTAATATACATACATAAACATTTTTTGAAGATTTTCGTTACGAGAAATAACTTGTTTATACCGTAATTTGTCAAGTCATTACTCGAAGTTTGAACGATATAGGCTTTATTTCTTATATAATTTCTTGTTTTGAAGCGCCGAAATGTGAAAACATGGACAAATTTCTGACTTCTAGATATCAAACTCTGGAATCAGCATTCGATATTAGTGGTGCACATGGCTCAAATGATAGTAGAAGATATAAAAGCTTTGCGACTACTGTCCCCCAAATTAGGCCTCAAAAGAATTGTCCAATGTGCTCTGAGTTACACCCTATTAAGCTGTACATGGTTTTTCTTCGATTGTCAGAAACAGGACGAAATCAAGAGGATACCTCTGAGGAATAATGGCTTTCCTCAGAGGAATATGTGGAATCCATTTGTCGGATGTGTTAATGAGGTAATTAGAGCAATTACTCTGAGGAATATGTGTAATTGTTTATGATTTCGAACATACATTTGTTTTGGGGGGTATCATATTTCACGACGCGGACACGTTGGTGTGGACGAGGGAGGGTGGGAAAGGGTTGGGTATGAGGAAGTGTATGTATGTAAGTATGTATGTGTGAATGTAGTTTGCTCGAATGTGTGTATTATAAGTATGTAAATGTAAATGTATGTACGTGTGAATATGAGTTTGCGCGAATCTACGTCTATGTATGTATGTGCGAATGTACGTGTTATTTCAATCGATTGGCTGAGTTGCTGCCAGATGGAGATCGTTGCAAAGATCTACGTTGGTGCTTCAGGGTTGGATGAGCAGTGTCCAACTTGGATGGGGGTAGGGGGAGAAGACTTGGAATTATGGTACCGCCCCCACTTCAAAACAAATGTATGTACTGAATCAAGAGGAGTTGCTCATATTCCTCAGAGGAATATGTGGAATTTCAAACCCGCAGCTACAATATCTATACCCCAGTCAATATGTGCAAGGTGGGTACCAACTGCCTCAACAACAACACTACACAGTACAGTGGGCGAACCCCCTACTTATTCAATATGAGCAGGGAGGGTACCAACACCCACAACAATACTACGCACAGTTGTCAAATCCACAACTAGAGTATATGAATCCGAATGAATAATGGGACAACAGGAACAACCACAACAAGAGAATATGAATCCGAATGAATATATGGGACAACAGGAACAACCACAACTTGATCATACAATGGCTTATGAGGGGGACAAATTCAAAAGAAAGAACTGCAACAACCTCTCCCCTTAACATCGGCAACAGCTAGAATGGGACTGCAACAACTTCTCTCCTTAACATCAGCAACCGCTAGAAAAAAATGCAAAAACCTCTCCCACCAACATCAACAGCTGCTAGAAAAGAAGTGGAGCCAAATATCCCCTCAACATCGGCAGCAGCAAAGGTAGTAAAAGATCCATCTATCGTTAGAGATGTTGGAGAACAAGTTTTGAAGAACGTTCAAAAAGACACATTTCTTCTAAGTGAATTTGTTAAACGCAAAAAAGTCCATATTATTCGACTGTTAGAAGACAGTTTAATAAAGAACGTTATAACAGAATATATAAAAAATTCGATGAAACCGAAGATAAAGCAGAATTGATTGTTATTACTCATTGAGGCAGAATGGTTCTGCTGGCGAGAGAACACTGCGTGGAGGAGATGGTACAAAAACAGTTAGATGACATAAATATTAAAATGTCCGAATTCCAAGAAAGGGATTCTGGGTGGGCTTTGTTAAAAATACTCTGGCTGGACATAAATATAAATGAATCAAGTCATATTTGCAATAAGTCGTTAGGAGGTGATAAAGTACGGGATCACTGTCATCTGGCAGGTAACTACAGGGGACCAGCACACATCGAGATCAATTTGCAACACCGTGTGCATAATTTTACACCTGTTTAATTACAAATATTCTCCTTCTCAGTTTCCACCTTTTCTTGGTGTGCGGCCTACGGTCAAATGGTATTCCTTTATTTATTCCCCTACGTTATATTTTGTTTACTACTTTCTTCATACGACTTTGTGATATTACGCACAAAAAGAGTAGTAACACCTTCTAACGAGTAGCGAATGCACTGAGAGCCGCCTTTCTCCATCTAAGCTTTGCTTTAGTTTTACTCGTTATCTTGTAAATCTCTTGTTCATTGGATTTCGTCCATACAACACCCTCACAAACTTTTGTACAAAAGGTAATATTGTTTACGACAATAAATTGAATTGAGTTTTATTTGAAAATATTAAATTTTCGTATTTTTATTTATTTTCATCCTTGCTACGCAAACAATGGTCCTTCGAACCGGATACTTGCTTCCAGCAATTAATTGGTTTTTTATATTTTTCTTCAAAAGGCAAACCTGACTCCGTCAGCAACAACAACACCCACATAAATCAGCCATCTTCTTTCGCCCATCTTCATAATATATAATATTAACAAAAGGTGCGTATTGTCAGTTTTATTTAAAAGTGAGCATATGGCGTTTTGTTTGTTTATAAAGAAATATATTTCAAATAAATAATAATAAAACGGTCGTTTTACAACATCGGTACCGCGTCGGTTTGTGTCTTTGTGTGATTCTCATACATCCAAACGGACGGACATACATACATCCGTACATTAGAACATATTTTCGTTACGCGAAAATAAAGATAAATATTAAAATATTGCCGTCGCATATTCAAAATATTTATCAGTGAGTGAAATAAGAGAAAAGTGTGCTGTTAATAATTATTGAAACAGATAAATAAAGTGCTGTGTTTTCAACGTTGATCGATGGTGGTTTTTTGCAACAACAAAACATATGTATTCAAACGAGTAATTGCATTACTCTCGGTTAAAAGAAGAATAAACAAAAAAACAACAACATACATTTGCTTACCATACGCTTCGAAGTTGCAAAACAACATCATCATACCCAACGGTCAGCGTATGAAAGAGTACATACGTACGTCAATACACACACAGCCATACATATATTTTCTCTTATTTATTAGCGCGGGTCGTTCTCGGTGAGATTTGAAATTTATTAGCGTGGGTCGTTCTTGGTGACATTTGAAATTTTTTATCGAATTTTTTTCGTTTCGTATCTCGGGTAGTATTATTGTTGGACTATCCGGATATAGTAAAAATTTTGGTTTCGCGACACCGTGTACCCTACAGTCGGTCTTCTACACTGTCAGAAAAATATTTTAAAAAATTTTCGGTTTTCGGTTTATTTTTGATTTTTTGTTTTTGCTTTTTGCTTGATACGAGCGTACATTTATTGCGTGCATCATACAGTCCGTGCACCCTACTCTCGGTCAAGTGAACATACATAGGAATTTATATTTTTTTTGATTTTTCCGTTGACTTTCTTTTACAGAGAAATATTTTGGGACATTTTCGTGCTTCTAAATAAAAATTCGTGTATTTTTCGATACACTGGGAAAACAATCTGTCAGATTTAATAATTTTTAATTAAAATTTTTGTTAAAATCATCTCCTTATAGAGGCCGGGTTTGATGTTGAAAAGTCGCTGCGAAGCCACTTGAAAAGACTTTTGACATGGTCGAAATCATGATCGTGGTAGTCTGCAGCCAGCTTTGAAAATTCAGTGTTTTTTCGATACATTGGACTATTTTTGGGGTTTCGTTCTACCTTATTGCTGGACATTTTTCATTCATTTCGCATTTTCGTGCTTTTTCAAAATAATCAGGGTATTTTGCGGTACACTGTGAATGTTTTTGGATTTCTTTCTGAAATATTTTTTGGATAACTTTGAATAGTTTTCATTCATTTGGCACTTACGTGTATTTTCCTGGTATTTTTTAATACATTTAGCAAAGTTTTTACTTTTTTTGT
This sequence comes from Polietes domitor, assembly GCA_947397865.1. Lineage (NCBI taxonomy): Eukaryota > Metazoa > Arthropoda > Insecta > Diptera > Muscidae > Polietes > Polietes domitor. The sequence continues at coordinate 97,225,580 of OX377618.1, forward strand.
GTTTTACTTAATTCTCGCTTGGTTCAATATGCCTCTCACTCCACTCGACTTCTTTATCAGAGCAACTGATGCTTTGGTAAAATTTGATGCGAACTTCAGTACCCTACGGGATGAAGACCTAGACATATATTCCCTTGAAATACAGGGTTCAGAAGCGAGAACATTATGGAGTAATGTTAGGGACAGGTACGATAAGTGTCTCAGTCATCTCCAAACTGCTCAGGATGCGGAGAAGGAGGACATAGATTCTGCTGACAGCAAATATGATGTAGCGTATAGGGCATTTGTACGTGTCCTCGCTGCTATTAATAGGAAATTGGATGAACTTCGAGCTCCGCTGAAGTCACCCCTCCGACTCCGCCCCGTACTTCTACGGATACATATTCGATAGATCACTTGGATTCTCCTTCTGATCGATCGAAATCGATAAGGGAGCAGCAGGAGCAATGTGGGGGCAGCAACAGTATGGCTCACGGCCTTTCGTTGCCGCCATGCGATACTGACGTTTTCCATGGCGATTTCCTCTCATGGCCTACATTTAGGGATCTTTTTTCAGCGGTATACATTAATAACTCCCGCTTAAGTGACAATGAACGGCTATGTCATTTGATTAGGAAAACGAGCGGTGAGGCTCGCGAAATTGTATCCAAATTTCCACTCACCCATCGCAGTTTTATTCTAGCCTGGAAAGCCTTGAAAGATGTGTATGATAACACTCGCATCTTGGTGAACAACCAGCTCAAGATGCTTTTTGATCTTCCGATCCTTGATAGCGAAAGTAGCTTAGGTTTGAAAAATTTGCAACGCGGAATAAATGGATGTCTTTCTGCAATGTCCATTTATGACGTAGCCACGGATAGTTGGGATCCTATATTAGTTTTTTTGTGTATTCAGCGATTGCCCAAAAGTAGTGTAACGTTATGGGAACAGAGTGTGAAGAATAAGTCGGCTTTGTCTTCATGGAAAGATTTGGATCTCTTTCTTACGGAAAGAATACAAACTCTGACATGTCTTCGTGACATAAAGGGTATCGATTCCACGAAAAAGTCCGACGGTAAGAAGGTGGGTGCGCATTTTACAAATGCAGGCTCATCTGGATCTTCTCGTTCTCATCAGAACAAACTGTGTATTCTCTGTCCCAGACAATTTCATCAACTTCGTGATTGTCCACGATTTGGGGGCCTTTCGGTCTCCGACCGGTTTGACACCGTCAAATGTCATCACTGCTGTGTAAATTGCTTGATGCGTGGACACGAAGCTAGGAAGTGTGGAAGTATTCACAAATGTAGAAAATGCGAGAAGAGACATCATACTCTTTTGCATCGTGATACATCGAATTCTGAGGGTTCGGCTTTTGTAGCGAATCCTACGGGGAGTTTGGTTCCGATCACACAGCATACTAATCCTCCATTTGTGAATCCTTCGCTGCCGTCAACTTCTTCTGGAGGTTCATCTGGTGCTATAAATAGACAGGTATATCATGCTTCGCAGGATAGAACTGTGTTATTAAGGACAGCGATGGTAAATATCGTACACCAAGGTACTTCGTACCCAGCTCGGGCTCTTATCGACCCGGCGTCAGAGGCTTCGTTCATTACGGAACGATTGCAAAATCGCCTCAACATTCCGGCCAGTTCCACTCAGGCTAGAATATCGGGTGTAAATCAGACATTCCCGGCTACTTCTCGCAAATTATGTTCTTTGTGTATAGGGTCTATTTTGGATACCGCGCTGTTGATGGAAACTAATGCCTTAGTTCTTCCGCATATTTCGGCCAACTTGCCATCTTTTTCAACGAATTCAGATGTGACTTCTCGTTTGCCAAATATTCGTTTGGCTGATACGCATATTTTTGATTGTCGACCTGTGGACCTTTTACTGGGAGCAGATCTTTATCCGAGAATTCTCTTGGAAGGAACTCTTCAAAACGTATTAGGTTCATTGATCGCGCAAAACACGGTCTTTGACTGGATCATTACTGGTCCCGTTTCCTCTTCTTACATTCGAGTTTTTTCTACCTCCATTGAGTTCGCCGAAGAAGATAATCTTAACAAGAATCTTCTTCGCTTTTGTGAACTTGAGGAGACCCCGAGAAGGTCTATGTTTTCTCCTTCGGACAAATTTTGTGAAGACAATTATAAACTGACGACCCGTAGAGATTCGGAGGGGAGATATATTGTTACACTTCCCATTAAATCTGAATTCTGCGGACAACTGGACTTAGGACAATCAAGGGGAAATTGTTTACGACAATTTCTGTGCAACGAGGCCTCTCTCCTGAGAAAACCACATATCAAGACAGTTTATGACGGGGTGGTAAGGGAATATTTGGACTTGAACCACATGAGGCCAGTTTCAGCCCCTTCTTCGGCAACCCCCACAGTATGTTACTTGCCTCATCATCCGGTAATTAACCCGGATAAAAAGACTACCAAACTTCGAGTGGTTTTTAACGCCTCAAATAAAACATCAAATGGGAAGAGTCTTAACGGTATTCTTCATATAGGTCCGACCTTACAATTAGATCTAGTTCTCCTCATTCTGAGGTGGAGACTATTTAGATTCGTTTTCAACTGCGATATTACTCAGATGTACCGCCAGATTAGAGTCGATTCGGCCCATACTCCTCTGCAGAGAATACTCTTTAGGGATTCTCCTCAAAAGATTGTTCAAGATTATGAGCTGCAGACGGTGACCTTTGGAGTTAACTGTGCTCCATATCTAACCATACGGACGTTATTACAACTGGCCGATGACTCTGAAGACGAATTCTACGAAAGTGCATGTACGTTGACGACGTTTTACTGGGTCACCATGATCTGGAGACTGCATTGACCTCTCGTGATCAATTAATTTCATCTTTGGCTTCTGCGAAATTCGAATTGAGGAAATGGACGTCGAATGACCGGACTTTTTTAGAATGTTTTCCTACGGAACATTTAGTCGATGCGAAGCTTCTCACTTTCGTGGAAGCTAGTAGTTCTAAGCCATTGGGTATTCGTTGGAATGCTCAGTTAGATTTATTCTATTTCAATATGACTCCACCGGAGTCGGCTATAGAAGATGCGACATTACACATTGTGAATCGATACAGAAAATTAAGGCTTAAAAACAGCAATTCTGCCTACGGTGGAAAGACGAGTATCTGAAGAGCCTATATAAAAGATATAAATGGAAATTTCCGCAGCGCGATGTTCAAATAGGCGATTTAGTTGTTATTCGAGACGAACAACTGCCTCCCACTTCGTGGAAATTAGGTCGGGTAAATAACGTCCATCCGGGTATCGACGGTCGCGGATATTCGACGGTCGCGGATAGACGACCTATAGTAAAGCTGGTCACTTTGACCCAGTAATTTAATGTTTTTTTTTTTGTGTAATACTATCGCGCCATTTCTATTTTCGTAGTACAATGGAAAGCATAGTGAAGGTAGTAGTAGGACAACATCAAGGCTGGCCTTACGGGTCGTCGACGTCTATGGTGTGGTCAGCAGTACTTATGGTCTCTACGAGCTGTGGTACTGCGAATCTGGGCTCTACGAGCTATATAGGGTTTTTGTTAATTAGTATGTAAGAAAAATTAAATCGAAAATAAATGCTCATAAAACTGACAACTACCCCTTTTATTTGCCTTATCAATAAGTGAATATACATATTTATATTACATTAGGGTTTGATTGAAATTGTCTAATTTTCTTTACAACATAGCGGGATGTTGCAAGACGGGCGGCAATATTTAATTACAAATATTCTCCGCACACCACCTTTTCTTGGTGTGCGGCCTACGGTCAAATGGTATTCCTTTATTTATTCCCCTACGTTAGATTTTGTTTACTACTTTCTTCATACGACTTTGTGATATTACGCACAAAAGAGAAGGTGTTACTGACCTTCTAACGAGTAGCGAATGCACTGAGAGCCGCCTTTCTCCATCTAGGCTTTGCTTTAGTTTTACTCGTTATCTTGTAAATCTCTTGTTTATTGGATTTCGTCCATACAACACCCTCACAAACTTTTGTACAAAAGGTAATATTGTTTACGACAATAAATTGAATTGAGTTTTATTTGAAAATATTAAATTTTCGTATTTTTATTTATTTTCATCCTTGCTACGCAAACAACACCCATAACTTTTCTTCTTACGACTGTAACATTTTTGTTGAAGAATTATCTAAAATTGCAAACTATAAAAGTGATTCCTTTAAACAAGGAGTTATACGTATCGCTTTCTCATATATCTCAAAAGCGGAAAACAGTCATTTAGAATTCAGGTTTTTAGACTTACTAAGATTTATGGCTAAAAGTTTAGATGCACTAGCTTGTAATCGTTCAGATGATGATTTTCATATCGTTAAATCACAGTTCATTAAATACACAGTTAAATAAATTTATGCTCATGAAAAGAAAAGGAGTTTTCCTTATGAATATTTGAATTCTTTTGATCGTTTAGATGACAAAGAACTTCCTCCTCAAGATGCATTTTTCAATACTCTCACTAACAAAAATTGTTCTGCAGCAGATTATGCTCATGCTAAAAAAGTATGGGAAACTTTCAATTACAGTACTTTACGCAATTATATGGAATTATATTTAAAAACAGACGTTCTTTTGCTCACCGGTGTTTTGAAAACTTTAGAAAAATCGGATGCCCCTGGCTGTCATGGGATGCCATGCTTAAATTTACTGGAGTCAAATTGCAGCTCCTAACTGATATGTATAACTTTGGCAAAAGAGGTATTCGATGAGGTCTCGACCAATGTTCTAAGAGACAGTGAATAATTCATACATGAAAGATTTTGGCTCTGGTAGAGTCCATTATATACCTTGATGCTAACCATCTTTATGGATGGGTCATGTCTCAAAGTCTACCTATAAATAATTATAAATGGTTGGAAGGGGAAGATTTTGAAAAACTTTGTAGTAAGGAAAATATAGAAACAATTGCTGACGATTCATCAACTGGATTTATTTTTTAAGTTGATTTAGAATAGTTAGGAACCATGGTTAAAAGTGGATATTGATGAAAATACTAAGCATAAAACGGCAGCAAGGAATAATTTTGGAAAGAGATTTCTTTAAATTACTTAACAATTCTGTCTATAATAACAAAACAACAAAAACAAACTTCCATAGCGTAGCACACTTTTCGAAGATATTTTAGCAATACAAATGAAAAAAAATAAAAACCGTTTATGACAAAATTATTAATTTAGCGTTTTGTGTATTGGACTTATCTAAGTATAAATGTATAATTTTCATTATGGTTTTATGCAGCCCAAATTTGGTGACCATTTAGCCCTAAATTATATGGACACAGACTCCTTTATTTATACAATATATAAAGTAGATTTTTATTCAAAAATTAAGAAAGTAGAAATTGAGAAATATTTTGATACATATGAGTATCCAAAAAATAATATATTTAATATACCACAATTGAATAAAAAAGTATTGGGTATGATGAAAGATGAGAATTATGGGAAGATTATGACCGAATTTGTTGGACTTCGGTCAAAAATGTACTCCTTTACGACTGAGAATGGTGAAGAAGTAAAAGAAATTAAAAAGTATAAAGGTGTCAAAAAAATATGTGCTTGATAAATATAGTATAGCCATCTACAGAGACTGTATGCTAAATAAAAAATATATATTGACGATATGTTGATATTCAACCCAAGGATGCATCAAATATACACAAATAATTTAAATAAGGTAACCCTAAGCTAAAGGGTGTTTTTTATTGAGGTATAGAACTTCGAATTGAAATAAAACACAAGAAAATCGTTTTAATGTCCATCAATTTGGCTTTATTGGAAGGATAATTTTATGCCATTAATGTTTAAATATGATTTCGGGCATGTGGCCGCCGCGGCTGGCTCGAATATAGCCAATTCTACAGGTCCAATTTTCAACCACTCCAATTGCTGTGCACGGTGGCGAATCGATTCATTCGGGTCCTCTTCAACACTTTGCTCTACAGCGGCAATTGTTTCTTCGGTGCGCACTGTTCGACGTCTCTGCGGATGCGTATTATCACATAGAGTAAACGTAGTGCGAAAACGATCCATGGTTAACCGAATTAATTGCTCTGATGGACGATTATGTCGACCATAAAATGGACGGAGCGGTGAACTTCGCGAACTGAACCATTACTTTCGAAATAAATTTGCACGATTTGCAAGCGTTGTTCTTTTGTCAACCTGTTCATGATGAAATGGCAAACCAAACTAAATATTAATCACTTGACAGCTGACAAAATGGCCGCCAGTTAAAAAAGTGATGCCAACTTAAAGTTCTATACCCCAATAAAAAACACCCTATACAATGACGATAAGATAATAATTAGGAGTGATGGTATAAATACCTACGGTTGGGGTCATTACAAAATTAGAAATGTAAATATAGAATTAGACGAAGAAACAATCTTCTTGAGACGGTACCAGAAGTACTTTTCGTACTATTGGTTGTTGTTTAACTAAATATAAAAATTTGATTTTATTTTTAAATTCTTAAATCATGTAAGTATAAAATTCATATAATTTGTCATACTATTCCTGTTAACGGCGTGCAATTTAATAAACGATCATGGAGTGTTAAGCAATATGCAGCTGTATTTTCTGGAATTGATTTACGGATTCAAACTCAATTTTTACGTCAATGGGTCTGTTTAGCATTGCGCTAAACTTATTGCGAGCACTGTTGCTCAAGTTTACATGACGGCGTAGTAGCCAAAAGGGCATGTATGTAATCATATGTACATGCATGTACATACATACACACACGTACACACATGCCCTGGAAGCTACCGGCTAGTTGTCTGTTCTGCTTTGTGCTTGCTGAAAATCGTTTGGCTGCAGCGATGGGGAAGCCTAAACGATATTCAGGCAGGACAAAGCGATTATTATCGTTCTAACTTCCAAACCGTCGATCCGCTGCGCCCCCGTGACAAGTGAAAAGTTAAAAATTGAATATTTCAATTTGAAAAGTGAAATATTAATAGTTGCAAATTATAAGTGAAATACACAATTATAAGCACATAGCGAAACAAAACTATTTGGAAACAAACAAACATTCATACACACATATACATTAAGGTGGCTCGTAGCATTGTGTTAATTAATTATAAATCTATGAATTACGCTAAAAATTTTACTATTATTAAGAAATAGAAATTGAATTACATCTAGATATTTGCTCCTTACAACTACATATTTAAATTAAATTTTACTATCTAAAATTAAATTGGCTAACTCCCGAATAATTGAATATAAAAAAACCTGTACAAAACTTACGCTAAACTAAACTAACTACAATAAAACCAAAGTGACATACTTACTTAAAATCTAAAACCAAACCCCTAAACTAACTTTTCCAAAAGGCCAAAAAAACAAAAAAAGGTTCTATACAAAACATTATGGTCTAGTCGAACCGGAGGTTTTTTAAATAACTAAAAACTGACAAAGTTTAAAAAGTGTTTGTGACAAAAGTGACATTGTGAGTTTTAGTGAACAAATACCAAACAAAATCAACTAACACAAAAAATCTCATCCCCGGTTAAAACATTGAAAATAAAAGTAACGGTACGGTAACTACAACAACAAAAACGAACATTTTTGCAAAATCTGCAAAACAAGGTACCGTAATAACGGTTCCCATCAACAACAGCGACAGCATCAACGACAGCGTCACCAGCATTCTCAAACCGCCTAGCAACAAGACGAAAAGAAGGAAGAGGACGCAGGTACCCAACACACACACACCCACCCATACACAATCCTTGAACAACAAGTAGTAAGTCCCGCTTTATATTATTTTACATCACGCAACAACCAGAGAAGAATAGAGGGTGCTCGAACTTATGTGACTCCGCCTCATACTATCGTATTGAAGGAAAGTCTTGTTGTTTTACAAAGCGATATGACCCTGTATGCTCTTGGCTAGTTGTTACGTGCATTTCTTCTTGGTAGATTTGGAACAATCTCTTGGAAAATTATTTGACACTTATTTGCCGCAACCCCCCCCCCCCCCTCTTGAGTCTAAATTTGTCGGATTTCTTAAATATTACTACATTGTGGCTGACCCCATAGCTACTCCTTGACATTGAGGAGATCTTGCGTGGACAATTCTTTTGGGAAATTTTCTGTGGAAAGTTATCTTGCTTCTTGGAATACGATCATAACCGCCAGCCAAAGACCCTAACTACAAAAAATTTAAAATTTCTTAATTCAATTGAAATTTCTTCGTTGCTGTTGGCAAACAAGCTTAACTACAAAAAATTTAAAATTTCTTAACTTAATTGAAATTTCTTCGTTGCTGTTGGCAAACAAGCCTAACTGCCAAAAATTTAAAATTTCTTAATTTAATTGAAATTTCTTCGTTGCTGTTGGCAAACAAGCCTAACTACAAAAAATTTAAAATTTCTTAATTTAATTGAAATTTCTTCGATGCTGTTGGCAAACAAGCCTAACTACAAAAAAATTTAAAATTTCTTAATTCAATTGAAATTTTTTCGTTGCTGTTGGCAAACAAGCCTAACTAAAAAAAATTTTAAATTTCTTAATTTAATTGAAATTTCTTCGTTGCTGTTGGCACACAAGCCTAACTACAAAAATTTAAAATTTCTTAATTTAATTGAAATTTCTTCGTTGCTGTTGGCAAACAAGCCTAACTACAAAAAATTTAAAATTTCCTTATTTAATTGAAATTTCTTCGTTGCTGTTGGCAAACAAGCCTAACTACAAAAAAATAAAAATTTCTTAATTTGGTTGAAATTTTTTCCTTAGCTGTTTGCAAATGAGTCTAACTAAAAAAAATTCTTAATTTGATTGAAATTTTTCGTCGCTGGTTGCAAATTAGCCTAACTACAAAAAATTAAAAATTTCTTAATTTGATTGAAATTTTTTCGTCGCTGGTTGCAAATAAGACTAACTACAAAAAATTAAAAATTTCTTAATTTGATTGAAATTTTTTTCGTCGCTTGTTGCAAATGAACCTAACTACAAACAATAAAAATTTCGTAATTTGGCGGAAATTTACGTAGCTAGTACCGCAGACCCTAAATACAAATTTTTTAAGGAAAAATAATTAGGATTTGTCGAAAGAAAATAATTCGAATGGTTTAACAAAGTTTGGCTTGCGAGACAATAGACTTTTGCCACTGGAAAAGTTTATCGGTCAAATTTTACAAGTTAACATTCTACTTTTCTTGGAAAAAAATTGACTTGCGAGACAATAGACTTTTGCCGCTGGAAAAGTTTATGGGTCAAATTTTATAATACAAAATTCTGAGATACTCCTTTTTGGATCAACATAAAAACGTTCTTACAAAATTTGGCTTGCGAGACAACAGACTTTTGCCGCTGGAAAAGTTTATCGGTCAAATTGTATAATACAACATTCTGAGACACTCCTTTTTCGATCAAAATATAAATTTTTTAACAAAATTTTGGCTTGCGAGACAATAGACTTTTGCCACTGGAAAAGTTTATCGGCCAAATTTTACGGTTCAACATAATTATTGTAGTAAAATTAATTGGTTCCTGGCAATAGACCCCAATTACACTAGTCCTAGTAGTTTATTGATATAAAAACTTACGTGGTATCCTGGTAAAAGACCCTAACTCCGGGATTTTTGGAAATACTATTTTTTCTTGGTAATTTTGTTGCATTCACAAGATAAACTCAAGAATTTGTACAAAATTTAAGTGGGCGTTTCTAATTTTCTTTACGTTTTTGACGGGCTCAAAGACTTTATAACAGAAAAGTACGAAAATTTGCCATGGATACAATTTAATGTGAAAAGTTTGCTAATTGCGTGAACGATTTAGTCGATTTCGAGTGCGTCTTCTCCGTCTCGAAGACAGCGTTCATGGGCTCGAAATTCTGAGGGTTGAACTCAATTCACTATGGGACCAAGTCAAACGGGCGTATTTGGAGTGCCGCGATCGAGTGGTGGAGGCAGGGGAGAAACCAATTGATAAAACGAAACTTAGGAACCACTATTAGGAATCACTAACCAGCTACACCAGAGTTTTAAGCGCATTAAATGATGAGATTCAGACGATTAAGGATCGCCTAGCGGAAGAAAAACAGGAGCGCGTATCGGCGGCTGCAGAAAAAAAGACGCAGTCTGAATTTGCACCAATATCGAGGTTACCACACTGTGACACGGACACTTTCCGTGGAGGATACACCGCCGGGCCGACATTTAGAGACCTTTTTTCTGCCATCTACATCAAAAACTCCAAATTGTGCAAAGTCGAGAAATTACTCCACCTGACCCAAAAAAATACGGGAGAAGCGAGGGAAATCATCAGCCACGTACCCCTAACCAATGATGGATTCGACACTGCCTGGAAAAACTTAGTGTCCAGATATGAAAATAAGCGGATGCAGGTTAATGAACAGCTGAAGACTCTATTTAATTTGCCTCATGTTTCCGCAGATTCAGGGTCGTCGATACAAAAAATGCAGCGAACCATTAATAGTTTAATTCAAACGTTGAATACATTAAGTATTGACACCGGGGGATGGGACCCAATTTTAGTGTTCCTTAGCTAAACAAAGCTACCTAGAAATTTCCTAGAAGAATTTGAAAATTCTCTAAAAGATTGTACGACACTTCCTACTTGGGCAGAATTTGATATGTTTTTGACACACAAGTTCAAGACCCTAGAGTCAGTCGGAAATATAAAACCGAGCGCATCAAAAAATAGTCAGTCCGGCAAACTCAGCAATAATTCAACAAATTCGTTTAACAAGAATGATCAGAGTTGTCAACTCTGCAAGGAAAATCATTTTATCCGAGATTGTCCAAAATTCCTTGAAAAGAGTATAAATGACAGAATTCACATTGTAAAGACTTCATATTTATGCTACCTCAAAGCATGACATCAAGGATTGTAAAAGCCCCTATAAATGTCGAGAGTGTCAACTAAAGCATCACACCGTGTTGCATAAGGCAAATGGGACCCAATATTCGATGGACAGTCAAACTTTTGAAAGAGATAATCACGACCTAGTACTAGTGCTGCAGCTCTTACAACGTTAATACAGTCCACATCAAACCTAGAACCTCCTAGCCTCACAACTTTGACTATTCAAGAGTGCAAACCACCTTGTCTACTACAAAGTAGAGAAACTTTGCTGTTCACTGCCATAGTTCAAGTCGAGTCTCGAGGACAGAAATACGAGGCCAGAGCAATAATTGACCCTGGATCTCAATCTACTTTCATTTCGGAAAAACTTAAGAATTTTTTAAGACTTCCTACGAGGCGCAACTTAGTTCATGTGACCGGTATAAATCAGGCCGCGTCAGAAACCTCTACAAAAGCTTGTCTTTTCAACCTTTGCTCACGAACAGACCCTAGATTTAAATTAGAAGTTTGGGCACCGGTCTTGAACAACTTACCTCCTAATTTACCACCTAGAACACTGGAAAAAACTCAAATTATTGGTGCTTCCAAAGTTACTAAAAACGCCGGACATCAAGCAACAGTATGATCAGGCCATTTTAGAATACTTGGAATTGGGTCATATGAGGAGGATCACAGCGCAGGAGGTAGATAATACACCACACTATTACCTGCCACATCATGCCGTCATTAAGCCAGATAGGGTAACGACAAAACTGAGAGTTGTTTTCAACGCATCCAGCCCCTCGTCTAACAAAAAAAGCCTTAACGATAATTTGTTCCCGGGACCCATTCTTCAACAAGATCTTGTTTTACAAATACTAAAATGGAGATTTTATAGGTACGTTTTTAACGCCGACGTCACGAAAATGTACAGGCAGATTCTTTTAGACCCTAGGCAGACCAAATACCAAAGAATTCTGTTTAGGAAATCTCCAAGTGATCCTATAGAGGACTTTGAACTCCTAACTGTAACTTTTGGAGTTAATTGCGCATCATTCCTTGCCATTCGGACACTTCTTCAACTTGCCGAAGACGTGAAATACACACACCCCCTAGCCGCAGATATAATTCAACAGAATTTGTATGTTGACGACGTCCTAGCAGGAGGTCACACAATAAAAGAGGCCATCACATCAAGAAAAGAATTGGTATCGGTCTTGTATTCAGCCGGTTTCGAGTTACGGAAGTGGACATCAAATGACCCACTTGTAATTCAAGATTTACCTCCAGACTCACTTCTTCCTGTCAATTGGTTAGACTTATCTGAGGGAACATCAACGAAAACCCTAGGTATCAGGTGGAACATATCAAGTGACTCCTTTACATTCACTTCACCACCGATTGAGGAAAGTATAGCGCACACGAAGAGGTCAGTCCTTTCCACAATTGCCAAGTTTTTCGACCCTTGCGGATGGTTGGCACCAATAATTGTGATAGCTCAACTAATAATGCAACAAGTGTGGCTGGATCAAATTGATTGGGACGACATTTTGAAACCCATAACCAACATAAACTGGCAGAATTTCATTAAAACTTGTCCATCAATTGATACTGTCGCGATTCCTAGGTGGGTTCAGTTCAGACCCTCTAGTTCCATCGAAATCCTCGGATTTTGCGACGCATCGGAAAGTGCATACGCTGCCACATTGTATATACGGGTCCAACATTCCAATAACAGCACAGACACTTTTCTACTGGCAGCCAAGACACGTGTGGCCCCCATTAAGAAAATTTCGCTACCCCGTTTAGAGTTATGTGGAGCTGTTCTTTTATCAAAATTAGCTTCAGCAATAATTCCACAGCTTCGAATCTCAAACTTTTCGACGCAATACTGGACCGATTCAACAATTGTGCTGGCATGGCTGAAAAAACCACCTTGTGCCTGGAACACTTTTGTCGGAAATCGAGTATCTGAAATTCTGGAAGGTGTTGGAAATGAGCGGTGGCGACATGTCGACTCTGAAAGCAATCCCGCAGACATTGCCAGTCGAGGCTGCTCACCAAATGATCTAAAGTCGCATCATTTATGGTGGCATGGACCCCCATGGCTCGAATTTCCGCAAGACCGATGGCCAAAGTACGAAGTTCAAGAAGACACCAATTTGGAGGCCAAATCTGTCAAAGTATTTGCAACCTCAACCTTTGACGACCCACTTTTGAGATTTTCTCCCTTTCGCATGCATATAAGGTTTTAGCATACGCACTTCGTTTTTGGAGAAACACCGGCATAAATAGGACACTACTTAGAATTTCATCCGTAGAAATTACCGCTGAAGAAATTCGGGACATTAAAGTCCGTCTTATAATCATCACTCAAAAACACTATTTTGCCCTTGAACATCGGGCTCTAGCACAAAAAACTCGTATTTCACCTAGCAGTAGTCTCTTATCTCTTAATCCGTTTCTGGATTCCAAGGGGGTCATGAGAGCGAACGGTCGACTTGTTCAATCGCCTGCCTTAACGTATAATGAACGTCATCCAATACTCTTACCATACGAGGCAAGATTAACTCAACTTTTGGAAGAATTCACGCCCAAGGTCACAATTTATGGAGGAAACCAACTTATGACACGAGTATTGAGAACTAAATTTTGGATATTAAGACTGAAACCCTTAGTAAAAAAGGTTATACACAACTGCAAGACGTGTATACTGTATAAACGACACACTCAAACTCAGATTATGTCATCTCTTCCTCCAGAACGTACCATGCCGTCTCGACCCTTCAACAACACAGGAGTCGATTTTGAGGGCCCTTTAGCATCAAAAATTTCACTGGTCGAGCTTGCCTTATTACAAAAGGATACGTATGCATATGTGTCTGTTTTGCCACAAAAGCCATTCACCTGGAAGCCACAAGCGACTTGTCGACACAATCTTTCCTCGCCGCCCTTGCTCGGTTTATCGGCCGAAGAGGTTGTCCTGCCAGGATTTATTCTGATAATGGCACAAATTTCGTGGGAGCAGCTGAAATGATGCGAAAAGACATACTCGAGTTCCTCAAGACTCTTCAAAGTAACGCCCTTCAACAGAATGTACATCACGAACTTGACTGGAAATTCATTCCTCCTGGCGCACCTCATATGGGTGGTCTTTGGGAGGCGGGCGTAAAGTCATTCAAAACACATTTGAGAAAATTAATACCAAAAATGAATTTCACCTTTGAAGAGCTCTCAACAATCTTAGCCCGTATCTAGGCTTGTCTGAACTCGAGACCATTGAGCGCTGCTAGCGATGACCCTGATGATTTGTCCCCTTTAACTCCTGGACACTTTCTTATTGGGACGTCCATGCTGGCACCTGCCGAATCGGACATATCTGATGACGATTTAACTTACGCCAATAGATGGAAACGTCTAAAAATAATTTCCCAATATTTTTGCCAGCGTTGGAAGCGAATATTTGAATGAACTCCACCGTAGAACAAAATGGAAGTACCAAAGGGAAAATGTCAAAGACAATGATCTCGTCATTATCAAGGACGAAAAATTGACCCCTACTGAGTGGCGAATGGGGCGAATAGTAAAAACGTATCCTGGACTCGACCAGAATACCCGGGTTGTAGATATTAAAACGTCCCACGGCATAATTAGTCGACCCATTACCAAAGTTGTCAAACTATTTTCCGATTGACTAGATCCTAGTTTTATTTTCAACAGAACACACATTCACATTTATTGTTTTCTAGTTATGGCTGCATATCTACCCCGAGAGGACTGGCAACATGAGCGGCGCACTGAACCAAACGAAAGGCCGGCCCCAAGCAATGAACGGCGTAGTCGATCCGGCGGGCGGCCCAGTCAACAGCGTGACCGGCGGCCCAGCGACTGGCAGTACTCTTGCGGTCTGTGCCAAGAAGACCACGCCCTCAGCTCCTGCCGCCGTTTCCGAGAGCTAACACCGAGGCAGTCGAGCGTCGGGGCTATTGCCGGAATTGCCTGGCCATTAGCCACTTAGCGCCAGACTGTACCTGTCTGGTTGGTTGCCGTCGGTGCACCGAACGCCATCACACGCAGCTACATGGGGCCCCGCAACTGCAGGTCTCCTTACAAAGGGCCGCCGTGCCGGCACCTGCTTACAGATGGGCGATGGTTTTTGTGCCGACTGCCATGGTCAGAATAGCTGCGGAGACGGGAGACACTTGGTCAACCATGCGGGCCTTCGTTAGCCAGTCCTCCCCAATGTCGAGGATAGCAACATCCACCTTCAAGCGGCTGAGCCTGCGGTCCTTCTTGCACGAAGGCCAACGGTTCACAACCTTTAAAGTAAGGCCGCGACATGACAGAAACGTGTGGGCACTGAAGGTTCATGCTCTTATCACGGACGAACTGCCAAGACGACCCTACTCTGACCCCATCTTAGAAGACCCGACCCGCGATTTTGCCGCTGCCACTATGGCCGATGTGGACCCCCGAGGAAACACCCCCCTAGATATCGAGCTGGGTGCCGATGTGTACTCCGCAATAAGGTGCGAGGGTGCTCTCTTTGCCGGAATTGGAGATGTGCACGCGTACCAAACTGCGCTGGGCTATGTTTTAAACGCTAGGTTAAGTCTTATTTTGTAAATTTTCACTGAGTCACGTGGAGGCGGAATGTTTAGCATTGCGCTAAACTTATTGCGAGCACTGTTGCTCAAGTTTACATGACGGCGCAGTAGCCAAAAGGGCATGTGTGTAATCATATGTACATGCATGTACATACATACACACACGTACGCACATGCCCTGGAAGCTACCTGCTAGTTGTCTGTTCTGCTTTGTGCTTGCTGAATATCGTTTGGCTGCCGCGATGGGGAAGCCTAAACGATATTCAAGCAGGACAAAGCAGATTATTATCGTTCTAACTTCCAAACCGTCGACCCGCTGCGCCCCCGTGACAAGTGAAAAGTGCCAAAGTTAAAAATTGAAAAATTAGTTACTAGATATATTTATTGTTACCACACTTTTGCCTGCGACTGTGAAATGCATAATATACCCAGCGATCAAATTAACAGACGGTCATTGGCCACTGTTATATGATATCTTGTTATTTTATGTATTAACTGTTGTTGTTGTTGCGAACAAAGGTAAATGGAACTTGCATATTTTCCATGCAGGCATATTCTGCTTAGTAAGCATTTTTATTTATTTCCAAATATTGCTGTGGAAAATATTCAAGTTCATGGTCAACGGTCCCATGCAGACCAAAATTGCTGATCTGCATGGAAACGGCAATACAAATTACCAATTAAGTTTAAAATAACTGTATAAATAGTCAATAAAAATATTCACTGTTCGCAGTCAGTCAGTGAAAGGAAAGCAAACACTTTCTATTTTTTCTTTGTCAAAATTATTTAGAACCTTTCAGTTACAAGTGCTGAAAGGTATAACATATAAATTAGTGTCAGTTCTGATGTTACATTTGAATTGGTAAACACTAATAATTTAAGTAATCTACCCCTACAATTTTAACGCGCATCCTTTAAATACTGGACGTTGAACAAACATTTTGGTGACCCCTACAATTTGATCGTGCATCTTTTAAATACTGGATGGGGAACAAACATTTTGGTGATCCCTACAATTTGATTGCGCATCCTTTAAACACTGGACGGGGAACAAACATTTTGGTGACCCCTACAATTTGAACGCGCATCCTTTAACTACTGCACGGGGAACAAACATTTTGGTGACCCCTACAATTTGAACGCGCATCCTTTAACTACTGGACGGGGAACAAACATTTTGGTGACCCCTACAACTTTGAACGCGCATCCTTTAAATACTGGACGGGGAACAAACATTTTGGTGACCCCTACAATTTGATCGTGCATCTTTTAAATACTGGACGGGGAACAAACATTTTGGTGACCCCTACAATTTGATCGCGCATCCTTTAAACACTGGACGGGGAACAAACATTTTGGTGACCCCTACAATTTGAACGCGCATCCTTTAACTACTGGACGGGGAACAAACATTTTGGTGACCCCTACAACTTTGAACGCGCATCCTTTAAATACTGGACGGGGAACAAACATTTTGGTAACCCCTACAATTTGAACGCGCATCCTTTAAATACTGGACGGGGAACAAACATTTTGGTGACCCCTACAATTTGATCGTGCATCTTTTAAATACTGGACGGGGAACAAACATTTTGGTGACCCCTACAATTTGATCGCGCATCCTTTAAACACTGGACGGGGAACAAACATTTTGGTGACCCCTACAACTTTGAACGCGCATCCTTTAAATACTGGACGGGGAACAAACATTTTGGTGACCCCTACAATTTGAACTGGACGGAGAACAAACATTTTGGTGACCCCTACAATTTGATCGTGCATCTTTTAAATACTGGACGGGGAACAAACATTTTGGTGACCCTACAATTTGATCGTGCATCTTTTAAATACTGGATGGGGAACAAACATTTTGGTGACCCCTACAATTTGATTGCGCATCCTTTAAACACTGGACGGGGAACAAACATTTTGGTGACCCCTACAATTTGAACGCGCATCCTTTAACTACTGGACGGGGAACAAACATTTTGGTTACCCCTACAATTTGAACGCGCATCCTTTAACTACTGGACGGGGAACAAACATTTTGGTGACCCCTACAATTTGAACGCGCATCCTTTAAATACTGGACGGGGAACAAACATTTTGGTGACCCCTACAATTTGATCGTGCATCTTTTAAATACTGGACGGGAAACAAACATTTTGGTGACCCCTACAATTTGATCGCGCATCCTTTAAACACTGGACGGGGAACAAACATTTTGGTGACCCCTACAACTTTGAACGCGCATCCTTTAAATACTGGACGGGGAACAAACATTTTGGTGACCCCTACAATTTTAACGCGCATCCTTTAAATACTGGACGGGGAACAAACATTTTGGTGACCCCTACAATTTGATCGTGCATCTTTTAAATACTGGATGGGGAACAAACATTTTGGTGACCCCTACAATTTGATTGCGCATCCTTTAAACACTGGACGGGGAACAAACATTTTGGTGACCCCTACAATTTGAACGCGCATCCTTTAACTACTGGACGGGGAACAAACATTTTGGTGACCCCTACAATTTGAACGCGCATCCTTTAACTACTGGACGGGGAACAAACATTTTGGTGACCCCTACAATTTGAACGCGCATCCTTTAAATACTGGACGGGGAACAAACATTTTGGTGACCCCTACAATTTGATCGTGCATCTTTTAAATACTGGACGGGGAACAAACATTTTGGTGACCCCTACAATTTGATCGCGCATCCTTTAAACACTGGTCGGGGAACAAACATTTTGGTGACCCCTACAATTTGAACGCGCATTTTTTAACTACTGGACGGGGAACAAACATTTTGGTGACCCCTACAACTTTGAACGCGCATCCTTTAAATACTGGACGGGGAACAAACATTTTGGTGACCCCTACAATTTGAACGCGCATCCTTTAAATACTGGACGGGGAACAAACATTTTGGTGACCCCTACAATTTGATCGTGCATCTTTTAAATACTGGACGGGGAACAAACATTTTGGTGACCCCTACAATTTGATCGCGCATCCTTTAAACACTGGACGGGGAACAAACATTTTGGTGACCCCTACAACTTTCAACGCGCATCCTTTAAATACTGGACGGGGAACAAACATTTTGGTGACCCCTACAATTTGAACGCGCATCCTTTAAATACTGGACGGGGAACAAACATTTTGGTGACCCCTACAATTTGATCGTGCATCTTTTAAATACTGGACGGGGAACAAACATTTTGGTGACCCCTACAATTTGATCGCGCATCCTTTAAACACTGGACGGGGAACAAACATTTTGGTGACCCCTACAATTTGAACGCGCATCCTTTAACTACTGGACGGGGAACAAACATTTTGGTGACCCCTACAATTTGAACGCGCATCCTTTAAATACTGGACGGGGAACAAACATTTTGGTGACCCCTACAATTTGATCGTGCATCTTTTAAATACTGGACGGGGAACAAACATTTTGGTGACCCCTACAATTTGATCGCGCATCCTTTAAACACTGGTCGGGGAACAAACATTTTGGTGACCCCTACAATTTGAACGCGCATTTTTTAACTACTGGACGGGGAACAAACATTTTGGTGACCCCTACAACTTTGAACGCGCATCCTTTAAATACTGGACGGGGAACAAACATTTTGGTGACCCCTACAATTTGAACGCGCATCCTTTAAATACTGGACGGGGAACAAACATTTTGGTGACCCCTACAATTTGATCGTGCATCTTTTAAATACTGGACGGGGAACAAACATTTTGGTGACCCCTACAATTTGATCGCGCATCCTTTAAACACTGGACGGGGAACAAACATTTTGGTGACCCCTACAACTTTGAACGCGCATCCTTTAAATACTGGACGGGGAACAAACATTTTGGTGACCCCTACAATTTGAACGCGCATCCTTTAACTACTGGACGGGGAACAAACATTTTGGTGACCCCTACAATTTGAACGCGCATCCTTTAAATACTTGACGGGGAACAAACATTTTGGTGACCCCTACAATTTGATCGTGCATCTTTTAAATACTGGACGGGGAACAAACATTTTGGTGACCCCTACAATTTGATCGCGCATCCTTTAAACACTGGTCGGGGAACAAACATTTTGGTGACCCCTACAATTTGAACGCGCATTTTTTAACTACTGGACGGGGAACAAACATTTTGGTGACCCCTACAACTTTGAACGCGCATCCTTTAAATACTGGACGGGGAACAAACATTTTGGTGACCCCTACAATTTGAACGCGCATCCTTTAAATACTGGACGGGGAACAAACATTTTGGTGACCCCTACAATTTGAACTGGACGGGGAACAAACATTTTGGTGACCCCTACAATTTGATCGTGCATCTTTTAAATACTGGATGGGGAACAAACATTTTGGTGACCCCTACAATTTGATTGCGCATCCTTTAAACACTGGACGGGGAACAAACATTTTGGTGACCCCTACAATTTGAACGCGCATCCTTTAACTACTGGACGGGGAACAAACATTTTGGTGACCCCTACAATTTGAACGCGCATCCTTTAACTACTGGACGGGGAACAAACATTTTGGTGACCCCTACAACTTGAACGCGCATCCTTTAAATACTGGACGGGGAACAAACATTTTGGTGACCCCTACAATTTGATCGTGCATCTTTTAAATACTGGACGGGGAACAAACATTTTGCTGACCCCTACAATTTGATCGCGCATCCTTTAAACACTGGACGGGGAACAAACATTTTGGTGACCCCTACAATTTGAACGCGCATCCTTTAACTACTGGACGGGGAACAAACATTTTGGTGACCCCTACAACTTTGAACGCGCATCCTTTAAATACTGGACGGGGAACAAAGATTTTGGTGACCCCTACAATTTTAACGCGCATCCTTTAAATACTGGACGGGGAACAAACATTTTGGTGACCCCTACAATTTGATCGTGCATCTTTTAAATACTGGATGGGGAACAAACATTTTGGTGACCCCTACAATTTGATTGCGCATCCTTTAAACACTGGACGGGGAACAAACATTTTGTTGACCCCTACAATTTGAACGCGCATCCTTTAACTACTGGACGGGGAACAAACATTTTGGTGACCCCTACAATTTGAACGCGCATCCTTTAACTACTGGACGGGGAACAAACATTTTGGTGACCCCTACAATTTGAACGCGCATCCTTTAAATACTGGACGGGGAACAAACATTTTGGTGACCCCTACAATTTGATCGTGCATCTTTTAAATACTGGACGGGGAACAAACATTTTGGTGACCCCTACAATTTGATCGCGCATCCTTTAAACACTGGTCGGGGAACAAACATTTTGGTGACCCCTACAATTTGAACGCGCATTTTTTAACTACTGGACGGGGAACAAACATTTTGGTGACCCCTACAACTTTGAACGCGCATCCTTTAAATACTGGACGGGGAATAAACATTTTGGTGACCCCTACAATTTGAACGCGCATCCTTTAAATACTGGACGGGGAACAAACATTTTGGTGACCCCTACAATTTGATCGTGCATCTTTAAAATACTGGACGGGGAACAAACATTTTGGTGACCCCTACAATTTGATCGCGCATCCTTTAAACACTGGACGGGGAACAAACATTTTGGTGACCCCTACAACTTTGAACGCGCATCCTTTAAATACTGGACGGGGAACAAACATTTTGGTGACCCCTACAATTTGAACGCGCATCCTTTAAATACTGGACGGGGAACAAACATTTTGGTGACCCCTACAATTTGATCGTGCATCTTTTAAATACTGGACGGGGAACAAACATTTTGGTGACCCCTACAATTTGATCGCGCATCCTTTAAACACTGGACGGGGAACAAACATTTTGGTGACCCCTACAATTTGAACGCTCATCCTTTAACTACTGGACGGGGAACAAACATTTTGGTGACCCCTACAACTTTGAACGCGCATCCTTTAAATACTGGACGGGGAACAAACATTTTGGTGACCCCTACAATTTGATCGTGCATCTTTTAAATACTGGACGGGGAACAAACATTTTGGTGACCCCTACAATTTGATCGCGCATCCTTTAAACACTGGACGGGGAACAAACATTTTTGTGACCCCTACAATTTGAACGCGCATCCTTTAACTACTGGACGGGGAACAAACATTTTGGTGACCCCTACAACTTTGAACGCGCATCCTTTAAATACTGGACGGGAAACAAACATTTTGGTGACCCCTACAATTTGATCGCGCATCCTTTAAATACTGGATGGGGAACAAACATTTTGGTGACCCATACAATTTGATCGCGCTTCCTTTAAATACTGGACGGGGAACAAACATTTTGGTGACCCCCTACAAGTTGAACGCGCATCCTTTAAATACTGGACGGGGAACAAACATTTTGGTGACCCCTACAATTTGATCGTGCATCTTTTAAATATTGGACGGGGAACAAACATTTTGGTGACCCCTACAATTTGATCGCGCATCCTTTAAACACTGGACGGGGAACAAACATTTTGGTGACCCCTACAATTTGAACGCGCATCCTTTAACTACTGGACGGGGAACAAACATTTTGGTGACCCCTACAACTTTGAACGCGCATCCTTTAACTACTGGACGGGGAACAAACATTTTGGTGACCCCTACAACTTTGAACGCGCATCCTTTAAATACTGGACGGGGAACAAACATTTTGGTGACCCCTACAATTTGATCGCGCATCCTTTAAATACTGGACGGGGAACAAACATTTTGGTGACCCCCTACAAGTTGAACACGCATTCTTATAGACTGGAACAAACAGTTCGTAGCTCTAAAAGCCGAAGCCAGTCTACAACATCCTTCAAAAAAATTAGCTTCTAAAGGAAGACACCCGATCTACAGGCAGAACTTTTTGCATCAATAAGGCACAATGGCTTCTGTGGATGAATTGGTGGTCATACAAGATGGCAACGCAATAGAGCTACAGAAGGCTATTGCCAACATAAAGAAGGCTCCCTTGGATCGACGCTCATTAGACTTCTACCAAAAGAAGTCAGACGAATTGAATGCTCTTTGGAAGGTCTTCGATAGTCAAGACAATTTGATTCGAAGACATCCTTCTATCAAGGACGACCATCCGTATCTCACAAAAGACTTATACGGAACCGTTGGGGCGAAGTTTAGGGCTGCAATGGAGGACATTGAGCTGGCTATCAAGTCACTGAAGGCAACGGCTGGGGAAGATCTAGTCCTACCTATTTCATCATCAACATCTCCCAAGACAACCACTGCGGAAGAGCCAAAGGAAACAGCCAAATCCCTTTCAATCCAAAAGTCAAATGACAACACAACCTCAATGAATAATGCTGCACTGACAAACGGTGAAGCACCTACAGGAGATTTTTCAACCCATGGACTGATTAGAAAAATCTCTGCTCGCATGTTGGTATTGAAAAGATTATTGGCGACAATTTCGTCAATCAACGCACATGAAACACAACAGTTTTATAAAATTCAAGTTGACACCATTAATAGGTTATGGAGTCAGTTAGAGGAGTTATATGACCAATCATGGGTCCTGCTACAAAATCCCATTGCGAATGGTTTAGATCAAGAAGGCTACTACATCCTAAATGACATGGTTCTTAAGACGTTAACAAAGCTCCACATACTGATCAACAGAAAAATCCAGACACATGCAACTCATCAACACATGTTGCATCTATGTCACTACTCAGGGCCGTGCGCAGGGGGGGGGTTTTGGGGGTTCAAACCCCCCCAGAGAGGTTTCGAACATATACTTTTTAAAACCTTCTAGACTTTCTGAATCAATAAAATATAGAATTTTTAAGGTCTTTTTAAAATAACTCGTCTGAAATGGTAATTTTGCAGTAAAATCATGAAAAACACGAGAAATTACACAAAAAATCGTGGTCACTTTCCTGAATTTCGGATAGAAAAATACAAACAAAACTAAACGAAGATTGTGTAATGCTTATTTCGCTAATGGACACCAAATTGTTCGGAAAATTTTCATTTTTATTACCGATACCACTTCTTGACATTCGATTAAAGCTATATCTTATGAAGTTTTAATTGTGTACTGCAATATAAGTTTGAAATTTAATAACAAAATCGTTTAGTAATTTTAAAAAAGTGTAGATAAGAATCACTATGATATCATAATAAAATCTAAAATATTCTTAATAAAAGCAAATAATTGGCTTGTTGCTTGTAGAGTACATATGTAACAAGTATTATTCAAAACAGAAACAACAAATTCAGTAACTTGGATCAACGTAGGAAAACGAAACTCTAAAATACCAATTATTTGGTTTTTTGAAATTAAAATCTCTAGTTGTTTCTTCTTGCATTTCATCGAATACATTCGAATTTATACATATTTAAGATTATAAAAATGAAGAAACATTTCCAAATATTTTTTTATTTAATCGGAATATGCGTATAAATATTTTGAGTAAACATCCTGTTACTCATGTCATATATAAATTAAAACCCCCAAAACTCATTAGACATCCTATTTAGACCCATACTTTGTCAAAAAGTATATCCAATCATAGAAAAATGCGGGACTGAAGATTTTATCGCCGAGAAATTTTATCGTTTTTTGTGTAATATTTCTTCAAAATATATATCGAGGGCTTATGAACCATTTTCTCGTAAATGAGTTTTAGATGCCAAACTATTCTCAGATTTGGATGTCATCTGTCATAAAAATTTAGAAAAGATTTTTTTTCTAAAGCCATTTTTTTAATTTTCTGATTTGGCTATCCCCTCGCACGTAAGTTTGCGACTGCATAAGTGTCTATGAACATAAAAATAATAGAAATAAAATAGTTCAACAATGGAGCAGCATAAAACCGAAGGTTATAATTCGCTACAACGATTTTGTTTAAAACATTTTTCTAGATTTAGGGAATATCGTACTATCAAATTCCATCATTTCGCGTTAATAACATTTTGATTCACCAGTTATCAGGCTAAAATAGGAAAAATGGTGGCTGTAAAGTAAAAAATTGTGAAAAGTATATTTAGAAAAAAAAAACCGGCGTAACTTTTTTATTATATTGAAAATACCAAAATATTTCTTTGGCATGTAATTGCTGACTTCATTTGTGTATGAAAAGTTTCAGAATTATGAATGAAGAAAGTTAAAATATAAGGAATTGCAACGGCGAATTTTGGATTTTTCATCAATTACAGCGATTTTCGCAACTGGCTACATATATTTTACAAGCGACCAATCTGACGGATGAAGCTGGAATCTTTAAATTCGCTGTTCTATACAACATTGCCAAGATTTCATGAAAAAAGTTATGGAGTTTACAATAAATCTTATTCTTATTTCAACATTCATAGTGCTCAATTTTAAACATACAAAAGTGGCTATGAACCATGAAACCGCGAAATCAAGGAAATTTCGAAAACCTATTAGTCGTAGCAATTAGTAAACCTTTTTAGATTAAACTTTGGAATAATGATTAATAATTTCTCTTCAAATTTAGGAGAAAATCAGTTTTTTCGCTCTCCTGAAAAGTTATGTTTTTGTTTATAGCCACTCATGAATATGAGCGGTCGATATGTATGTATGTAACTTCAAGCAACTATAGGGTCCGCCATCTACCGTTTTTTTTTTTTTCAACTATTCAGTCGTTGGACTATTATTTGTGGGGTGCCCGAGGCAGCCATTTGAATGAAATTATTTTCCATTATTAACCGGAAGGATTGTACTTTCAAATAAAAAAAGAAATTTGAGAAAATATTCAGTAGTTTTTTATAGCATTTTCAAAAAAAAAAGTTATTTGGCGGACCCTATATTTAAAAAAAGTTCTACACTTAGAGAACAAGACTGTTAATAAAAGCGATTGTCTGCTGCCTATCAGCAGACACTTTTCTGCTATTACAGCTATAACAGCAGTTTTCACCTGCTAAAGAGTTTGCAGTCGGCTAAAATTGGCTGTTGTTAATTAAAAAAAAGAGATAAGCGTTAATAAGCGAGTTTAGCTTGAATTTTATTTTATATTAGCTTGGGACAATATGCATATCATATATATTGCTAAAAACAGCAAACAGATGTTTACCATCTCAGCAGATACAAATCTGCTGTCTCTTTTTTAACAGCAGAAAATCTGCTCTTTCAGTAGACTTTCTGCTTTCTTTTACTGACATATTCCTTTGAGTATACTGATGATGGATTACTGAAATGCAATTTTGCCGACAATGTCTGTCGGACGAATGTATCCAAATATTTATCGAAGATCCTGGCAATATCATATGAGTGGTTTCCAAACGCTCCAGTAAAAATTTCCTTAAAAGCTGAAAAATTAACTAAGTATGAGTAAAGTTTCCTTCTTTCAAAGGCATAGTAAATAGTTCATTTACTAGAAAAATGGTAGTAGATTTACTTAAAAATATTTCTTTGGATCTAATAAATTCTTACAATTTCTAAGGTTTTAAGTGAGAAAAAATCTGAAATTTTTTGTATGGAAAAAATTCCATTTAGGAAATTTTAATAATAAATAATAATAATAAATTTTAATACTTATAAATGTGTTTTTCCTAAAATTAAGTCAAAATGTTTACTAAAATTTATGCCGAGTTCTTCATGCATTTAAAAAATTCTTGAATATTACATTAAGAAGCAATTCTCGTTCGTTTGCAGAGACTTATTTCTTAAATACTTTATGAATTATTCTAAACAACCACAGCGAAGGCGCCTATCTTGCCTTCGCAACAATCATGGAGTAATAGCTCAACTCCTTATGGCAGAGGTATCATGAAACTTTTGAGAAATATTTCATGTTGTCATTTTTTGTATCAGTTTTGCATACTCTGATGCAAAACTATTTGTTTGATTTTTTTTAGTTAAATTGCACTTATTTTAATTGCTCCTTTTTTTCCTTGTATAAAATAAAATTTTCCTCAGTTTAAGTAAAAATTTACTCGTTTTGAGGAAAAAAAATCAGCAAAATTGTCCTCAGTTTGAGTAAATATTTGCTTGATTTGAGTAAACATTTACATAGTTTTAGGAAATTTTCAGCAAAATTCTACTAAGATTTAGTAAAAATTTACTTAGTTTTAGGAAAATTTTGCATAAATTTAGTAAAAAAATACTAGGTTTTACGAAAAATTTATTTAGATTTAGGAAAATTTCAGAAAAAATTCTACTTATATTTAGTAAAAATGTACTTGGTTTCCTAAATTTTAGTTAATTTTAACTCATTATAGGGTTAACTTTTTTATGAGTGTAGATGAAAACCCCCCCCAGGGGAAAATCCTGCGCACGGGCCTGTCACTACTACTCCCCAAAATTACAATTCCAAAATTTGATGGGGACTATGGAAAATGGAGTCAGTTTTTTGATCTTTTTACACAAATAATAGATCAACAACAAATATCGTCAGTGCAGAAGATGTGGTACCTGAAGGCAAATTATCTAAGACGGAAAGTAATTACAGCACAGCCTGGAAAATGCTGCAAGACCGTTATAACAACAAGCGAATTTTAATAGCTACATTAGTAGAAAAGTTACTAAATCAACCTATAGGATCGTCAACCGTATACTCCATCAAGGCGCTACACGACACAACTCGTGAATGTTTATTGGCGTTAGACAATATTGGAGTAGAGACGAAGTCTTGGAGCCCTTTACTTCTGCAAATATTAATAAAGAAATTAGATAGCAACATGCACATAAGATTCGAGCAATCTTTAGAAAATCCGAGGGAATACCCAAGCATCAAAAATCTACTATCATTCCTCGAGCTTCAATTTCAAACAATGGATGCCATCGGTCATAAAGAGAAATCATCACCAAGCAAAACGGTATCTTCAGTAATTGCTTCTGAAAGGAAAAGAGATAACTGCAAGATATGTCACAGTGGAAGTCATTCGCTGTACCATTGCAGTAAGTTTCTGGAGTTATCAGAGGCAGACAGACACAAATATGTTAAATCACAAAAACTATGCTTTAATTATTTTAAAAGCGATCATTCTGCCACAGGCTGCAATTCAGGTTCCTGTAAAAAATGTAACTTGAAACACAACACACTATTGCATTTGGGATCGAGTCCTAAGCCATCAATCAAAACTAACAATCCACAACATGTTTCTAATATGCCTCCAGCAAACACAAAATAAGTAATACCCAACACTACAAACGCAATCGTCTCATCAGCATCAGCAGAAACATTGCCGCCGCGGAAGAGTTATGTCTTACTTGCAACAGCAAGGGTAAGAATAACAGCAGCCAATGGAAATTCAAGTGAATTTCGGGCAATTTTAGACTCAGGTTCTCAAGTCAACCTTGTATCGGAGCGTGTCGTCAAAAGACTAGGAATGTCTACCACTGAGGCATCAATATGTATTGACGGCATTGGGAACGGGCAAAGGAGAGCCACAAGACGCATAAATGTGAAACTGGAATCCAGAAATAACAAATATGCAACAGATTTAGAAGCATTTGTTCTTCCAACTATCATTCCCGTACAACCAAGCCAACATTTTGACGTTTCAACATGGGGAATTCCTAACGTAGAACTGGCTGATCCATATTTCTACCAACCAGGAAAAGTAGACATTTTGCTGGGTGCTGAATTTTATTTCAGTCTTATGAAAAGTGGGAAAATATAACTTTCTCATGAGCTTCCAATACTTGTAAACACAACTCTTGGCTGGATTATAAGTGGCAGAATGTCGTTTAATTATGGTTCAGCAGAAGCAGCAACATGCGCAGTATCTGCCACTGATTCTGGATCATTCGAGAATGAAATGTTGAGCGATGTAATTGAGCGATTATGGAGAATGGAGGACGATGGACCTATTGAAAAGAGATTATCGCTGGAGGAACAACAATGTGAAGCCCATTTCGTCCAAAACGTTCAAACAAACAATGAAGGACGGTTTATTGTGCGACTACCATTTCGCGAGAGTACAACCGCGTTAGGAAAATCAAAAGAAATGGCCTACAACAGGTTCCTCAGCCTTGAACGTAGCCTCATGGAAGAATATAAAAAATAGGGCACATGACAGAAGTAGACACTAATTCTTTGTTGGCTCCTAACTATTTCATCTCTCATCATTGTATGCTGAAACCAGATAGCACAACAACCAAACTTCGGGCAGTTTTCGATGCTTCAGCTAAAACTTCATCAAATTATTCACTTAATGATTTAATGTATACTGGTCCAATAGTTCAGAGTTAACTATTCTCAATACTCGTTCGTTTTCGATTACCACGATTTGCTTTCACAACAGATATCGAAAAAATATGTCGTAAAATTTTGATACATCCAGATGATCGGAGATACCAGATAATTTTATGGAGAACGGATCCCTCATCTCCCATTAAATATTACCAACTCAACACAGTCACCTACGGAACGCGAGCAGCTCCATATCTGGCCACTAAATGCCTTCAAAAAATTGCAAATGAAAATGAATTCAGTTATCAGTTAGGTGCCCAGGTACTCAATGACTGTTTTTACGTAGATGATGGGCTCGGAGGATCGAACAGTTTAGCTACAGCTATTGAATCTCAACGACAGCTAATCCACATTTTGTAAAAACATGTCGTAAGTGGAGAGCAAATCATCCTCAACTTCTTCAAAACATTCCGCAAGACGACCGTGAAGTGAATCTCGACTTCAACAGCAGCGAATGAGACTCTATCAAAACTCTTGGTCTGAATTGGTTACCAAAGACTGACCACCTTTGCGTTAAGGTAAAGGTGGAACCAGTAAAGGTCACTTCAAAAAGGACAGTATGTTCGGATTTGGCAAAACTGTTTGATCCGCTTGGACTTTTGGCACCAGTCGTAGTTAAGGCGAAAATGATCATTCAACATTTGTGGCAGCTTAAATTAACGTGGGACGAATGCCTCCCATCAGATCTAAACTCAACATGGACGAATTTCCGCGAAAATTTAGTAATTTTGAATAATCTTCAAATATCTCGTCACATATTCAAAGGTGGCATCCCACTGACCACACAGTTACACATTTTTGCGGATGCATCCGAGAAGGCATTTGGGGCTGCAGCATATTTACGAGCAACATTTAAGGATAATAGAGTGATGACGCGTCTATTATGCGCAAAATCTCGAGTAGCACCCCTCAAAAAACAAACATTGCCAAGGTTAGAGCTGTGCGCAGCATTGTTAGCAGCAGAATTGTCACACAGGCTACGAAAAGATATGAAGATAAATGATCTACCAATATTCTTATGGACTGATTCTGAGATTGTACTAGCTTGGATAAACTCCCAATCATCATCATTCCAAACATTTGTTGGAAATATGATATCACAAATTCAGACACTGACGTTACCAGAACAATGGAGACACGTCAGTTCTAAGGACAATCCAGCGGACGTTCTATCGAGAGGTTTATCTGCAAGGGCTCTTGCAGAGTGTCACCTATGGTTTCAAGGACCTCTTTTTCTACATCGAAGACAAGAATCCTGGCCAACAAAATTATTGTCTCAACTGCAAATTTCCACTGATCTTGAAAGGAAAAAGAATACACCGATGGTCTTAGCAGCAAACAGAAACTTTGAGTTTATATACAAAATTCAACACAGAGGCTCGTTCCCGATCTTCTTCGTTTCATTCGAAATTCCACTCTACAAAAACCACTAAGACCAGACCTAAGGGCACTGAACCCGAGAGAACTCGATGCGGCACTTATAGTTATTATACGGACCATCCAACCATCACCAGTTTGTCCCCCTTTATTGACAACAAAGGAATCATTCGTGTTGGAGGGCGATTAGAAGAATCAACTCTACCCTATGATGCCAAGCATCCAATATTGTTGCCATACAACGACATATTGGTCAAACTAATATTCAAGATGATGCACGAAGAAAACAAACATTGTAGTCCACAGGCCTTATTAGGAATCATGAGGCAGAGATTCTGGCCAATAAAAGGAAAAATAACGGCAAGGGCCATTGTACAAAAGTGCATACGTTGTAACAAGGCTCGTCCTCAATTGTGCCAACAGATTATGGGCAACCTTCCACAAGCAAGAGTGACTCCATCAAGACCATTTATCAACGCGGGAGTTGATTACTGCGGCCCGCTATGGCTTCACTACAAAGTCAGAGGAAAGCGACCTACAAAAGCGTATATCGCTGTATTTTGTTGTTTTGTCACCAAGGCAGTTCACCTCGAGCTTGTAAGTGAATTATCAACCAACGCGTCAATTTACTCAAAAGATGGACAGGAATCAATAGTTTCAACATGCAGCTCAAAAGGAATAACATTTCATTTTATTCCACCCAGAGCTCCTCATTTCGGTGGGCTGTGGGAAGCAGCTGTGAAATCTGCAAAACACCTTTTAATTCGGAGTGTAGCCACAAGTTCATTGACGTATGAAGAACTGGAGACAGTAGTCGTTGAAATAGAAGCAATATTGAATTCACGACCTTTGACACCGATGTCTAATGATCCTTCCGACCTATCAGCATTGACACCAGGACATCTACTGATCGGTGAGGCTCCCACAGCAGCGGTGGATAGCGAAGCCAGTTCAAAAAATATTTCGCTTCTGTCCCGATGGAAACTCGTAACACAATTAAAACATGAGTTCTGGAAACGATGGTCCAGTGAATATCTGCACGAGCTGCAACAGCGGCAGAAATGGAGAAAGCTATCTCCTAACATCAAACCAGGAGACATGGTCATCATTAAAGAAGACAACACGCCCGTCATGAAATGGCCATTAGGACGAATAACTCACGTTTATCCAGGAAATGATGGATATACACGGGTGGCCGATGTACAAACTGCAACAGGAATTTTCAAACGCGCAATTCATCGTCTTGCCTTACTTCCTGTTGAAAATGCCCAACAACTTGGTCCAGACGAACTTCAATCAGTCACAAACTCTGATCAAAATTCAAATGAACCAGAAGCAAAAAGACAAGCGAACACGACGACGTCTTTCGACACCAGCTATATTAATAACAATATTATTGATCCTTCCATTTGTCATATGTAGTCCAGTGAAGGTAGAAAACTTTCCGGAGACAACAGGTATCCACTTTGAACAAATCAGCAAATGCAACATAATATCCAGCATATGGACACTTGTAATATTTTATGAGTTAGGGCCATTAAAAAAGGAGATACAGGCACTACAAAATGGTACAATGGCCCTTCAACACATATGTCAACAAATTCAACAAAAACGTGAGTGCGAAGATCTTGTTAGACACTTCCAACATATTAACACGGAAGTGTTAATATGGATAACACTTTACTCGTTCCACATCGACAGAAAAGAGGAGCTCTTAATATAATTGGAAATGTTGCTAACACATTGTTCGGAGTCTTGATCGTGCATCTTTTAATTACTGGACGGGGAACAAACATTTTGGTGACCCCTACAATTTGATCGCGCATCCTTTAAACACTGGACGGGGAAGAAACATTTTTGTGACCCCTACAATTTGAACGCACATCCTTTAACTACTGGACGGGGAACAAACATTTTGGTGACCCCTACAACTTTGAACGCGCATCCTTTAAATACTGGACGGGGAACAAACATTTTGGTGACCCCTACAATTTGATCGTGCATTTTTTAAATACTGGACGGGGAACAAACATTTTGGTGACCCCTACAATTTGATCGCGCATCCTTTAAACACTGGACGGGGAACAAACATTTTGGTGACCCCTACAATTTGAACGCGCATCCTTTAACTACTGGACGGGGAACAAATATTTTGGTGACCCCTACAACTTTGAACGCGCATCCTTTAAATACTGGACGGGGAACAAACATTTTGGTGACCCCTACAATTTGATCGCGCATCCTTTAAATACTGGATGGGGAACAAACATTTTGGTTGCCCCCTACAATTTGATCGCGCTTCCTTTAAATACTGGACGGGGAACAAACATTTTGGTGACCCCTACAACTTTGAACGCGCATCCTTTAAATACTGGACGGGGAACAAACATTTTGGTGACCCCTACAATTTGAACGCGCATCCTTTAAATACTGGACGGGGAACAAACATTTTGGTGACCCCTACAATTTGATCGTGCATCTTTTAAATACTGGACGGGGAACAAACATTTTGGTGGCCCCTACAATTTGATCGTGCATCTTTTAAATACTGGACGGGGAAGAAACATTTTTGTGACCCCTACAATTTGAACACGCATCCTTTAACTACTGGACGGGGAACAAACATTTTGGTGACCCCTACAACTTTGAACGCGCATCCTTTAAATACTGGACGGGGAACAAACATTTTGGTGACCCCTACAATTTGATCGTGCATCTTTTAAATACTGGACGGGGAACAAACATTTTGGTGACCCCTACAATTTGATCGCGCATCCTTTAAACACTGGACGGGGAACAAACATTTTGGTGACCCCTACAATTTGAACGCGCATCCTTTAACTACTGGACGGGGAACAAACATTTTGGTGACCCCTACAACTTTGAACGCGCATCCTTTAAATACTAGACGGGGAACAAACATTTTGGTGACCCCTACAATTTGATCGCGCATCCTTTAAATACTGGATGGGGAACAAACATTTTGGTGACCCCTACAATTTGATCGCGCATCCTTTAAATACTGGACGGGGAACAAACATGTTGGTGACCCCCTACAAGTTGAACACGCATTCTTATAGACTGGAACAAACAGTTCGTAGCTCAAAAAGCCGAAACCAGTCTACAACATCCTTCAAAAAAATTAGCTTCTAAAGGAAGACACCCGATCTACAGGCAGAACTTTTTGCATCAATAAGGCACAATGGCTTCTGTGGATGAATTGGTGGTCATACAAGATGGCAACGCAATAGAGCTACAGAAGGCTATTGCCAACATAAAGAAGGCTCACTTGGATCGACGCTCATTAGACTTCTACCAAAAGAAGTCAGACGAATTGAATGCTCTTTGGAAGGTCTTCGATAGTCAAGACAATTTGATTCGAAGACATCCTTCTATCAAGGACGACCATCCGTATCTCACAAAAGACTTATACGGAACCGTTGGGGCGAAGTTTAGGGCTGCAATGGAGGACATTGAGCTGGCTATCAAGTCACTGAAGGCAACGGCTGGGGAAGATCTAGTCCTACCTATTTCATCATCAACATCTCCCAAGACAACCACTGCGGAAGAGCCAAAGGAAACAGCCAAATCCCTTTCAATCCAAAAGTTAAATGACAACACAACCTCAATGAATAATGCTGCACTGACACACGGTGAAGCACCTACAGGAGATTTTTCAACCCATAGACTGATTAGAAAAATCTCTGCTCGCATGTTGGCATTGAAAAGATTATTGGCGACAATTTCGTCAATCAACGCACATGAAACACAACAGTTTTATAAAATTCAAGTTGACACCATTAATAGGTTATGGAGTCAGTTAGAGGAGTTATATGACCAATCATGGGTCCTGCTACAAAATCCCATTGCGAATGGTTTAGATCAAGAAGGCTACTACATCCTAAATGACATGGTTCTTAAGACGTTAACAAAGCTCCACATACTGACCGATCAACAGAAAAATCCAGACACATGCAACTCATCAACACATGTTGCATCTATGTCACTACTACTCCCCAAAATTACAATTCCAAAATTTGATGGGGACTATGGAAAATGGAGTCAGTTTTTTGATCTTTTTACACAAATAATAGATCAACAACAAATATCGTCAGTGCAGAAGATGTGGTACCTGAAGGCAAATTATCTAAGACGGAAAGTAATTACAGCACAGCCTGGAAAATGCTGCAAGACCGTTATAACAACAAGCGAATTTTAATAGCTACATTAGTAGAAAAGTTACTAAATCAACCTATAGGATCGTCAACCGTATCCTCCATCAAGGCGCTACACGACACAACTCGTGAATGTTTATTGGCGTTAGACAATATTGGAGTAGAGACGAAGTCTTGAGCCCTTTACTTCTGCAAATATTAATAAAGAAATTAGATAGCAACATGCACATAAGATTCGAGCAATCTTTAGAAAATCCGAGGGAATACCCAAGCATCAAAAATCTACTATCATTCCTCGAGCTTCAATTTCAAACAATGGATGCCATCGGTCATAAAGAGAAATCATCACCAAGCAAAACGGTATCTTCAGTAATTGCTTCTGAAAGGAAAAGAGATAACTGCAAGATATGTCACAGTGGAAGTCATTCGCTGTACCATTGCAGTAAGTTTCTGGAGTTATCAGAGGCAGACAGACACAAATATGTTAAATCACAAAAACTATGCTTTAATTATTTTAAAAGCGATCATTCTGCCACAGGCTGCAATTCAGGTTCCTGTAAAAAATGTAACTTGAAACACAACACACTATTGCATTTGGGATCGAGTCCTAAGCCATCAATCAAAACTAACAATCCACAACATGTTTCTAATATGCCTCCAGCAAACACAAAATAAGTAATACCCAACACTACAAACGCAATCGTCTCATCAGCATCAGCAGAAACATTGCCGCCGCGGAAGAGTTATGTCTTACTTGCAACAGCAAGGGTAAGAATAACAGCAGCCAATGGAAATTCAAGTGAATTTCGGGCAATTTTAGACTCAGGTTCTCAAGTCAACCTTGTATCGGAGCGTGTCGTCAAAAGACTAGGAATGTCTATCACTGAGGCACCAATATGTATTGACGGCATTGGGAACGGGCAAAGGAGAGCCACAAGACGCATAAATGTGAAACTGGAATCCAGAAATAACAAATATGCAACAGATTTAGAAGCATTTGTTCTTCCAACTATCATTCCCGTACAACCAAGCCAACATTTTGACGTTTCAACATGGGGAATTCCTAACGTAGAACTGGCTGATCCATATTTCTACCAACCAGGAAAAGTAGACATTTTGCTGGGTGCTGAATTTTATTTCAGTCTTATGAAAAGTGGGAAAATATAACTTTCTCATGAGCTTCCAATACTTGTAAACACAACTCTTGGCTGGATTATAAGTGGCAGAATGTCGTTTAATTATGGTTCAGCAGAAGCAGCAACATGCGCAGTATCTGCCACTGATTCTGGATCATTCGAGAATGAAATGTTGAGCGATGTAATTGAGCGATTATGGAGAATGGAGGACGATGGACCTATTGAAAAGAGATTATCGCTGGAGGAACAACAATGTGAAGCCCATTTCGTCCAAAACGTTCAAACAAACAATGAAGGACGGTTTATTGTGCGACTACCATTTCGCGAGAGTACAACCGCGTTAGGAAAATCAAAAGAAATGACCTACAACAGGTTCCTCAGCCTTGAACGTAGCCTACTGAAAGATCCGTCCATAAGAACACAATATATCAATTTCATGGAAGAATATAAAAAATAGGGCACATGACAGAAGTAGACACTAATTCTTTGTTGGCTCCTAACTATTTCATCTCTCATCATTGTGTGCTGAAACCAGATAGCACAACAACCAAACTTCGGGCAGTTTTCGATGCTTCAGCTAAAACTTCATCAAATTATTCACTTAATGATTTAATGTATACTGGTCCAATAGTTCAGAGTTAACTATTCTCAATACTCGTTCGTTTTCGATTACCACGATTTGCTTTCACAACAGATATCGAAAAAATGTATCGTCAAATTTTGATACATCCAGATGATCGGAGATACCAGATAATTTTATGGAGAACGGATCCCTCATCTCCCATTAAATATTACCAACTCAACACAGTCACCTACGGAACGCGAGCAGCTCCATATCTGGCCACTAAATGCCTTCAAAAAATTGCAAATGAAAATGAATTCAGTTATCAGTTAGGTGCCCAGGTACTCAATGACTGTTTTTACGTAGATGATGGGCTCGGAGGATCGAACAGTTTAGCTACAGTATCTCAACGACAGCTAATCCACATTTTGTAAAAACATGTCGTAAGTGGAGTGCAAATCATCCTCAACTTCTTCAAAACATTCCGCAAGACGACCGTGAAGTGAATCTCGACTTCAACAGCAGCGATAGAGACTCTATCAAAACTCTTGGTCTGAATTGGTTACCAAAGACTGACCACCTTTGCGTTAAGGTAAAGGTGGAACCAGTAAAGGTCACTTCAAAAAGGACAGTATGTTCGGATTTGGCAAAACTGTTTGATCCGCTTGGACTTTTGGCACCAGTCGTAGTTAAGGCGAAAATGTTCATTCAACATTTGTGGCAGCTTAAATTAACGTGGGACGAATGCCTCCCATCAGATCTAAACTCAACATGGACGAATTTCCGCGAAAATTTAGTAATTTTGAATAATCTTCAAATATCTCGTCACATATTCAAAGGTGGCATCCCACTGACCACACAGTTACACATTTTTTGCGGATGCATCCGAGAAGGCATTTGGGGCTGCAGCATATTTACGAGCAACATTTAAGGATAATAGAGTGATGACGCGTCTATTATGCGCAAAATCTCGAGTAGCACCCCTCAAAAAACAAACATTGCCAAGGTTAGAGCTGTGCGCAGCATTGTTAGCAGCAGAATTGTCACACAGGCTACGAAAAGATATGAAGATAAATGATCTACCAATATTCTTATGGACTGATTCTGAGATTGTACTAGCTTGGATAAACTCCCAATCATCATCATTCCAAACATTTGTTGGAAATATGATATCACAAATTAAGACACTGACGTTACCAGAACAATGGAGACACGTCAGTTCTAAGGACAATCCAGCGGACGTTCTATCGAGAGGTTTATCTGCAAGGGCTCTTGCAGAGGTTGCTATGGTTTCAAGGACTTCTTTTTCTACATCGAAGACAAGAATCCTGGCCAACAAAATTATTGTCTCAACTGCAAATTTCCACTGATCTTGAAAGGAAAAAGAATACACCGATGGTCTTAGCAGCAACCAGAAACTTTGAGTTTATATACAAAATTCAACACAGAGGCTCGTTCCCGAGACTACAGAGAATATTATCTTATCTTCTTCGTTTCATTCGAAATTCCACTCTACAAAAACCACTAAGACCAGACCTAATGGCACTGAACCCGAGAGAACTCGATGCGGCACTTATAGTTATTATACGGACCATCCAAGGCATTGATTTTGAAGCCGAATTAAAAAAATTGGAACAACGTCAAGACATTGGCAAACAAAGTGCCATCACCAGTTTGTCCCACTTTATTGACAACAAAGGAATCATTCGTGTTGGAGGGCGATTAGAAGAATCAACTCTACCCTATGATGCCAAGCATCCAATATTGTTGCCATACAACGACATATTGGTCAAACTAATATTCAAGATGATGCACGAAGAAAACAAGCATTGTAGTCCACAGGCCTTATTAGGAATCATGAGGCAGAGATTCTGGCCAATAAAAGGAAAAATAACGGCAAGGGCCTTTGTACAAAAGTGCATACGTTGTAACAAGGCTCGTCCTCAATTGTGCCAACAGATTATGGGCAACCTTCCACATGCAAGAGTGACTCCATCAAGACCATTTATCAACGCGGGAGTTGATTACTGCGGCCCGCTATGGCTTCACTACAAAGTCAGAGGAAAGCGACCTACAAAAGCGTACATCGCTGTATTTTGTTGTTTTGTCACCAAGGCAGTTCACCTCGAGCTTGTAAGTGAATTATCAACCAACGCGTCAATTTACTCAAAAGATGGACAGGAATCAATAGTTTCAACATGCAGCTCAAAAGGAATAACATTTCATTTTATTCCACTCATTTCGGTGGGCTGTGGGAAGCAGCTGTGAAATCTGCAAAGCACCTTTTAATTCGGAGTGTAGCCACAAGTTCATTGACGTATGAAGAACTGGAGACAGTAGTAGCAATATTGAATTCACGAACTTTGACACCGATGTCTAATGATCCTTCCGACCTATCACCACTGATCGGTGAGGCTCCCACAGCAGCGGTGGATAGCGAAGCCAGTTCAAAAAATATTTCGCTTCTGTCCCGATGGGAACTCGTAACACTATTAAAACATGAGTTCTGGAAACGATGGTCCAGTGAATATCTGCACGAGCTGCAACAGCGGCAGAAATGGAGAAAGCCATCTCCTAACATCAAACCAGGAGACATGGTCATCATTAAAGAAGACAACACGCCCGTCATGAAATGGCCATTAGGACGAATAACTCACGTTTATCCAGGAAATGATGGATATACACGGGTGGCCGATGTACAAACTGCAACAGGAATTTTCAAACGCGCAATTCATCGTCTTGCCTTACTTCCTGTTGAAAATGGCCAACAACTTGGTCCAGACGAACTTCAATCAGTCACAAACTCTGATCAAAATTCAAATGAACCAGAAGCAAAAAGACAAGCCAACACGACGACGTCTTTCGACACCAGCTATATTAATTACAATATTATTGATCCTTCCATTTGTCATATGTAGTCCAGTGAAGGTAGAAAACTTTCCGGAGACAACAGGTATCCACTTTGAACAAATCGGCAAATGCAACATAATATCCAGCATATGGACACTTGTAATATTTTATGAGTTAGGGCCATTAAAAAAGGAGATACAGGCACTACAAAATGGTACAATGGCCCTTCAACACATATGTCAACAAATTCAACAAAAACGTGAGTGCGAAGATCTTGTTAGACACTTCCAACATATTAACACGGAAGTATCAATGGATAACACTTTACTCGTTCCACAACGACAGAAAAGAGGAGCTCTTAATATAATTGGAAATGTTTCTAACACATTGTTCGGAGTCTTGGATTCGGACTACGCCGAAATGATGTCGGATACGATTACAGTAATTCAGGAAAA
The DNA here is from genome assembly GCA_947397865.1 of Polietes domitor. Taxonomy (NCBI): domain Eukaryota; kingdom Metazoa; phylum Arthropoda; class Insecta; order Diptera; family Muscidae; genus Polietes; species Polietes domitor. The sequence goes on from OX377618.1 coordinate 97,264,816, forward strand.
TGAAGGACAGATGACTTCATTTATGAAGAACCAAACGTCCATAATTGACTCCACTATCAACAAGATTATCAAGTTTTGAACACCAACTTACAGAAATCATGAACCGCCTTCACGCAACAGAGAATATCATATTAGGTGAGAAACTATCACAATTGTACCTCTCTTTATCCGTGCAATTCACATTAATGACACTTAACATACAACAAATTCAATCATCACTCATCAACGTGATGACGAGCATTCACCATGGTCAAATCAGTCCACTCTTACTCTTGCCAAAGCAGCTCAGCAATGAAATCACCAAAACGCTGGCACAATTACCCCCAACTATGAAAATTCCTGGTTATCATGGAGACCTCTTGCCAATCTACAAACTGATGACAGTAAAAAGTGGAATCACATCAAGACATGCCATTTTTAAAATATCAATTCCCTTCAGTACTCCTGACGATTTCAATGTTTACCGGTTGATTCCAATACCAACAATGGTGAACCAAACAATGATGTCAAATTGTCCACACAACTTCTAGCGGTTACAATTCATCGAGATCGATACTTCCCAACCAGCACCGAAATTCTTCAACACTGCATAATGTTAGAGGACAAAACATATATATGTACCAATACACAACCAATTTATAGCAGAGGATCATCAATAAATGCATGTGAAATAAGTCTATTTAACAACGAATCACAGCCTATCTGTCAATACATCAAGGTCCAAGGGCAAACTTGGGTCCAGGCCACTGAGAAAAATCAATGGATGTCCGCAATACCAAAACCAATACAAGTTACTGCAGTCTGTGGGGAAGAAGTGTCGCATATCACATTGACCGGCTCTGAATTTCTGTATTTGCAACCAGAATGTGTGATAAAACATGAGCTACTGACAATCATGAGCAACAACGTCTGGTCATCAACTAAAGGCAACTCATATACCGGTTTCAGTGGCATATCATTGTCAGAAACACTTGGCCAAGGGAGCAACACCATCTCAGATCCACCATATCTTCCAATAACAAATAGCAACTACATAGAGGAACTATCAGCAATTCAAAGGCAGCTAAATTCAATAGACATCAAGAATCTGCCGCAATCACCACAAACAAATCAGCATCATCACAGCTTGATCATTGCTTATGTAGCACTGGTGTTGATAGCAACGATTTGCACCGAAACCAAGGCACAGAACATCAAGGACAACACCAGAGGACGATCAGCAGTTTAACACTACATTTACACGTTGTTGACCTTCAGTCAACGCGGGGGAGAATGTTTAGTTACTAGATATATTTATTGTTACCACACTTTTGCCTGCGACTGTAAAATGCATAATATATCCAGCGATCAAATTAACAGACGGTCATTGGCCACTGTTATATGATATCTTGTTATTTTATTATTAACTGTTGTTGTTGTTGTTGTTGCGAACTAAGGTAAATGGAACTTGCATATTTTCCATGCAGGCATATTCTGCTTAGTAAGCATTTTTATTTATTTGCAAATATTGCTGTGGAAAATATTCAAGTTCATGGTCAACGGTCCCAGGCAGACCAAAATTGCTGATCTGCATGGAAACGGCAATACAAATTACCAATTAAGTTTAAAATAACTGTATAAATAGTCAATAAAAATATTCACTGTTCGCCAGTCAGTCAGTGAAAGGAAAGTAAAGACTTTCTATTTTTTCTTTGTCAAAATTATTTAGAACCTTTCAGTTACAAGTGCTGAAAGGTATAACATATAAATTAGTCAGTTCTGATGTTACATTTGAATTGGTAAACACTAATAATTTAGGTAATCTAACTCTACAGTAACAATTTGAAAAGTGAAATATTAATAAAGAGTGATTTTTTTGAGGTTAGGATTTTCATGCATTAGTATTTGACAGATCACGTGGGATTTCAGACATGGTGTCAAAGAGAAAGATGCTCAGTATGCTTTGACATTTCATCATGAATAGACTTACTAACGAGCAACGCTTGCAAATCATTGAATTTTATTATCAAAATGCGTGCTCTGTTAAGAAAGTTCAGAAAGAAAGAAATTGTGTTCAGCGACGAAGCTCATTTTTGGCTCAATGGGTACGTAAATAGGCAGAATTGTCGATTTTGGAGTGAATATCAGCCAGAAGCATTGCAAGAGCTACCAATGCATCCAGAAAAAGTCACAGTTTGGTGCGGTTTATGGGCTGGTGGCATCATTGGACCGTACTTCTTCAAAGATGATGCGAATCGTAACGTAACTGTGAATGGTGAGCGCTACCGTGAGATGATATCCAACTTTTTTTTGCCCAAAATGGAAGAACTGAACTTGGTTGACATGTGGTTTCAACAAGATGGCGCTACATGCCACACAGCTCGCGATTCTATGGCCATTTTGAGGGAAAACTTCGGAGAACAATTCATCTCAAGAAATGGACCGGTAAGTTGGCCACCAAGATCATGCGATTTGACGCCTTTAGACTATTTTTTGTGGGGCTACGTCAAGTCTAAAGTCTACAGAAATAAGCCAGCAACTATTCCAGCTTTGGAAGACAACATTTCCGAAGAAATTCGGGCTATTCCGGCCGAAATGCTCGAAAAAGTTGCCCAAAATTCGACTTTCCGAATGGACCACCTAAGACGCAGCCGCGGTCAACATTTAAATGAAATTATCTTCAAAAAGTAAATGTCATGGACCAATCTAACGTTTCAAATAAAGAACCGATGAGATTTTGCAAATTTTATGCGTTTTTTTTAAAAAAAAAGTTATCAAGCTCTTAAAAAATCACCCTTTAGTTGCAAATTATAAGTGAAATACACAATTATAAGCACATAGCGAAACAAAACCATTTGAAAACAAACAAACATTCATACACACATATACATTAAGGTGGCTCATAGCATTGTGTTAATTAATTATAAATCTATGAATTACGCTAAAAATTTAACTATTATTAAGAAAAAGAAATTGAATTACATCTAGATATTTGCTCCTTACAACTACATATTTAAATTAAATTTTACTATCTAAAATTAAATTGGCTAACTCCCGAATAATTGAATATAAAAAAACCTGTACAAAACTTACGCTAAACTAAACTAACTACAATAAAACCAAAGTGAAATACTTACTTAAAATCTAAAACCAAAACCCTAAACTAACTTTTTCCAAAAGGCCAAAAACAAAAAAAAAGGTTCTATGCAAGACAGGGTCCACTCTTAGTCGATTCGTTGTGATTGCTAACATCAATTACAGCTATCGTAGTTTGCTTAAAATGTTCACATCTTATGAGTGGTTTCGGTTCTCTCATGTAATAGCTTTGATGAAATTCTGACTTACATTTCATATAGAACGACATATCGATATTGGTCAAATTTAAGTCCAGATCATCATATGGATACGAATCTGAATTTAGATGCACTTTAATGTTTTTTAAATTACAGTGATGAAATTTGTTTCCTCTTTCTAACGCAAATAAAATGTAACGTGGTCTTTCTCTGTTAGCACTAAGCTTTACGTTCCAATTATGTTTTACTCCTCCTGGGTTGAAATGGCAATCCCAGCTTCGGAATCCATCCAGCATCCATCCTTTATAGTTTTCGTAATCTTTCGAAATTCTCCAGGTTATATTTGTAATCGTTAAATTCGTAATCGTGTTTCGTTTTCATCAGTTGAATAAAATGTGCTTGCTTACTATTCAGAATCACCTTATAGTCGTCAGCAAAACCAAGTAATAGATGTAGGGGTAGAGTGGCTTCAAAATAAAAGTAGTGGATGTTCCCGACTAAAATGAAAGATTGGTTTGTTTTATGTGTTCTCCCAAAATATTTCGCTTTTATCATTGTCCGTTCGTGATCTGTACGCGTTCAAAATAACCTCTATAAATCAGTTTTTTCTTGGATAAAATTCACGGCGAGAATGGTATTTGGAAAAAACCTGCTAGAAATTAAAATCCGACCCGAGCCTTATCAAACCATATAAAAAAGTTGCGTCTTAACCCGGAATAAAGGGTAGCATTTTAACATTTTTTTACAATTTTTGTTGCATTTTTTATAAAAACCGCAATAACTTCCATATTTTTATTTCGATTTGTGTTTTTGTTGGATCGTTAAAGAGGTATTGATAACCAATTCCAATTTTTAGAACTTCCTAACCTATTAACAGCCGAAATTTTTTTCTTACTGTTGCATCTCAGTGGGTTAAATGTGACGTAAAAACTGAAATATGGGGTTATTCACATCGTAAACACATTCTAGTCTTATATAAAGCAAATTTTTGGAAAGAAATGTTAAATTAACATAGATAGACGAATGAAATTAAAAGAACCCTTAAAGTACCGCGGTACTCTCGCGACACATTCGGTACTTTTTTCAAACAGTTCTTTTGTACGTAAGGAATTTTAGAAACTACTTTGAAAATGTTAAATGATAACAACATTCCTCTACACAAAATGGTTGGTATAACTACTGACAATTGTTCAACAATGAGAAGAGCTGTGAAAGAGGTCCAAACCAAATGCAAAGCTTTGTTACCAAATGTACTTTGCAACTGATCCATTTGCCCCATTTTAAATTTGACATCGTGCGCAGCATCCAAGTTTGGAATTTAAATTTTCATTTATGCAATAGTGCCAAACGAAAATATGATTTTGTAAAGTTTCAAGATTATTTCGGAGCCGATCATGGCTATCTCGACAAGAAGTTGTAGAGAGGATACTTAAACAATAGGAGCCATTACAGTACTATTTCACAATGCAGTCTTCTAAACATAAACAGAAAAATCAGAAAGAGGAAAATATTTTACTAGTACTATCAAATACTTTTTATAAATTGCACTTTTTATTTCTGAAATATATTCTGAAGATTATAAACGATGTACATTTAGAAATGCAATCGGAGGATTTTCGTATGCACATATTTTTAACGCGATTGCAATTTGTATTCCTTCAAATAGGAAGCAATTTTTTGGATAAATCCATTTTGGATAATACATCGATTCCGAATATAAACTTAAGTGAAAACCAAATTGATGTTGAAAACATATATTGTGGGACTGATGTAGATATTGACATTGTAAAACGTTTTAAAGAAAATGCTAAAAAGTTTTATTTAAAGTTGTGAAGATCTAAGAAACAGAGTTAACTTCGAAAACGAAATGTACACAACAAATTTAGTCCCGAAAAATGTGATTAGTGGAAAAACGAATACTAAACGAATACCCATTTTTGTTACAAATATTTCCGAGTGAAAAGAATCATTTAAAAAAAAAATTAAAATCTTTTAAAGATGAAAACATTTGTAATTTTGTGTATACTATATCAAAGATGAAAAATGCCTTAAACGAATTAATGTTTCCAGATATTTCAAGAATTGTAGGTAGAGTTTTATCTATCCCTCATCTTCCGCAAACAAAAGAACGTAAACGATTGAATGTTTCTGCAGTATCTAGTTTAATTCAAACCAAAGATCTTTTATAATCGTGCTATAAGCATGCTGCCATAATTTCAAAATTTTTAGCAGCATGTTGCAAAGAAATATTTAACACACGAATTGTCAGACGATCTCAATCATTTGTACCTTTCTATTTTAATACTTTATTCTTTTATTAATATCCTTTAATTTAATTTTACTTATGTACACATGAAAGTTCTGTTTTTGTTTTTAATAAATACTTAAAAAATAATGATTTGGTATTTAAAATTGTTATTTTGCCACCAATTTATTAAAAAAATAAAATTGGTACCTTTTGGGTCGAAAAGTACCATTTTAGAACGACTTTTGTACCATCATGTCACTCTCATTTATCATCCCTGGTGGGAATCCATTCTCAAAATTATTATAATATGGATGAACATAACAATTTTTTTGCTATTACAGATTTTTATGTGAGGCATATTTGACCAGACATCTTGAATTTTATAATCCATAATCTTTCAAAACAAAGATAAAACTCTACCTACTTTGACACACTAAAGAAGCAAAATAATACGGTTAATGTTCCAAAAGTGTCCGAACAATGAAAATGGTATTATAGTCGGAGGACAGTATAACTTCATGTCCTAAATATACATGTGTGTACCGACGAAGATCACAGTTCCGAGATTTGTGTGCCCTACACAATAGTGGCCAAAATGACACATCTTCAGTTTAAACACAGCTATGAAAAGAATCATAAGTGACGATAAAGCCTTCCAAATACCCACTTTACTTAGAGTAGTTGTTGTTTATGGTTCTTTTTTTATAGGAATACATGGCATTGACATATATAAATCATGGGTCCTGCTACAAAATCCTATTGCGAATGGTTTAGATCAAGAAGGCTACTTCATCCTTAATGACATGCTTCTTAAGACGTTAACAAAGCACCACGTACTGTGCCATCAACAGAAAAATCCAGACACATGCAACTCATCAACACATGTTGCATCTATGTCACTACCACTCCCCAAAATTACGATTCCAAAATTTGATGGGGACTATGGAAAAAGGAGTCAGTTTTTTGATTTTTTACACAAATAATAGATCAACAAATTTATCAGGAGAAGCTGAAAAACTAATCAGCCACTTATCTACGACGGAAAGTAATTACAGCACAGCCTGGAAAATGCTGCAGGATCGTTATAACAACAAGCGAATTTTAATAGCTACATTAGTAGAAAAGTTATTAAATCAACCTATAGGATCGTCAACCGTATCCTCCATTAAGGCGCTACACGACACAACTCGTGAATGTTTATTGGCGTTAGACAATATTGGAGTAGAGACGAAGTCTTGGAGCCCTTTACTTCTGCAAATATTGATAAAGAAATTAGATCGCAACATGCACATACGATTCGAGCAATCTTTAGAAAATCCGAGGGAATACCCAAGCATCAAAAATCTACTATCATTCCTCGAGCTTCAATTTCAAACAATGGATGCCATCGGTCATAAAGAGAAATCATCACCAAGCAAAACGGTATCTTCAGTAATTACTTCTGAAAGGAAAGGAGATAACTGCAAGATATGTCACAGTGAAAGTCATTCGCTGTACCATTGCACTAAGTTTCTGGAGTTATCAGAGGCAGACAGAAACAAATATGTTAAATCACAAAAACTATGCTTTAATTGTTTAAAAGCGATCATTCTTCCACAGGCTGCAAATCAGGTTCCTGTAAAAAATGTAACTTGAAACACATTACTGCATTTGGGATCGAGTCCAAGCCGTCAATCAAAACTAACAATCCACAACATGTTTCTAATATGCCTCCAGCAAACACAAAATAAGTAATACCCAATACTACAAATGCAATCGTCTCATCAGCAGAAAAATTGCCCCCGCGCAAGAATTATGTCTTTCTTGCAACATCAAAAGAAAGAATAACAGCAGCCAATGGAAATTCAAGTGAATTTCGGGAAATTTTAGACTCAGGTTCTCAAGTCAACCTTGTATCGGAGCGTGTCGTCAAAAGACTAGGAATGTCTACCACTGAGGCAGCACTATGTATTGACGGCATTTGGAACGGGCAAAGGAGAGCCACAAGACGCATAAATGTGCAACTGGAATCCAGAAATAACAAATATACAACCAAGCCAACATTTTGACGTTTCAACATGGGGAATTCCTAACGTAGAACTGGGTGATCCATATTTCTACCAACCAGGAAAAGTAGACATTTTTCTGGGTGCTGAATTTTATTTCAGTCTTATGAAAAGTGGGAAAATAGAACTTTCTCATGAACTTCCAATACTTGTGAATACAACTCTTGGCTGGATTATAAGTGGCAGAATGTTGTTTAATTATGGTTCAGCAGAAGCAGCAACATGCGCAGTATCTGCCACTGATTCTGGATCGTTCGAGAATGAAATGTTGAGCGATGTAATTGAGCGAAGGACGGTTTACTGTGCGATTACCATTTCGCGAGAGTACAACTGCGTTATGAAAATCAAAAGAAATGGCCTACAACAGGTTCATCAGCCTTGAACGTAGCCTACTGAAAGATCCGTCCATAAGAACACAATATATCAATTTCATGAATATAAAAAAATAGGGAACATGACAGAGGTAGACACTAATTCTTTGTTGGCTCCTAACTATTTCATTCCTCATCATTGTGTGCTGAAACCAGATAGCACAACAACCAAACTTCGGGCAGTTTTCGATGCTTCAGCTAAAACTTCATCAAATTATTCACTTAATGATTTAATGTATACTGGTCCAATTGTTCACAGATATCGAAAAAATATATCGCCAAATTTTGATACATCCAGATGATCAGAGATACCAGATAATTTTATGGAGAACAGATCCCTCATCTCCCATTAAATATTACTAACTCAACACAGTCACCTACGGAACGCGAGCAACTCCATATCTGTCCACTAAATGCCTCCAAAAAATTGCAAATGAAAATGAATTCAGTTATCAGTTAGGTGCCCAGGTACTCAATGACCTTTTTTACTTAGATGGTGGGCTCGGAGGATCGAACAGTTTAGCTACAGCTATTGAATCTCCACGACAGCTAATTCACATTTTGAAAAAACATGGATTTAATTGTCGTAAGTGGAGTGCAAACCATCCTCAGCTTCTTCAAAACATTCCGCAAGATGACCGTGAAGTGAATCTCGACTTCAACAGCAGCAATAGATAATCTATCAAAACTCTTGGTCTGATTTGGTTACCAAAGACTGACCACCTTTGCGTTAAGGTAAAGGTGGAACCAGTAAAGGTCACTTCAAAAAGGACAGTCTGTTCCGATTTTGCAAAACTGTTTGATCCGCTTGGACTTTTGGCACCAGTCGTAGTTAAGGCAAAAATGTTCATTCAACATTTGTGGCAGCTTTAATTAACGAGGCACAAATGCCTCCCATCAGATCTAAACTCAACATGGACAAATTTCCGCGAAAATTTAGTAATTTTGAATAATCATATTTGAAGTCTCGCCTCGTCACATATTTAAAGGTGGCATCCCACTGACCACACAGTTACACATTTTTGCGGATGCATCCGAGAAGGCATTTGGGGCTGCAGCATATTTACGAGCAACATTTAAAGATAATAGAGTGATGACGCGTCTATTATGCGCAAAATCTCGAGTAGCACCCCTCAAAAAAACAAACATTGCCAAGGTTAGAGCTGTGCGCAGCATTGTTAGCAGCAGAATTGTCACATAGGCTATGAAAAGATATGAAGATAAATGATCTACCAATTTTCTTATGGACTGATTCTGAGATTGTACTAGCTTGGATAAACTCCCAATCATCATCATTCCAAACATTTGTTGGAAATAACACACAAATTCAAAAATTCAGACACTGACGTTACCAGAACAATGGAGACACGTCAGTTCTAAGGACAAATTCACAAATTCAGACACTGACGTTACCAGAACAATGGAGACACGTCAGTTCTAAGGACAATCCAGCGGACGTTCTATCGAGAGGTTTATCTGCAAGGGCTCTTGCAGAGTGTCACCTATGGTTTCAAGGACCTCTTTTTCTACATCGAAGACAAGAATCCTGGCCAACAAAATTATTGTCTCAACTGCAAATTTCCACTGATCTTGAAAGGAAAAAGAATACACCGATGGTATTAGCAGCAACCAGAAACGTTGAGTTTATATACAAAATTCAACACAGAGGCTCGTTCCCGAGACTACAGAGAATATTATTTTATGTTCTTCGTTTCATTCGAAATTCCACTTACAAAAACCACTAAGACCAGACCTAAGGAACTGAACCCGAGAGAACTCGATGATGCACTTATAGTTATTATACGGACTATCCAATGCATTGATTTTGAAGCCGAATTAAAAAAATTGGAACAACGTCAAGACATTGGCAAACAAAGTGCCATCACCAGTTTGTCCCCCTTTATTGACAACAAAGGAATCATTCGTGTTGGAGGGCGATTAGAAGAATCAACTCTACCCTATGATGCCAAGCATCCAATATTGTTGGCATACAACGACATATTGGTCAAACTAATATTCAAGATTATGCACGAAGAAAACAAGCATTGTAGTCCACAGGCCTTATTAGGAATCATGAGGCAGAGATTCTGGCCAATAAAAGGAAAAATAACGGCAAGGGTCATTGTACAAAAATGCATACGTTGTAACAAGGCTCGTCCTCAATTGTGCCAACAGATTATGGGCAACCTTCCACAAGCAAGAGTGACTCCATCAAGACCATTATGTATTATTATGCTGTATTTTGTTGTTTTGCCACCAGGGCAGTTCACCTCCATCTTGTAAGTGAATTATCAACCAACGCATTTATTGGAGCATTAAAACGTTTTATCAGTCGAAGAGGACGTTGTCAGAATATATACAGCGACAATGCAACAAACTTCGTTCGTGCTAGAAATCAACTTCCGGAACTTATTGAGTCAATTTACTCAAAAGATGGACAGGAATCAATATTTTCAACATGCAGCTCAAAAAGAATACCATTTCATTTTATTCCACCTAGAGCTCCTCATTTCGGTGGGCTGTGGGAAGCAGCTGTGAAATCTGCAAAGCACCTTTTAATCCGGAGTGTAGCCACAAGTTAATTGACGTATGAAGAACTGGAGGCTGTAGTCGTTGAAATAGAAGCAATATTGAATTCACGAACTTTGACACCGATGTCTAATGATCCTTCCGACCTATCAGCATTGACACCAGGCCATCTACTGATCGGTGAGGCTCCCACAGCAGCGGTGGATAGCGAGGCCAGTTCAAAAAATATTTCACTTCTGTCCCGATGGGAACTCGTAACACAATTAAAACATGAGTTCTGGAAACGATGGTCCAGTAAATATCTGCACGAGCTGCAACAGCGGCAGAAATGGAGAAAGCCATCTCCTAACATCAAACCAGGAGACATGGTCATCATTAAAGAAGACAATACGCCAGTCATGAAATGGCCATTAGGACGAATAACTCACGTTTATCCAGGAAATGATGGATATACACGGGTGGCCGATGTACAAACTGCAACAGGAAGTTTCAAGCGTGCAATTCATCGTCTTGCCTTACTTCCTGTTGAAAATGGCCGACAACTTGGTCCAGACGAACTTCAATCAGTCACAAACTCTGATCAAAATTCAAATGAACCGGAAGCAAAAAAACAATGTTTACCAGGCGGATCTGTACATATTTCACACGTCGACGTCATTCCCACCGATACCAAACCTCTAGCGAAGCCAACACGGCGACGTCTTTCGACACCAGCTATATTAATAACAATATTATTGATCCTTCCATTTGTCATATGTAGTCCAGTGAAGGTAGAAAACTTTCCGGAGACAACAGGTATCCACTTTGAACAAATCGGCAAATGCAACATAATATCCAGCATATGGACACTTGTAATATTTTATGAGATACAGGCACTACAAAATGGTGCAATGGCCCTTCAACACATATGTCAACAAATTCAACAAAAACGTGAGTGCGAAGATCTTGTTAGACACTTCCAACATATTAACACGGAAGTATCAATGGATAACACTTTACTCGTTCCACATCGACAGAAAAGAGGAGCTCTTAATATAATTGGAATTGTTGCTAACACATTGTTCGGAGTCTTGGATTCGGACTACGCCGAAATGATGTCGGATACGCTTACAGTAATTCAGGAAAATTAAGGACAGATGGCTTCGTTTATGAAGAACCAAACGTCCATAATTGACTCCACTATCAACAAGATTATCAAGTTTTGAACACCAACTTACAGAAATCATGAACCGCCTTCACGCAACAGAGAATATCATATTAGGTGAGAAACTATCACAATTGTACCTCTCTTTATCCGTGCAATTAACATTAATGACACTTAACATACAACAAATTCAATCATCACTCATCAACGTGATGACGAGCATTCACCATGGTCAAATCAGTCCACTCTTTCTCTTGCCAAAGCAGCTCAGCAATGAAATCATCAAAACGCTGGTACAATTACCCCCAACTATGAAAATTCCTGGTTATCATGGAGACCTCTTGTCAATCTACAAACTGATGACAGTAAAAAGTGGAATCACATCAAGACATGCCATTTTTAAAATATCAATTCCCTTAAGTACTCCTGACGATTTCAATGTTTACCGGTTGATTCCAATACCAACAATGGTGAACCAAACAATGATGTCCATCAAATTGTCCACACAACTTCTAGCGGTTACAATTCATCGAGATCGATACTTCCCAACCAGCACCGAAATTCTTCAACACTGCATAATGTTAGAGGACAAAACATATATATGTACCAATACACAACCAATTTATAGCAGAGGATCATCAATAAATGCATGTGAAATAAGTCTATTTAACAACGAATCACAGCCTATCTGTCAATACATCAAGGTCCAAGGGCAAACTTGGGTCCAGGCCACTGAGAAAAATCAATGGATGTCCGCACTACCAAAACCAATACAAGTTACTGCAGTCTGTGGGGAAGAAGTGTCGCATATCACATTGACCGGCTCTGGATATCTGTATTTGCAACCAGAATGTGTGATAAAACATGAGCTACTGACAATCATGAGCAACAACGTCTGGTCATCAACTAAAGGCAACTCATATACCGGTTTCAGTGGCATATCATTGTCAGAAACACTTGGCCAAGGGAGCAACACCGTCTCAGATCCACCATATCTTCCAATAACAAATAGCAACTACATAGAGGAACTATCAGCAATTCAAAGGCAGCTAAATTCAATAGACATCAAGAATCTGCCGCAATCACCACAAACAAATCAGCATCATCACAGCTTGATCATTGCTTATGTAGCACTGGTGTTGATAGCAGTCCTATTAATTATTCACGTAACCCTCAAGTGTTTGAAATCGCAACGATTTGCACCGAAACCAAGGCCCAGATCATCAAGGACAACACCAGAGGACGATCAGCAGTTTAACACTACATTTACACGTTGTTGACCTTCAGTCAACGCGGGGGAGAGTTACTAGATATATTTATTGTTACCACACTTTTGCCTGCGACTGTAAAATGCATAATATACCCAGCGATCAAATTAACAGACGGTCATTGGCCACTGTTATATGATATCTTGTTATTTTATGTATTAACTGTTGTTGTTGAGAACAAAGGTAAATTGAACATGCATATTTTCCATGCAGGCATATTCTGCTTAGTAAGCATTTTTGTTTATTTGCCACATATTGCTATGGAAAATATTCAAGTTCATGGTCAACGGTCCCATGCAGACCAAAATTGCTGATCTGTATGGAAACGGCAATACAAATTACCAATTAAGTTTAAAGTAACTGTATAAATAGTCAATAAAAATATTCACTGCTCGCCAGTCAGTCAGTGAAAGGAAAGCAAACACTTTCTATTTTTTTCTTTTTCAAAATTATTTATACCTTTGCTGAAAGGTATAACATATAAATTGTGTCAATTCTGATGTTACATTTGAATTGGTAAGCACTAATAATTTAGGTAATCTAATTCTACATACAGGTTGGTGGTTGTCTATTTTGGTAATATGATTTGAAGGAGTTAGAACTCCGTCAGATCTAAAGAAAAGTATCGGCGGCGTGGTTGAAGTCGATGTGAGCCGATGAAATCGGCGGCGGCGCGGCTCGTGCAAAAACATGCGGCGGCGGCTAGTCGGCTCAAAATCGGTCGGCTTGTATCTCTGTATATGTGCCTTTGTTGCATTTTGTGTTTATTTAATGTGATGCACAAGAGAAAAATAGAGCGAGAAAAGAAAAAAAAAAACAATTATTGCTCACTCTGTTCTCAAATGTTCCTTCGATTTTAGAGTGGCTGCTAAATGAGTAATTTACAAAGTAAATTTTGCAAACATTGCAGAAATTAATGGCAGCTATCCAAAATTGGCACGTAAACATTGGCAGCAAAACCATTTATTTGTATGAAACCACTAGCAGAAATCCAAAAAAAAAAATACTTTTTGGCAGTAATCTTGAAGTGGCACTTAAGTGAGTGGCAGCTAAGTCAAAACTACTGTACCGTTTATTTCATAGCGGATTTCGTCAAACATATGGGCAACACAATTATTTCGCAATTTATCATTATTAGATGTTGCACCCACTTCTGACAGCGTTCTATATATATAACATTGGGTGGGTAGGACATTCCAAACGGTAATAGAACTTATTTCTTTGACGTTGACCGGTAAATAGATTAAGTTTTTTTTTGGTATTTCGTCTAGTGTATATCCTGGAGGAACGTTTATTGCAAATTCGTGAACAGTACGTGCAGGCATATTATTCATATATGCACCTGTAGTAATGCTACATTGTATCTGTATAGCATTTATTTTTCAAATGTTAACAGGTTGATTGGATACATATTTCTTTTCTGCTTTCAATTTTCGTTCATTGAACCCAAATAACTTTCCTATTGAACGTTCTCTATCGAAGAAGATTCTATCGTGAGAAAAGTGTATTTCGATTTATAGAGTATTCTTATTTGCTGATATGTCAATAGTTTTGTTTCCATTGTGCTGCTTTTTATGCATAACAGTTAAGTAGTCAATAGGATAGGAATTTCTATTACTTTGTCACCAATATGGAATAAATAGTTATCATAATCTATATTAGGAATAGAATTGTACACGTGGAAATCTATAAGACAACACTCATAGTCACCAACCAATTCAATCGGTGGAAATTAGTTTGCGCTCAAATAATGTTATTGACATTGTGAAGGATGAAAACTGAACGAAAAAGTCATAGTTGTTCTGTTTTATTATTATTTTGATTTTCTTTTTATTACAATATTTTAGTTTTACTTATCCAAGAATTATGTTTATCTGAGAAGCCCAACCATTTTACATACGCCCTATCACCTTTAGTTTTAATTACTTTTTCAATCAGATCCTCCTTGTAGAATACGCCTTTGATGGGGTTTCCTTGACAATATGTATGTAACTGGATTTGTAATTTGTACAGGCCTTATTATAAATATGTCTGTTGTAAAATTTGGCGTATATCTTTTCTCAAAAATACTTTTATATTTACTGATGCGTACGTAATCTTCAACACAAACTTTGAAGGTTTAAATCATTTTTGATGGCTGTAGACAGTATTTAGTAAAGTTTTCTCATTTGTAGATTTTACATTGTTTGAAGCCATTCTGATTGTTCTATGTACATTTGTATTATAGTTTTCCATCAATTTCTTATAAATGTCAATCCAGTGGTGTGTACCATTATTACTAAATTCTTTCCACATCATTCCCTTTAGAGTTCTATTGAAACGTTCAACAATAGAAGCTTTCATTACACTATACGTAGAATAATGATTAATAGAATATTTTATCATAAGTTGTCCAAATTTTTGGTTGAAAAAATCTTTTCCGTCATCAGTTTGTAGATTTTTTTATACGACCCAAATTTAGTATTCTTTGAAATGCATCAGAAACATCAGTAGAGTTTTTTATTTTAGTAGGTTCAATCCAAGCATACTTCGGAAATGTGTCGATAACCGTCAGAATATATCTGTAACCTTTATTAAACGTTGAATAATTTCCACCAAATCTGCTTGCCATAAGTCATCAATACCTTTCATCACAACTCTTCTACGCTGAAAAATTTTTCGAGCTTGAGAATGAAGTTCATTTATTGCCGATCTCCTTTCCATCGTCTTTGTTGTCATTCGAGTATGTATATTTTACGTATAAGCTATTTGCAGCCATAACGTTGTATATATCCTTAACCCATTAACGACGAATGGGTAAAAATTTATGGCATGGGTATTTAAATACCCACTTAAGCGTTAAAGGGTTCTAAAACACATGAAAGGTGAATTTTATTTTCCGATTAAAATTGGGTTTTTGGTAGGAATTCATAAAAAAAGAAACATTTTATTACATTTATAGCGAGATACATGTCATATAAGAGATTTATAACTATTTAGATTTTTTAATTTTATCAATGTTTTTTTGGAGTGCCATCATGAAATTGTGCAAAACAGTTCTTTGGATGTAAGTTAGCATGTCATTTTTTGCATCCATACTCTGTTTTACCTCCACATTGCCCACAGCGTCCGCGTTTACCAATCTTTCCAATTATGTGATCAAATTTATCCATCCGTTTAGTCATTATTTGCGCGTTTGTGACAACATTTCTATGAACATGGCCACGATTTTCCCTTATTGTTATCAATGCTTCAACAACACTTACACGAAAATCAAGTTGACTCATAACCGGCGCGCCTTCAGATTTTCTATAGATGCAGTGCAACTTCCAAGCATTCACCATAGCAGCATCCATAGCATTAGTGAGTAACGGCCAATATCATTTCTTTCCATGAACTTGAATGCGATAATTGTTCATAGCATTATCGAACAAATCCACTCCACCCATTCGCTGATTGTATTGATGTATAAGATGTGGTTGCTCGAGAGATACCATCTTCCGATTTTTCCGATCAAATCTTCTGGCTCGGCACATCGGCTCTACACCCAAGAAATTGGACATCGCAGTCACCACCTAAAACAAAAATAGGCAGTATTGGACGAATAAAGTGAATAAGATATATTTACCGAATTATCATTCCAACGAACAGCGATTACTTTGTTGTTTTTGTCAAAACAAAAATTTGATGAACCTCGCGGCTTTCTTCTCATCAATTTGAGATCATCCAAAGTGCATGATTTGTACGATTGTCGCGAACGGAACCGGTTGCAAAATATCCTTTTTGAGTCAGTGTACACAACAACTTATGGCTAGTAAAGAAGTTATCAAATGTAACATTGTGTTGGGTTGGATCTGTTTCATTTTCCAACAATCGTAAGACCACATTTTCTCCAAGACCATAATCGGCATTATTGTTGGCAGAAGCACCAGTATACGGAATAAAAAAGTAACAATATCCTGTCGCTGAAGCTAAAACCCAATATTTGTAACCAAACCGTATCGGTATGGTACAGTTTCAAAGAGTGGCGACCGTAGTATGCAATCATCTGTTCATCAACCGATAGGTTGTGAGTAAATACACCAAATTGCATGAATTTTTTATTTAAGGCATCATTTAACGGTGTAATTTTGGCAAATTTATCATTTATATCAAGATTTTTATTGTCACAAACGTGTATGTTTTGTTTTATTTGTTCGAATCTATTTCGACTCATCGCATCTTTCACAATCTGACATCCTAGAGATGAATGATTTGATTCCGAAAAATGTTTTATTTCTGTAATTGAAGTAGCGAAACCAGCAACATTTTTTTGTCCAGCATATTCATTCGTACTTTCGATGATCATATTCATGACTTCTTCATCAAAAAAGCATTCCCATAATTGCAATGAAGTGTACGAACCTATCAAACCAAAAATAGCTCGCAGGATGTGTATACAACGCCACACTACTTACCAATTATCTCGTACAATGTTTTTTGGGCGTTCACTTCATTGTCAAAATTGTCAAATTTGTAGTTATGCGATGTACTCCATTTAGGTTTATTTCCCACTGAGACACGCCCTTTTACCTTCGATGTAGATGGTTGAGGATCATCGTCTGCAGCCAATGGATCATAGTCTGTTTCCATAGATTCAGAAACCACTGGTAGATTCACATTATTATCGTCATAAATGTATTCAATCTCAAACTGGCCAGGCATTTCATTAGGAAATTGAGTTTTATCATGAAGTATTTGTAGATTATCATCTATGTCTTCATTATCACTAATATTGTCAACCTTATCCGGTGGAGTAATAACAAAATTTATTTTATCTGCTTTATGACCCACGACATTTTCTTCCTCGTCTCTAATCCATCCATCGATTTCTGCTTGTAATTCAGTTACAGTTAAAACTTTACGACGTCGAAACATTTTCACAAAATTTAAAAATCATTACAGTATTGCTATGTCAAATATTTACTGAATATCTGTCGCAACCACAACTCACAATGTACCAATTTATACAACAAACTATATCGAACACTATTTATGGCATTGCAGCCATGTACCATTTATACAACCAATGACCCAATTTATACAACAAACTATATCGAACACTTTTTATTGCATTGCAGCTCTAGCCAAAAACGGGGAAGTCCCAAATTATTTTTCTAACACACCACACACACACTACATAAACGCACCACACACACATTTTTTCATGTCACATAGTTAAAAATAGATAAACACTAGATTGTCATCAAAACATACAAAAAAAAAGTTTATTGCTACTGTTTTCATATATTTTAGAACACGTTAATGCCTAAGTGGGTAAAAAAATACCCAAAGGCCACAAGCTCGTGTGTGAATGATAAATTTTTTTAAAAAATACCACCGCAATATAAATGTCCTAAATACTAACTGTGAGAAATTTCGTCAAAATCGGACAACGGAATCGGTGGTCAGGCGTTAATGGGTTAATATTACTTCGCAGTTCCCGTATAACCTCTCTATCAGCAATAACTTCAGTGCTAATACCCCGTCTTAGTTGATTTTGTGTACTTTCGATTTGCTTCTGCAGGTAAACTCTGTTGACTGCGTCTGCTTCCACTGTTGGTGGCTCCAAATTTTTAATTCTTTTATTTTGGACGTTAAGGTTGTTATTTTTGTCCACATTGATTCCCAAAAATTTTGGAACACTTTAACAAGAGAAGTTTCGAACATATACATTTTAAAACCTTCTAGACTTTCTGAGGCAATAAAATATAGAATTTTTAATGTCTTTTTAAAATAACTCGTCTGAAGTAGTAATTTTGCAGTAAAATCGTAAAAACACGAAAATTACATAAAATCGTGGACACTTTCTTGAATTTCGGACACAGGTTAATACAAACTAAACGTATTGTTCGCTAATGGACACCAAATTGTTCGGAAAGTTTCATTTTAATTAACCGTTACCACTTCTTGTCATTCGACTAGAGCAATATCTTATAACCTTTTAATTATGTACTATAATAAAAGTTTGGAAATTTAATAAAAAAAAATTTAGTAATTTTAAAAAAGTGTAGATAAGTATCACTATGATATCATAATGAAATCTAAAAATCATTCTTAATAAAAGCAAATAATTTGTTGACGTTTGTAGAGCGCTAAGATGTAACATTTGCGATGCGACATTTTTATGGAGCTGTATCTAAATCTGAACCGATGTGTCTTATTTTCATCAGATGCAGCAACAACGGTTTTTGTTACTTCTAATGTTTTGGGAGTTTGCAATGATAATACAAATCCATTTCGACAATTTATATAAACATATTTCTCTTTGTTAATTTACAACAAGTGATCACATGTTTACCGCAAACAAATTTTTGCCCACAAAATAAACTCAAAAACGATGTTCACGTGTCTAAAATTTCGTTTCTACGTAATGCATTTGTTTCTGCGTGTAGGTCTCTATTTTAAAATCTACTTTAATGTTGCGAAACAATAAGAAATGAGTTTTAATTTACTCAAATTTTTGTTATATTTCTTACTTGTGTCAAATATTTCTCAGAGTTAGTATTCTTTTGTACATATGTAATTATTCAAAATAGAAACGACAAATTCAGTAACTTGGATCTACGTAGGAAGGCGAAACTCTAAAATACCAATTATTTGTTTTTTTTTTTGGAATTACAATTTCTAGGTGTTTCTTCTTGCATTTTATCGAGTACAAAAAAAGTGTTATAAACATGAAAAAACATTTCCAAATATTTGTTATTTATTTGGAATATGCGTATAAAGATTTTAAGTAAACATACTGTTATTCGTGTCCTATATAAATTAAAACCGCAAAACTCATTACACATCCTGTTTAGACTCATAGTTTGCCAAAAAGCATATCCAATTTTCTGCATTTATCATAGAAAAAATGCGGGCCTGAAGGGTTATGCGCCGAGGAATTTGATCGTTTTTTGAGTAATATTTCTTCAAAGTATATATCGAGGGCTTATATTCAAAAGTGGTATGAACCATTTTCTCGAAAATGAGTTTTTGATGCCAAACTATTCTCAGATTTGGATGTCATCTGTCATATAAATTTGGAAAATAATTTTTTTCTAAAGCCATTTTTTTTAATTTTCTGATTTGGCTATCCTCTCACACGTTAGTTTGTGACTGCATAAGTGGCTATGAAAAATAATAGAAATAAAATAGTTCAACAATGGCATAAAACCGATGGTTAAAATTCGCTACAACGATTTTGTTTAAAACATTTTTCTAGATTTAGGGCATATCGTACTATAAAATTCCATCATTTCGCGTTAATAGCATTTTGATTCCAAATATTTCCCGTGAAAATGAAAGTTTTCCAAAAAATATCTAATTTGTATTTTTTGTTTACAGTGCCCTACCGCAATATACACTTTTTGTAAAAATTTGGAAAAAGGGATAAAAATGGTACCAGTCTGACGGATGAAGCTGGAATCTTTAAATTCGCTGTATACATCACAGAAAATACGTTTTCTATACAACAAAAAACAACGAATAATAGGAAATTTCAAGAACTTTTTAATCGTAGCAATTAGTAATCCTCTTTAGATTAAACTGTAGAAGAATGATTAATAATTTCTCATCAAATTAAGGAGAAAATCAGTTTTTGCGCTCTCCTGTAAAGTTATGTTTTTGTCATAGCCACTTATGAATATAAGCCCTCGATATGAATGTATATAATTTCAGGCAACTATTTAAATAAAGAAATTCTACACGTAGAGAACAAGTGTGTTAATAAAAGCTGTGATTGTCTGCTGCCTATCCGCAGACACTTTTCTGCTATTACAGCAGTTTTTTTTGGCATAACAGCAGTTTTTCTGCAATCTTACATCACCATTCGCACTGCTAAAGAGTTCGTAGTCTGCTAAAATTTACTGCTTCCTTTCCTTTTATATCAGCTTGGGGCAATATAACAATATATACAATATAAAAAGACAATCGCAATATCTTCCCGTGGTAATAAATTGTTTTATAATAACTTCTATTTAAAAAAGTGTTGTTAACATGTATATCTAACTGGTCATACTGTTCTGTACATATGCTTTAAGTTTTTTCTATATTGCTAAAAACAGCAAACGGCTGCTTACCATCTCAGCAGATACAAATCTTCTGTCTCTTTTTCAGCAGCAGAATATCTGCTCTTTCAGTAGACTTTCTGCTTTCTTTTACTGATAGATGGATTACTGAAATGCAATTTTGCCGACGAATATTTCCAAATATTTCTCGAAGATGCTGGCAATGAAATATGAATGGTTTCCAAACGCTCACGTAATCACACATAATTAAATTAACGTCATTTATCATTGCGCCATAGACTGACTAGGCTTCAAAAGAAAAATTGAACATTGATTGAAAATTGACTAAAATAATTAACAGAATTTTCACCTGCTTTATTTTTTGTAAAACTGCACTCAGAAGAACAGAATTCCTAAATCTGAGTAAAATTCATACTACAATTTAGTTCAATTTTACTCCAGTTCAGTAAAAATTTCCTAAAAAGTTGGAAAATTAACTAAGTATGAGTAAATTTTCATTCTTTCAAAGCCATAGTAAATAGTTAATTTACTAGAAATAGGGTAGTAGATTTACTTAAAAACATTTCTTTGGAAATAATAAAAAATTCTTACAATTGAATAAATTCATACTTATGTGTGATTGGTTTGATTTTGTATTTCTATCACTAGTTAATGTAAAAAGTTTTTTAACGGTTCTTTTAGTGGTCTAAATGTATTTTCCAATTTGTCTATACTTTGTGCTTCACCAAATTTCTCTCACATTTCTTTTTTAATATTTTTCTAGATTTGATTAATTCTTCCAAAACTTTTCCTTCGACCATAGTATTGACCAAGTCCACTTTTAACAGAGGTATATTCAGATACTGGTAGCGAACAGAACAGCAACTGGTATACACTGCAGTTCACCATTTAGAATAGAGTGATGTACGTCCGTTGCATACAAATGTATCAATATTACTAAAGTTGAGTAAATGGTCAATAAATAGGCCCTTTCTATATCGCCGGCATTCAATTGCATCGTCTTTACAAATAACTAAAACGCCATATTTATCTTTCCAACATTCACGACACATATCATGAAATTTTTCAAATTTCATATCGATCTCAACATCATGTTTTGGGTTCAATTCATCTTTTTTAAATATAAATTTTACATTAGCGTTGTCGCGTTCTAGATGTTTAGGGATACATGTATATGTTTGATATAAATAAAATGAATCGATATTATTATATCGTCCCATGCAGAAGTATGATCGAATGTTATTTTGTTTTTCACATGCAACGTCATCGAATATCATGATTGAATTTGGTTTTGCCTCATCAGGTGGGATAACATCTGCTTTTTCAGAAAACGGAAAATAACCCATATTTTTTAAAAACGAAATAAGTGCCCTTATATATTCGTACTTTGGCTGATGTAAGAACTTTGAGTATAGATAAATTATTAAGTTAATTAAGTTAATCATGATATTAGTCTTCCCACAATTATAGCTCTTATAGAATTTGGTAGTATTGCACTGTGTCTTGTTTTATTAATATTTTTCTGTAGGAAATCTAAGTTTCTTACTGTAATATTTGTATCCTGCTTAACGAAACGCATTTTGACAACTGAACAAAGAATTGAGAGAAGTTTTAGTTTATGAAATTTCAGGACAACATAATCATATAAATGTTTGTTTACGCTAAAAACAAAGTTAATAGCAAAAGAAGCACCAATGGAAGAGGACTAGTAAACAATTTAATCAATTCGCTACCATTCGAAATTCATCTATCTGGATATCAGTTCTGCGGGTCTGGAACAAAGTTAGAGAAAATATTGTAAAAGGGTGGTAAAGGCATAAACGATTTGGATGCAGCATGTAAGGTACACGACATTGCATACTCACAAACAGAATATATTGATAATCGTCATCAAGCCGTTAGAGAACTAGCTGATAAAGCTTGGAGGAGAGTGAAATCTAAAGACTACTACTGTGCTAGTAGGTGAAAAAATAAGTACATATATCGTAACCAACGCAATGAAAGCCGAAACAAAATTCGGCATGGGCATCGAGAAGAAAAAACAGAATACGGGATGTGGAAAGAAGATTTTTAACAATGCTATTAACACTTTAAATAAATAGAAGCCGGAAGATTTAAGCAGTGCCATACAAATTGCACGAAAAGTTATCGGAAAATCGTTTAGAGGGAAGAAGTCACAAGTTACAATTCCAAGAGTTTTGAGAGTTCCTAAAGTTGGAGGATTTCTACCACTTATACCAATATTAACAGCCATAGGTGCTCTGGGTGCTTTGGCCAGTGGTGGGTCAGCAATCGCAAACGCAGTTATCTCGACCAAAAAATGCAAAAAAAAACAGCTTGAAACAACTCTAGACATAATAAATCTATGGACGCTATTTCTATGGGTAAAGGACTCTATCTTAAACCATACAAGAAAGGATATGGACTCTTCTACGGCCGTGTATCAAAAAACTAATAAGGCAACTAAACACACGACCACTTACTGATGTCGATGGACAAAATTATATTCCATACTACATGAGAGAAAGACTTCCAAAAACACCTCAATATAGAGGATGTGGATTAATTCATTAAGACTCACAAACAGGACCTGGAACACACTGGGTAGTTACTACAAAAGTCAGAATATTATTGAATATTGGGATAGTTTCTGAAATCTCCAACCACCTGTGTATTGCGTTATTTGGGAGATAATATAACATATAATTACAAAAGGGAACAAAATTTCGGTTCTTTCAACTGTGGACATTTATGTTTGCAGTTTTTATCTAAATATACATAAATAATGTGCAAATTCGAAATCAAAGCGATATCTCCTACGTTGTCTCCTTCAGTTTCTTTTCAACTCCACCAGTGCAATGTTTAAATTCAACAGAGCCGATATCGCAGTAGTTGACTTCCAATATTGTCATGGAAATGAGAAGAACATGTATATCAAGGAACTAGCTTTTATGTGTGGAACATCTGTGATACCAAACTACTTTTTATTTTGAACCCCTTTTGATAGCAGAGAACTTACAAGAGATGTATATAAGCGAAACATGTATTGCAAGAAATTTATAAACGGACTCGATTGGATGGATGACATTAGATTAGATTAGTTTGATAGATTAGTTGGAGACGTACTTTCCCAACTTAATAGTTTTAAATACAGTTTTATCATTGGAAAGGCTAAAAATGACTTCTTGAAAAATTATATTAATACAAATATTATAAATTTAGAGAATCAAATAAGTTTGAGAAATCGACAAATTATTTTACTGGTTGGCCTAATTCATAACTACATGAAATACAAATGCGCTCTCAATAATTTATTCAAAATTTTTGTTTTTATAGAACAGAACGATTGTAAAATTGGTGAATTAATTTGCGACGAAATAAAAGATTAAAAAATAAAATAAATTTGTGTTTTTATTTATCTTTGTTTGCGTTTATTAGTTCAGCTGCAGCCCTCAACGCGAACGTACGTGCTTTTGTTATACGCGCATCGTAACAACCAGTGAACTTTTTGTCGTGTGTGGAAAAAATAAATAGAGAGAATGTCTTTAGCAGTGCCCAAAACATCTCCCAACACAAACACCACTCCAAATAAAAATAGTCAACAATCGAACATTGCAGAATTAAACTCTGGCATAACCGACCTAAAACCAGCAGTACAGCAAATCTCTATAAGTGTTGTATCAATAAATACATTTCACATGGAAATGAAGGAAGAGTTAATGAGCTCCAATTCCCGTAGCAAAGAATTAAAAGAAGAATTGCAGACAGCGCTCGCAAAAGTAAATGAGATGCTGCAGCCTTTATCGACAAAGGTTATTGATCTGGAAAAAAGAGACAACGAATAATATAAGCAAATCTCCGAAATCAACGACAGAATACAACGACTGGAACAACTCACAATCAGCAATAACGTTGAAATAAGTAATGTGACCGACACAAACTTAGAAGCAGCGACGGTAGTAAAGAAAATGGCGTCATCGGTAGGCGTAGAAGTGAGCGATACGGACATTTTCTCCACGTACTGTATCGAAAAAAAAACAACAAAATCATTGTTAGGTTCTCAAACAGTAATAAGAAGAAAGAAATAATGAGAAAACTCAATAGATATAGGGTGGAAACAAGTGTTCTCACTGGAGAGAAAAACAACCAAACGGACAAATATATCTACATAAATGAATGAGTGCTGACATCGCACAATAGGTGTGTTTTGTGGATGGCTAAAAGAAAAGCCAAAGAAAACAGCTGGAATATTGTTTGGTACCGAAATGGGCACATATAAGCTCGAAGAAATGAAGACTCATCCCCCATTATTTTAAACAATGAAGATGACATGAAAGCAATTCCAAATTTAACTAAAGCGAAGCTCAAATGCATATATTTTCATATTTTTTACTCTTTTTTTATAAAAAACGAAACAAAAACAATAAGAGAAATCTTACAAATTAGTGATTCCTCATCGCCAAAAAATGAATTATACCAGTGAAATACTTAATCTTTTCAATGAAATTGATAAAAAAATATAATTTAAGTATATTATTAACACTAATCCATATGAATATTCGGTCACTGAGAAAGAATTTCATTAATCTTCTAAACCACATTAAAAATGTTATAAACAAAATAAGCCTAATAATTTTAACAGAGACTAACATAACAAACGACGATTACCAATTCTACACTATAAATGGATTCAACACAACCTTTTAGAACAGAGAAGGCAGAGGAGTAGGCATTGCGGCATGCGTCAACGACAGCATGCAATGTACAAACATACCTACATGCACACACTCCTTCGAAACAGTGCGAACTGATATTGCAACAACAACAAACACAACCATCACCGTCATCTCCACTTACCGTCCGCCTAGTCAGAACATCAACAAGAACTAGATCAGTGCATTAGCAGCATACACAAGAAACAAGAGATCATCATTGTGGGAAACAAGAATATCGACATAAGCACACAAACCACTACAACAACAAGATACTTAGACTTGCTTTCGACAAACGGAATGCACTGCATGGTTAACGAGAAAACAAGAGAAGATGACCACGACAACACGAGCACAACAATAGATCACATGTTTGCGAGATGCAAACATGTGGGATGGATGAGATGCAAACGATGGTTATAACAACAAAAATATCGGACCATTACACATTGTTTGGTTGCTTAGGAAAAGAGAACAAAACAAATCAAAAAAAAAAAAAATCAAAAAGTCATACATGGTACGGTGAAAGTAACGATTAGTAATCAAAAAGTTAAACACCTAATTAATGACACAAATTGGGATAACATAGCGAATCAATCGAGAAACACAAATTAACTGTTCGACAACATATTTTAAACATTTTGCGATATATACAAAAAATCTGAAGAACCTAACAAAACAAAAATTAAAAAAAAGAGATCGATATCAGTGGCTCAACGAGGAACTTCTCAAATGTTGTGATATTAGGGATAAACTCCACAAAAAGTGGATGAAAAACAAAAATAATGAATTAAATGAAAAAAATTACAAAACACTCAGTAATAAATTAAATAAGAAATTAATAAACGCAAAGAATTCCCATAATTTCAGTTTTAGAAAATAGAAGTTTTTAGAACATAGAAATAATATTCGTGGAACTTGGCAACTGATAAATCAAATTACTGGAAAGCAATACGATAACGACATGTTCCAAACTTCCTGACTGAATGGATTGACTGGATGCTACGACATCGAGTCATAAATTCAGCTGGAACTATAAGGAAATTGGTGACCAGGGGAACGCCACAGGGAGGAGTTTTATCTCCTCTTCTGTGGCTTCTTGCTGTCAACAGTATCCTCAGCTCCCTTTCTGATGAGGGTAACAAAGTAGTTGCATATGCAGATGACGTTGTTATATTGGTAGGAGGAAAATTTCTACCAACAATCAGCGATCTGTTACAAGGAGCACTGAAGAAATTATCTGATTGGCTAGAGACAGTGACCTGGGCATTAATCCTAGGAAAACTGAGCTAGTCCTATTTACAAGGAGATATAACATAGAACCATTTAGGAAGCCAATCCTTGATGGAACTTAGCTCAACCTCTCTCATGAGGCCAAATACCTTGGTGTCATCCTAGACAGGAAGTTGAATTGGAATAGGAACACTGAGGAAAGGTATAAAAAAGGTCTAAATGCACTCTACATGTGCAGGAACTCCATAGGCAAGAGCTGGGGTCTGAAACCAAAAGTTGTAGACTGGATCTACCAATCGGATGTTAGACCCATTACTACTTATGGATGTCTGGTATGGTGGGGCGCAATGAGAGTGAGTAAACTCCGGGCAAAATTAATGAAAACGCAAAGGCTAGCAGGACTCAGCATTACGGGAGCCATAAAAAGCACTCCACAAGCAGCAATGGATGTAATTCTGCATCACACATCTCTGGACCACTTTACAGAGATGATTGCTGCCAGGAGTGCTGTAAAACTCAAAGAATCAGGATGCTGGAAAATAGACCATGTGGTCACGCAAGGATAGTTCAAGGAGGAATATTGGGTGTTCACGAATCGGTCATCAATGGAGGTACAGACTACATGGTGCCGGTTCTGGACTTCTCACCCTTACCACAGATGATTATACCAAATAGATCAGACTGGGACAATGGTGAGCCCTTCAAAGGGCTTTCGGTCTACACTGATGGCTCAAAGATGGAACAAGGCACAGGTGCCGGATTCTATATTGAATCATTACAGATACGCAAGTCTCTCCGACTTGACGACAACTGTAGTGTTTTCCAAGCAGAATTACTGGCAATTGAAAGGGCAGCAAGATTTCTATCAAGTGAGAACATTCCGGTGACCACGGATATAAACTTCTACGTAGATAGTCAGGCAGCAATGAAATCAATCATGTCACACACTGTCAAATCCAGGCTTGTGCTGAGTTGTAGACGCTCACTAGATAACCTCAACGACCACGTCGTCCGTCTCTGCTGGGTTCCCGGACATAGTAATGTCAAAGGAAACGAGATAGCAGATGAACTGGCTAGAAATGGTTCGTCCTTGGAAATCGATAGAGCTGACAACTTAGTAAAACCACCGATTGGCACGTTTTATAGACTGATTGAATCAAGAAAATGGTCACAGATGAACGTAGCATGGAATAGTTTGTCAACCTGTAGGATCGCCAGGGCCATATGGCCAAAGATCGATAGGGGCAAAACCAGAACTCTATTAGAGCTAAACAAGGCAGAAATTCGAACTTTGATAGGTATCTACACAGGGCTCAACGAGGAACTTCTCAAATGTTGTGATATTAGGGATAAACTCCACAAAAAGTGGATGAAAAACAAAAATAATGAATTAAATGAAAAAAATTACAAAACACTCAGTAATAAATTAAATAAGAAATTAATAAACGCAAAGAATTCCCATAATTTCAGTTTTAGAAAATAGAAGTTTTTAGAACATAGAAATAATATTCGTGGAACTTGGCAACTGATAAATCAAATTACTGGAAAGCAATACGATAACGACATGTTCCAAACTTCCTGACTGAATGGATTGACTGGATGCTACGACATCGAGTCATAAATTCAGCTGGAACTATAAGGAAATTGGTGACCAGGGGAACGCCACAGGGAGGAGTTTTATCTCCTCTTCTGTGGCTTCTTGCTGTCAACAGTATCCTCAGCTCCCTTTCTGATGAGGGTAACAAAGTAGTTGCATATGCAGATGACGTTGTTATATTGGTAGGAGGAAAATTTCTACCAACAATCAGCGATCTGTTGCAAGGAGCACTGAAGAAATTATCTGATTGGCTAGAGACAGTGACCTGGGCATTAATCCTAGGAAAACTGAGCTAGTCCTATTTACAAGGAGATATAACATAGAACCATTTAGGAAGCCAATCCTTGATGGAACTTAGCTCAACCTCTCTCATGAGGCCAAATACCTTGGTGTCATCCTAGACAGGAAGTTGAATTGGAATAGGAACACTGAGGAAAGGTATAAAAAAGGTCTAAATGCACTCTACATGTGCAGGAACTCCATAGGCAAGAGCTGGGGTCTGAAACCAAAAGTTGTAGACTGGATCTACCAATCGGATGTTAGACCCATTACTACTTATGGATGTCTGGTATGGTGGGGCGCAATGAGAGTGAGTAAACTCCGGGCAAAATTAATGAAAACGCAAAGGCTAGCAGGACTCAGCATTACGGGAGCCATAAAAAGCACTCCACAAGCAGCAATGGATGTAATTCTGCATCACACATCTCTGGACCACTTTACAGAGATGATTGCTGCCAGGAGTGCTATAAAACTCAAAGAATCAGGATGCTGGAAAATAGACCATATGGTCACGCAAGGATAGTTCAAGGAGGAATATTGGGTGTTCACGAATCGGTCATCAATGGAGGTACAGACTACATGGTGCCGGTTCTGGACTTCTCACCCTTACCACAGATGATTATACCAAATAGATCAGACTGGGACAATGGTGAGCCCTTCAAAGGGCTTTCGGTCTACACTGATGGCTCAAAGATGGAACAAGGCACAGGTGCCGGATTCTATATTGAATCATTACAGATACGCAAGTCTCTCCGACTTGACGACAACTGTAGTGTTTTCCAAGCAGAATTACTGGCAATTGAAAGGGCAGCAAGATTTCTATCAAGTGAGAACATTCCGGTGACCACGGATATAAACTTCTACGTAGATAGTCAGGCAGCAATGAAATCAATCATGTCACACACTGTCAAATCCAGGCTTGTGCTGAGTTGTAGACGCTCACTAGATAACCTCAACGACCACGTCGTCCGTCTCTGCTGGGTTCCCGGACATAGTAATGTCAAAGGAAACGAGATAGCAGATGAACTGGCTAGAAATGGTTCGTCCTTGGAAATCGATAGAGCTGACAACTTAGTAAAACCACCGATTGGCACGTTTTATAGACTGATTGAATCAAGAAAATGGTCACAGATGAACGTAGCATGGAATAGTTTGTCAACCTGTAGGATCGCCAGGGCCATATGGCCAAAGATCGATAGGGGCAAAACCAGAACTCTATTAGAGCTAAACAAGGCAGAAATTCGAACTTTGATAGGTATCTACACAGGGCATTACTACACTAGGAGTAGGATCTCAAGATGGCAGTTGGACATTGAAGATCACTGTCGATTATGTGAGGATGAGGAGGAAATAGAATCTATTGAACACATAATCTGCAGATGTCCAGCGCATTGTGTACACAGAAATAAATACCTTGGAAGTTATTTCATCAGTAACATAGAGGATATTGCAACCCGCACCATTTACGACCTTTTGGGATTCTCAAAAGGACTAAATCGGATCAGGGGTGGCTAATAAGGAACATGGATGTAACCGCATAAACAGTTGACGACTAACAAAGAAAGAGAGCCATAAAGGCATACCACCATCGGTATACCGGATGACTCTCGACAAATTTTCTTACCTAGTCGTCAACCATTGGAAAACACCCACACACAGAAATACTAAAACACACCTTCATATTCTCCTACCCCCATATCCCTTTCCAATATCCCCTTACTTCCCTCACGTCTCATCTATCATCTATCACCAATCACTCCTTCCTAAATCCCATCACTCCCTATCCCAACTGGGTCTCCGACTGGTCCTTTAAATCAAACCAAACCAAAACGATAACGTAGATGAAACAATTAAAATAATTTTTGTCGGTAAAGATTTGCGTGAAGTAACACAAAAATTACTCAAAAATTTAATCAAAATGTCGTGAATATTGTACACACGTGTGAAATACAAACAATATCAAATATACATAACTCAATGTACATAGATTACACAAGCGAAACTGAATATTTTAAAATCTCTAAATACGCGAAAGAGCGAAGGAGCCGATGGCATTATATCTATCGATCTCAGAAACAGTGCGAATCGCCTAACTACTAACTAAATAACTACCTTGCCCTTTTTGTTGATTTTAGTAAGGCGTCCGATACCCTGTCCCATGAAAAATTAATAAACATAACGGAAAAAAGTGGAATAAGAGATCAAAGTTTAAATTGGTTCAAAAATTCTTAACTGGGGCCAATTATGTGTATAATATACGCTAATGAAATGGTAAAAACATTAAAAGATAGTACATAATAGTCTCCAATAAATGCATACACGCTGCAACACACACAATGCAAAAGGAATTGGACAAGCTAACAAGATGGTGTAACGATAGTGGGTTAATCATAAAAGCTACAAAAATAAAAATCATGCATATAAGACCCCGTCATATTCCGCACACCAACATATCACTCACATTGTCTACACCAATCATTTAGCAATACCGATACTTCAATACTCGATGACTCTTGTACGACGAAAATTGAGCTAGTTGAAACATACAAGTACCTGGGATCCATATGGACATTAACTTAAAATGGAAAACGCACGTAGAAACCCTTCACAAAAAGCTGCGAAAATCGTAATATGCACTTTACCATCTAAGCAATTGCTCCCCGTATTTTGTACTAAAACAGGCGTATTTTGCTCTATCGGAATTATACCTAAGGCACGGGATAACTACATGGGGCAACGCGGCATACTGCAGGACACTCCAGTTGGCACAGGACAGACTCGTAAAACTGTTAAACAAAAAACAGCAACACACATCCAACATTAAACAATTATACAAAGATCTACAAATGCTACAAATGCAACGAATAAATCACCAACAAAATACAAGAAGGAAAACAGAAGGACGATATACAATTCCAAGTTACAGGAACGATTACGGCAAATATTCCCTGGCCATTACTTTACCATAACGCTTAACCAACTGCCATTGCATTTATTAGATATTAGAAATTCTATAACCGGAAATAAGTTAATTAAAAACATATATTAAATAACATATAGTTTAATAAACACACTTATATTTTTTTATTTTTAAACTTTGTAATTTCAAAGATAAAACAATGTATATGCACAATTAGTCCATGTTCAACCTGCAGACAAGCCTCATTGGCTTCGCGGGTTTTATAATAAGATAAATTGTAAATCCATATAATGCTCAATAAAAAAAATAGAAAAAAATTAAATGATCTGAATACAAATAAAAAGCTCATGTTGCACTGGTGATTGAACGCCACAGACATCATAATAGGGCTCAAGAGGAATTCATTATCGCCTCTCAGCTGTACATTTGCAACACTTCTTCCCCCCTTTCACCATTCAAGTCGGACACTACTCTCTCCCCCTGGCTTACCAATGAAGATCTTTGCAATGATCTCCCTCGGCCACCCACGTACATTTTCGAATACTCACATTCGCACATACATACACTTCCTCATTTCCAACCCTCCCCCGCCCCTTCCTCATCCACACATCAACTTGTCCGCGTCATGAAATATGATACCCCAAAAACAAATGTGTGTTCGAAATCTAGAGGATTCCTCTGAGGAATATGTGCGATTCCTCTTGAGTCAGTAAATACATTTGTTTTGCAGTGGGTACGGTACCATAATTCCAAGTCTTATTCCCCCTTTCCCCATCCAAGTTGGACACTGCTCACCCACCCCTGAAGCACCAACGAAGATCTTTGCAACGATCTCCATCGGCCAGCAACTCAGCCAATCGATTGAAATTACACGTACATTACACATTACATTTGCATACGTACACACACATTTACACACATTCGAGTATATTACATTCACATATACTTACATACATTCGCACATACTTACACTTCCCCATTACCAACCCTTCCCCACCCTCCCTCGTCAACCACAACGTGTCCGCGTCGTGAAATATGATACCCCCCAAAACAAATGTATGTTCGAAATCAAAATTAATTACACATATTCCTCAGAGAAATTGCTCTAATTACCTCATTAACACATGCGCCGACAAAGGGATTCCACATATTCCTCTGAGGAAAGCCATTATTCCTCAGAGGAATCCTCTTGATTTCGAACTTGAGATTGAGATAGCGCACGAATTGTTTGGCCGACTGGCACACTTTTAACAGTTGTAGGAGTTCGGTTAAGTGTTCTCTGTGTCAACAGAAGCACCATTCTTTGTTGCATTTGAAAGATATCCCAACGAAACGGAAGTCTTACAACCCTCCTGCGAACACTGATCTTTCTAATGCATCGTTGAATTCAAGATCTCATTCCTCGCAAGTACCACCAGATAATGTTAGTGGTCCATTAACTTCGACTGCTGCCCGCTCGCTGCAGACATTTGCAACTCAATTGTAAACGAATGCATACCCTACTGTCCTTCTAGGGACAACAGTGGTGGATGTATGTGTCCATAAACTGAGATGCTCCGCTAAAGCTCTCATAGATCCAGCATAGCAAGCAACCTTCATTTCACGAAAACTTCAAAAGAAACTTTCATTGAAATTGTTGGTTTAAATGGTGCTGTATCTACTGTATCGACTAGATATGTCGAATTACCATTGGTTCTTCTATTGATCCTCATTTTGAAGTTATCACGGAAGCTGATGTTGTCGAAAAGCTTACCGGTCGTTTACCAACATACCCGTTGGCCCAATTTTTAGATTGTCCTCTACCCGAAATAACGATGAGTGATCTCAAATGTTCTCTTATGGCCTTATTGTTAGGAGTAGACGTATATTCGAAGATTATGCACATTATTGCACAGCGAACTGTTTTTGGGAGAATAGTCACCGGCAAGATCTCCCAACCAAAACCATTACAATCGGTTGTAGCCATCTGTGGCTGAATGAGCAACTATACCGATTTTAGGAGATCGAAGAGATGCCTAAGGTATCTTATATTTCGGAAGAAGATAAGTTTTGCGAAGATCTATACCGCAACAACACATATCGAAATTCAGATGGTAGATGCGTTGTTTCACTCCCTTTCAAGTGTGAGTATCTTTTTGAACTGCAATTGACTCAGTCTCGGAAAGGTGATTGTTTGCGTAGCAAGGATGAAAATAAATAAAAATACGAAAATTTAATATTTTCAAATAAAACTCAATTTATTGTCGTAAACAATATTACCTTTTGTACAAAAGTTTGTGAGGGTGTTGTCTGGACGAAATTCAAAGAACAAGAGATTTACAATATAACGAGTGAAACTAAAGCAAAGCTTAGATGGAGAAAGGCGGCTCTCAGTGCATTCGCTACTCGTTAGAAGGTGTTACTACTCTTTTTATGCGTAATATCACAAAGTCGTATGAAGAAAGTAGTAGACAAAATCTAACGTAGGGGAATAAATAAAGGAATGTCATTTGACCGTAGGCCGCACACTAAGAAAAGGTGGAAGTTGAGAATGACAACATTTGTAATTAAACATTGCCGCCCGCCTTGCAACATCCCGCTATGTTGTAAAGAAAATTAAACAATTTCAATCAAACCCTAATGTAATATAAATATGTATATACACTTATTGCTAAGGGAAATAAAAGGGGTATTTGTCAGTTTTCATGAGCATTTATTTTCGATTTCATT
This sequence comes from Polietes domitor, assembly GCA_947397865.1. Classification (NCBI taxonomy): domain Eukaryota; kingdom Metazoa; phylum Arthropoda; class Insecta; order Diptera; family Muscidae; genus Polietes; species Polietes domitor. The sequence continues at coordinate 97,299,173 of OX377618.1, forward strand.
TTTCTTACATACTAATTAACAATAACCCTATATAGCTCGTAGAGCCCAGATTCGCAGTACCACAGCTCGTAGAGACCATAAGTACTGCTGACCACACCATAGACGTCGACGACCCGTAAGCCTTGATGTGGTCCTACTCCTACCCTAACTATGCTGGACATGGACCTGATAGGACCCAGCCAAACATGGTGAGTTGTGCCCAAGGAAAACCGGGACTCGAATATATTTGTGTGCGCATAACTCTAGGATACACCTCGGGACCCAGTACTAGGCCGATATGTCCCGCACGAAAGAACTGGGGATCGGCTAATTGGAGCCCCATGAAGTGTTCCCGGACACTATCCGTTGCAGACTCCGACGGAGTCACCACACGCGTCAAATCGGTCACCCTTGCCGAAAAAACCAGTGCTGCGCTGCGTCATACGACGAAACGGCAGTCATCCGACAGAAAGTGTCCTGGTTCACCGCGGCAGAGCTTAGCTGAAGTTTTTGGACCAAAGTCCTACACACCAGACTATGTCCCGCGCAGGGATCCAGGACAGCCCTGACCGGAATCAACCGATTCGGCAACTTCAACCGAATGACCATCGTGGGCCCTAGCGTAACTATGGGCTGAATGGCCATTATTGGTACTGACGCAGCAATATTGGTGGGACGCGAAGCATCCGACGGCCGTAAGCCGTTTTTCCGAGAGGCGGCAATGGGTGGACACGATGCGACGGACGGACGAGAAGAAGTAGGTTTAGGTTTAGGGGCGCTCGTTTTTGACTTATTTGGACGTAGTCCGTTTGAGCTATCAGTGGCTGGAGAGGAGTGCAATAGGGTATGATGGTCCCTGCCGCATTTCTTACACCTACCGATGGATCTGCAACCTCCACGCTCATGGGAAGCACCAAGACAATTGGAGCAAACCCGATGCAGAACAACCATGCGCAGCTTCCTCTCCAGCTTCATTCCCCTAAACTTCTCGCAATCACGCAAATGGTGATTCCTCTTACAAGCCACACACGACGGTTTAGGACGACGACTATTCGAGCCCGGAACGTTAGACGCCGTGACATCAGCAGGAGCTGAATCAACCCCAGGCGGCGGGACAACTGAGAGCGCCGGTATGACACCCTGAAAGGGCGCGACGACTGGGGTTATCCCGACGTCAGGGGCCTGCTCGACAGCTGGAACCGGCTCATTCGGAGCCGTTACCATGTCTAACTGAACTTCGGCGGAGCCTTTTTCCTTGTCAGACATGGGGACGTCATCCTCGTAGTCAGGGAGGGACACAAAGAGCGATCGGATGCTTTCCATTGTTCTACGAAAATAGAAATGGCGCGATAGTATTACGAAAACGCTTTAAATTACTGGGTCAAAGTGACCAGCTTTACTATAGGTCGTCTTACAACACCGTTTCCCGTTCGAATATCCGCGACTCTAACGCGACCGTCGATACCCGGATGGACGTTATTTACCCGACCTAATTTCCACGAAGTGGGAGGCAGTTGTTCGTTTCGAATAACAACTAAATCGTCTATTTGAACATCGCGCTGCGGAAATTTCCATTTATATCTTTTATGCAAACTTTTCAGATACTCATCTTTCCACCGTAGGCAGAATTGCTGAGTTAAAGCCTTAATTTTCCTAAATCGATTCACGATGTGCAATGGCGCTTCTTCTATGACCGGCTCCGGTGGAGCCAGGATCGGCGACCCTATCAGAAAGTGACCCGGCGTAAGCGCCACCGGATCATGTGGATTGTCAGACATAGGACACAGAGGACGGGAATTTAAACAAGCTTCGATTCTGGAAAGAACCGTTGAAAATTCTTCAAACGTATATTTGAAGTTTTGTGCTTGCTTGCGGAAATGCAGCTTAAAGCTTTTCACAGCAGCTTCCCAAAGCCCTCCCATATGAGGGGCTCCGGCAGGAATGAACTGCAATGAAAGTTCTTGATACTGGAATGCGGAACAAACCTGATCTCGACTCTCACGAAGCACACACTTGAAATCCCGTTCCAATTCCCTAGAAGCACCAACGAAATTAGTGCCGTTGTCCGAAAATATAGATTTTGGACAACCACGACGAGAAATAAATCTATGAAATGCGGCTAAAAAAGGTTGTCGTTGACAAATCTGAAGTAGCCTCGAGGTGTATTGATTTCGTAGAAAACCAAACGAAGACGCAAACGTAACCTTTTGTTATTCTACATGCCCTACCAGTAAAAGATTTAACTTCGAAAGGACCCGCAAAATCTACGCCAGTAGTGACAAAGGGCCTTGTGATAACAGTTCTCTCCGGAGGAAGAGCGGCCATAATTTAAGTGCAAGATCGTCTTCTGTCTAACCAGCAACGTTTGCAACGATTGATGGTCGTTCTGACTAAAGATGTCAGACGTGGAATCCAATATTCAATACGCAGAATGCAAAGCATTAATTGGTTTCCACCATGAATAGTTATCACATGAACAAACTGTACTAAGAGCTGAGTAAATCTACTAGCATAAGGCAAAATAATTGGATGTTGCTCGGAATATGACAGACTGGGCGATCTAACCAGTCTCCCGTGTAGCCGCATGGACTCCGCTTCATCCAGGAATGGATTTAGCGGCAAGAGCGAACTCTTACGATCTAATAATCTTTTTTGCAACAAACAATCATATTCATCCGCGAATAATGCCTTCTGAGCCAGTGAAGCCAGACGTAGCCTGACGGCTTTCAGCTCAGAACTCGAAATAGTCGAATCTCGGAAAAGATTATGACCCCTATGAGAAGGACGAGTTGTATAAAAATATCGATCCCAAGACGAAAATCGTTCAAGGATATCCTCATAGTTCGTAAAGAACGATGCATGAATCTTGACAGCACGTAATTCAATATCGGTGTCGAGAGGAGCTAAATCCCTAATATCCCAGCGCTATCTAAGCGGAGCCATTGTGGTCCATGCCACCAAATCTGAGACGTGGCTAGCTCTGCAGGCGAAAGCCCGCGGCTACCTAGATCAGCAGGGTTATCCTCAGACCGCACGTGATACCAATTGTGGCCACCTACATTCTCCTGAATCCTGCATACACGATAAGCAACAAATGTAGTCCACGTGCAGGGAGTTTTTCTAAGCCAAGAAAGGACGATCGTAGAATCAGTCCAACAGTAAACTCTTTGAAGATCTATATCTATTTCCCTCATGATGGTTTTCAACAACTCGGACGCCAACACAGCGCCACAAAGTTCTAAACGTGGCAAAGAAATTGATTTAAGTGGGGCAACTTTCGTTTTACCCGAAAGTAAATGAGTAGTAATATCCCCATTCGGTGCTACAATTCGAATGTAGACCACCCCCTCGTATGCCTGTTCTGAGGCATCAGAAAAAACATGAAGTTCAGCTGAGCAACTGGGAGAATATCGAACCCACCGAGGAATCTGAATGGAATTCACTTCCTGGTAGGTATCTACAAACCTCTGCCATTCAAGTTCCGTCGTAGACGGAAGTGAATCATCCCACCCAATATTGTCCAGCCAAATTCGCTGCATAATTATCTTTGCCAGTACTATCACCGGGCCTAACCAACCTACAGGATCGAACAATCTCGCAATAGTGGACAACACTTCCCGTTTTGTATAGTTAGATTTTCGCTCGAGAGGAGAATGCCTAAAGGCTTAGAACTACTAGCTTCCACGAAAGTGAGAAGCTTCGCATCGACTAAATGTTCCGTAGGAAAACATTCTAAAATAGTCCGGTCATTCGACGTCAATTCGAATTTCGCAGAAGACAAAGCTGAAATTAATTGATCACGAGAGGTCAATGCAGTCTCCAGATCATGGTAACCCGTTAAAACGTCGTCAACGTACATGCACTTTCGTAGAATGTATGTAGCATGGGGAAATTCGTCTTCAGAGTCATCGGCCAGTTGTAATAACGTCCGTATGGCTAGATATGGAGCACAGTTAACTCCAAATGTCACCGTCTGCAGCTCATAATCTTGAACAATATTTTGAGGAGAATCCCTAAAGAGTATTCGCTGCAGAGGAGTATGGGCCGAATCGACTCTAATCTGGCGGTACATCTGAGTGATATCGAAGTTGAAAATGAATCTAAATAGTCTCCACCTCAGAATGAGGAGAACTATATCTAATTGCAAGGTCGGACTTATATGAAGAATATCGTTAAGACTCTTCCCATTTGATGTTTTATTTGAGGCGTTAAAAACCACTCGAAGTTTGGTAGTCTTTTTATCCGGGTTAATTACCGGATGATGAGGCAAGTAACATACTGTGGGGGTTGCCGAAGAAGGGGCTGAAACTGGCCTCATATGGATCAAGTCCAAATATTCCCTTACCACCCCGTCATAAACTGTCTTGATATGTGGTTTTCTCAGGAGAGAGGCCTCGTTGCGCAGAAATTGTCGTAAACAATTTCCCTTGATTGTCCTAAGTCCAGTTGTCCGCAGAATTCAGATTTAATGGGAAGTGTAACAATATATCTCCCCTCCGAATCTCAACGGGTGGTCAGTTTATAATTGTCTTCACAAAATTTGTCAGAAGGAGAAAACATAGACCTTCTCGGGGTCTCCTCAAGTTCCCAAAATCGAAGAAGATTCATGTTAAGATTATCTTCTTCGGCGAACTCAATGGAGGTAAAAAAACTCGAATGTAAGAAGAGGAAACGGGACCAGTAATGATCCGGCCAAAGACCTTGTTTTGCTCGAACAATGAGCCTAATACGTTTTGAAGAGTTGCTTCCAAAAGAACTCTCGGATAAAGATCTGCTCCCAGTAAAAGGTCCACAGGTCGACAATCAAAAAGATGCGTGTCGGCCAAACGAATATTTGGCAAACGAGAAGTCACATCTGATTTCGTTGAAAAAGATAGCAAGTTGCCCGAAATATGCGGAAGAACTAAGGCATTAGTTTCCAACAACAGCGCCGTATCCAAAATAGACCCTATACACAAAGAACATAGCCGAGAATGACTGATTTATACCCGATATTCTAGCCTGAGTGGAACTGGCCGGAATGTTGAGGCGATTTTGTAATCGTTCCGTAATGAACGAAGCCTCTGACGCCGGGTCGATAAGAGCCCGAGCTGGGTACGAAGTACCTTGGTGTACGATATTTACCATCGCTGTCCCTAATAACACAGCTCTATCCTGCGAAGCACGATATACCTGTCTATTTATAGCACCAGATGAACCTCCAGAAGAAGTTGACGGCAGCGAAGGATTCACAAATGGAGGATTAGTATGCTGGGTGATCGGAACCAAACTCCCCGCAGGATTCGCTACAACAGCCGAACCATCAGAATTCGATGTCTGGCGATGCACAAGAGTATGATGTCTCTTCTCGCACTTTCCACATTTGTGAATACTTCCACACTTCCTAGCTTCGTATCCACGCATCAAGCAATTTACACAGCAGTGATGACGTTTGATGGTGTCAAACTTGTCGGAGACCGAAAGGCCCCCAAATCGTGGACTATCACGAAGTTGGTGAAATTGTCTGGGACAGAGAAAACACAGTTTGTTTTGATGAGAACGAGAAGATCCAGATGAGCCTGCATTTGTAAAATGCGCACCCACCTTCCTACCGTCGGACTTTTTCGTGGAATCGATACCCTTTATGTCACGAAGACATGTCAGAGTTTGTATTCTTTCCGTAAGAAAGAGATCCAAATCTTTCCACGAAGACAAAGCCGACTTATTCTTCACACTCTGTTCCCATAACGTTACACTACTTTTGGGCAATCGCTGAATACACAAAAAAAAACTAATATAGGATCCCAACTATCCGTGGCTACGTCATAAATGGACATTGCAGAAAGACATCTATTTATTCCGCGTTGCAAATATTTCAAACCTAAGCTACTTTCGCTATCAAGGATCGGAAGATCAAAAAGCATCTTGAGCTGGTTGTTCACCAAGATGCGAGTGTTATCAAACACATCTTTCAAGGCTTTCCAGGCTAGAATAAAACTGCGATGGGTGAATGGAAATTTGGATACAATTTCGCGAGCCTCACCGCTCGTTTTCCTAATCAAATGACATAGCCGTTCATTGTCACTTAAGCGGGAGTTATTAATGTATACCGCTGAAAAAAGATCCCTAAATGTAGGCCATGAGAGGAAATCGCCATGGAAAACGTCAGTATCGCATGGCGGCAACGAAAGGCCGTGAGCCATACTGTTGCTGCCCCCACATTGCTCCTGCTGCTCCCTTATCGATTTCGATCGATCAGAAGGAGAATCCAAGTGATCTGTCGAATATGTATCCGTAGAAGTACGGGGCGGAGTCGGAGGGGATGACTTCAGCGGAGCTCGAAGTTCATCCAATTTCCTATTAATAGCAGCGAGGACACGTACAAATACCCTATACGCTACATCATATTTGCTGTCAGCAGAATCTATGTCCTCCTTCTCCGCATCCTGAGCAGTTTGGAGATGACTACGACACTTATCGTACATGTCCTTAACATTACTCCATAATGTTCTCGCTTCTGAACCCTGTATATCAAGGGAATATATGTCGAGGTCTTCATCCCGTAGGGTACTGAAGTTCGCATCAAAGTTTACCATAGCATCAGTTGCTCTGATAAAGAAGTCGAGTGGAGTAGAGGCATATTGAACCAAGCGAGAATTAAGTAAAACCCAAAAAAAGTAAAAACTTTGCTAAATGTATTAAAAAATACCAGGAAAATACACGTAAGTGTCAACTGAATGAAAACTATTCAAAGTTATCCAAAAAATATTTCAGAAAGAAATCCAAAAACATTCACAGTGTACCGAAAAATACCCTGATTATTTTGAAAAAGCACGAAAATGCTAAACGAATGAAAGATGTCTAGCAATAAGGTAGAACGAAACCCCAAAAATAGTCCAATGTATCGAAAAATACACTGAATTTTCAAAGCTGAGCTCGAAATCTTCCCAAATCAGTTAAAAATACTAAAAACTGAGTTAATTCGAACACGCCCAACCAAATTTCAGCAAAATGTATCGAAAAATACACGAAAATTAGTTCAGTCACGAACTTTGGCCAAATTGCTATTAAATTTAACAAAAATTTTAATTAAAAATTATTAAACCTCACAGATTTTTTCCCAGTGTATCGAAAAATACACGAAATTTTATTTAGAAGCACGAAAATGCCCCAAAATATTTCTCTGTAAAAGAAAGTCAATGGAAAAATCGGGAAAAAATATAAATTCCTATGTATGTTCACTTGACCGAGAGTAGGGTGCACGGACTGTATGATGCACGCAATAAATGTACGCTCGTATCAAGCAAAAAATCAAAAATAAACCGAAAACCGAAAATTTTTTAAAATATTTTTCTGACAGTGTAGAAGACCGACTGTAGGGTACACAGTGTCGCGAAACCAAAATTTTTACTATATCCGGATAGTCCAACAATAATACTACCCGAGATACGAAACGAAAAAAATTCGATAAAAAATTTCAAATGTCACCAAGAACGACCCACGCTAATAAATTTCAAATCTCACCGAGAACGACCCGCGCTAATAAATAAGAGAAAATATATGTATGGCTGTGTGTGTATTGACGTACGTATGTACTCTTTCATACGCTGATCGTTGGGTATGATGATGTTGTTTTGCAACTTCGAACCGTATGGTAAGCAAATGTATGTTGTTGTTGTTTTGTTTATTCTTCTTTTAACCGAGAGTAATGCAATTACTCGTTTGAATACATATGCTTTGTTGTTGCAAAAAACCACCACCGATCAACGTTGAAAACCCAGCACTTTATTTATCTGTTTCAATAATTATTAACAGCACTCTTTTCTCTTATTTCACTCACTGATAAATATTTTGAATATGCGTAGGCAATATTTTAATATTTATCTTTATTTTCGCGTAACGAAAATATGTTCTAATGTACGGATGTATGTCCGTCCGTCTGGATGTATGAGAATCACACAAAGACACAAACCGACGCGGTACCGATGTTGTAAAACGACCGTTTTATTATTATTTGTATGGAAATATATTTCTTTATAAACAAACAAAACGCGATATGATCACTTTTAAATAAAACTGACAATACGCACCTTTTGTTAATAATATATATGATGGAAGCAAGTATCCGGTTCGAAGGACCAATGTTTGCGTAGCAAGGATGAAAATAAATAAAAATACGAAAATTTAATATTTTCAAATAAAACTCAATTCAATTTATTGTCGTAAACAATATTACCTTTTGTACAAAAGTTTGTGAGGCCGTTGAATGGACGAAATCCAAGAGATTTACAATATAACGAGTAAAACTAAAGCAAAGCTTAGATGGAGAAAGGCGGCTCTCAGTGCATTCGCTACTCGTTAGAAGGTGTTACTACTCTTTTTGTGCGTAATATCACAAAGTCGTATGAAGAAAGTAGTAGACAAAATCTAACGTAGGGGAATAAATAAAGGAATGTCATTTGACCGTAGGCCGCACACCAAGAAAAGGTGGAAGTTGAGAATGACAACATTTGTAATTAAACAGTGATATTTCTCAATTTTTGAGAAATGAAGCCCGTTTCTTGAAAAATCCCCTTTTAAAAACTCAGTATGACTTTGTCATTGAATAGTATTCTTCTCTGGTACATATGACGAAAGTTCATCCAGAGGAGCCACGTTTTCGAGAACCTCGTATTATCTACCCCATCACGCTGTTTTTAAGCCAGACAGTGTAACCACTAAACTTCGTGTGGTTTTTAATGCCTCGAACCCTACGTCCAATGGCGTAAGCCTGAATAATATTTTGCATACCGGACTCGTTTTACAAACAGATTTGATGATTTTGGTTCTCCGGTTGAGACTTTTTCGGTATGACTTCAATGCTAACATCGAAAAGATGTACAGGTAAGGACCCAGAAGATGATATCTGAATTGGACACAGTAACGTTTGGAGTGAATTGTGCCCCATATTTGACTATTCGAACCTTGTTAAAGATAACAGAAGATTTCGAAATGCAGTGTCCTCTAGCAGCCCAAATTATTAAAAAGCAGATGTATGTTGATGACGTGCTGCACTATTACTATCCAGAGGCAATGAAGTCCGTTATGAGCATGCACTCCGAGCGGCTTTCGACTATGAGTGACGCAGTTTCGTTTCCCACCAAAAGTCAGGGAAAAGTGTATCTGAAAGTGTTGGTACTTTTGCGACGATACCATGCAATAAGTGCAGTATGCACTGTCCATATGATGATTCCAAAATTATGTGCTTTTTCCTTTTAGGTATTGACAAATCTGAAAAGTAAAACTGAAATGAAAATTCGATCCTATTGTCAACACTTACTTGCTCCACGTGCTGTTTATTTGGGAGATACGTTTTATACCTGCCGTACGAAATCCAGAAACAATTCAGAAACTTTTATTCCCTTGAGGTAGATGGTTAGTCGAAGCTAATAAAACGTGTGTTGATGAATATGCCAGTTGAGAAGCGTGTTCTCCACATGGATAACAAGTTAATTGGCACATCTCCTTTGTTACCTTTATTCTATTGCATTGACAGGCCGTGAATCAGTGATGTCTACTATGACATGAAAGAAAGCGCTTAATACTCTATTCATGTCAGTGAGTCTAGATACGCAAAAAAATAGGCGAAATGATTATTCGTACAAGCGTGGGCAGAGACTTTGCAAAAATATGAGGGATCGCATGTAGATGGCGTGAATGAACTATACCTCAAAAGGGCACTTTACATCTGGTGGCGTGAAAGACGATCAGGTTGAAAACAAAGGAAGATTGAATGAAACGTAAATAGATTGGTTACGTATAACCAATCTGCTAAACGCTGTAAATTAGTTTCGGAACTTTTTCTTTATAACAAGAATCGGAGTCTATTTAGTACGACGAATATTTGAGTGTAATCGCCCCTACATAGGCCGATTCACACGATACCAATGGTAATTGGGCAGTTCACACAATACTACGTTATACTAGAAAGAGGTCAATGTAGACGTAAATCTACAGAGTAAGACAAATTTTGGTGTTATATAGGAATGTGGCCAATAAATATGTTGTATTCAATAATGCCCGCCTTGAGACCTTTCAGGGTGTGGGAGTTCCCCACGTGAGCATTCAAAGAGTCAGCCTCGCACATCACCTTTTTCGTCCAATCGGACGCAACGGCGAAGTTTTGTTGCGTGCCTGGCTCGGTGTACGGCGAGCGTTGCATATCCAATCAGAAAATGTTATCGATATTACATACCAGAGTAGCGTTCCCATATCCACCCACGGGGTATGTTCACTGCAGGTTGTTAGACGTGTAGGGAAAAGCAGAAGAAGTGAAGATGCCACCAGTAAAGGAATTCTTGGTGCCTCTGAAGCAACCGCTAGAAAATTACCTGTATCTGTGTCTGTGTGTTTAAATTAAAGTGAGTGCGTTTGTATAGAAGTAGTGCAGAATGTGATGTTTATTGGTTGTCTTTTTTTTTGTTTACTGTAGCCGACAACCTCGAACAAAATATGAAATGGTTGAACCTGGGATCTTTGACGGGATATAGTTCCCTCGCACCATCAATATTTCCACCACATCCTCAGCAATTGTCAGGAACGATTGGGGAACAATGTCCAGATCTACAAAGAGAGTAAAAACGAAAGTATTTAATACAATAGGAAAAAAGATCATATACATATAAAATCTATGTCGGAAAGAAAGGTAACCTCTATATGTTTATTGTGTGTGAACCTGAGAGTGAGCTACTACCGGTAATTATAAATCGGTCACAGTACGTCAACGGAAGCATTAACTAAGAACGAAGAAAAAAAACACCCGATTTGTTTTTAGAATAAGATAGATAAAATATTTTTTTTTTGTTTATTGTGAAAGGGATAATACCTTGAAAAGTTAATTTCAGTAGAAAACAGGCAAGGGAAAAATAAATTAGATTTATTTAGGCGACGATATCTTGGGTTAGTTACAAAAAGGCGAAAAATCGCTGAAAATTCACCATTAAGAGAGCTCTTTTAGTAGGTACGAATAAAGTAAATTGCGGGCCGGAAATGCGGTCGATATCGAAGGCTTTTCAGAAATCTTGGTTATTGATCTCAGGATTTAGCCTAAACTTAATCAGGTATTATTCGTTAGTAGGTGTCAAAAGAAAAAAGGATTTGTGTATTAGGGTTATATTTAATGTTAAGTAGATAAAGATTGAGATTATTAAATAAAATGTTTATTGTCGTATAATAGAATGTTGTGATAAGTGTTATTTGTTAGAGAGGTCTGCGTAACAGCATGAGGTGAGTTTGGTCTGAAGTGTGTTTCCCACACACTTCACTTCGGGGCTAAAAAATCTATTTTGTGGAACAGTCGAGACGAGGATGGGAGGGCTACGTGGCACACTGGTCCCAAATCAATTTTTTATGGCATAAAGTCGAAAAATAAACATACAGTCTTGTAATTTTGCACACTTGTAATTTTGCATATCATACGCAAAAAATAAAAATAAAATTGGGCCAATCGGACTACGCCCACTACCACCTCCCATATAAACTCTATATATAACCAACATAATTATCAACCTGTATTGGTACAGGGCGACCAAAAACAAAATTTTATGAAAGCTTAAAAGAATGAAGAGTTGTTTATTTTGACGAAATGTGTTTTTCTAAACATTATTACAAAAGCAAAATATAGCAAACAAATAGTATACATTAAACTGCAATTTAAATAATTATTTCAAGAAATAAAGTAAAATGTATACATGTGTACAAAACGATGAATGATGTTGTATACCATTTTAAAGGCACTTTCAATACCTTTTAAATAAAATATTGATGGGTCTCGTACATAAAACTAATTCAGAGATATAATCATATATATGTCTATGGCTAATCAAAAACTGTGCTAAAATAAAATGACAATTTTTGGAGTTTGCCGAAAAATGCTGACGAGATATTAATTCCACCATAAAGTACAACATCAGACGAACACTTTTACATTTACACTTTGAGTCAAGTTGAGTCATGCATATTCTTTTGGTCCACGACATTTATAGATTATGTTCTCTACAAATCACAAAATTACAATACCTATGAATACTTACAAGACCACAATAATCATAAAATGTTAAATATAATTTTTCAACTACTAACTCTTGCCGTCAATTTTCATAATTAATGATTAATGATTTTAATTAATTTGTAAAACTGCTTTATATCAAAATTAATCCCACTTTTTTGGAACCGCAAGGTTTAAGTACCATTCAGGCTTGTGGTGTTGCTACCTAATTTTCTCCAGTATATTTTCTTGATTGCTTGGAGTGTTGCCATAAAGAAAATATATACACATTTACCACTTTCCAATTTTATTTTTTTTTAATTTCTGCCAAAAAAATGTATTTGGGACCATAGTGCGTGGGAGGCTAAACACCAAAGTCTCGGTGTCAGTGTGAAGATTCCCTTATGTGTAGGGTAATATCGTGTTACTTTTTATTTTAAATTTTCTGTACATCTCTGGGTTGCAGTTTGGCGGGTTGAGAATCCACCATCTGAGAGTGCTGAATCTTGTACCAAACATAAAACTTTCAAACGATGCTGAATTACAAACTGAAATGGTCGAACGTGGATACGATGAAGAGTACGTTGGAATAGTTTGCGGAGAGTTTGTTGGCATGCAAAATCCTTACTCTTCAAAAGCAAATCGTTGGGATTGTAAAGTAAAACAAAATATAGAGGTGAATTATCCAACTATTATACCCGAATACAACAAACATATGGAAACGCATTTTGCGTTAATTGTAAGATCAATTTGTGGATGTCAACAACAAATACAAATTCCATATTAAACAATGAATACAAAATTAGAACTTATTTTGCTAAAACGATTTTGTTGTACCTGTCTGATAATTAATGCGTAACGCATAGGTCCTCCTCAAGGCGGATTTAAATTGTTTACCTGTAGAAGCTGAACTAAGCACCAAATGAAATTAGCATAATAAAAATTAGGGGTCATGCATTAGAGGGTTAAATGAAGTAAGCAGAGGTCAAAACATAAGAATCTTGGATAGCCAAGCTGCGATAAAGCCATTACTAATCCCACGGAGAAGTCGCGTACTACCGCGTACCATATTTAAACGTAAGTTTCAAAACCAACTTATGGCTGCACTTCCCCCTTTGCTTCATAGGCCGTCGAGGACTTCCAAAGACTATGTTCTGCGATAGTGGTCGACATTTCGTAGGTGTCAGTTATAAATTGTTACAGGAACACAACATCTTCCTTCAAAATGCTGAAAGGAGCCTTGCTGAGAAATATATATGGAAGTCAACAACAAATACAAATTCCATATTAAACAATGAATACAAAATTACAACTTATATTGCTAAAACGATTTTGTTATACCTGTCTGATAATTAATGCGTAACGCATAGGTCCTCCTCAAGGCGGATTTAAATTTTTTACCTGTAGAAGCTGAACTAAGCACCAAATTGAAAAAACAACTTCAGATTCGTGATCAGAGCTTTGAAATTAGCCTAATAAAAATTGGGGTTCATGCATTAGAGGGTTAAATGAACAAAGCAGAGGTGAGAACATAAGAATCTGCACGGATAGCCAAGCTGCGATTAAAGCCATTACTAATCCCACGGTGAAGTCGCGTACTATATTATAATGTAAGGAAGAGATAAAAAATTATCCACCAAAGGACAACTAGAAATCGCATGGGTCACTGTATGATCGAAGGTAATGAAAAGGCAGACGAAATGGTCAGAGGAGGATCAGGACTCGAATCTGTCAATATGGCAAGCGCCACCAAAGGGCAACTAGAAATCGCATTGGACACTGTATGATCGAAGGCAATGAAAAGGCAGACGAACTGGTCAGAGGAGGATCAGGCCTCGAATCTGTCAATATGACAAGCGCCAAGCCTTTCCAGGCAACGAAAATTGAGCTAGGGAAGTGGAATTCTACAGCCTATAGATTAACCTGGGACTCGTCCACAGTAGGTACGACCAAAGTCTTATGGGGTGTTCTCAATGAGAGCGAAACCAGACGACTGATGAGGCTGAACACTGGTAACTTACCCCTGAGATAGCATCTACGACGCATTGGGCGGTCGGACTCGGTTGAATGCCGGGGCTACCGGGAGGACACCGAAACAGTGGAACACTTTCTCTGTCACTGTCCTGCATTCTCGAGGCTGAGAGCCCATCACCTCTCAGGGTCAATGTACCTAACCTAGAGCACCTTAGGGACGAAATTAAGGAAGTTCATGATTGACACGGAATTCTCAAAAAAGGGAAAATTAAAATGAATGAGAATGATCTCTAACCTAACCTAAATCGGAAATGTATACGAGGATGTAAAGCTAGCACAATATTTAAATTTAAGTTTCAAAATCAACTTATGGCGGCACTTCCCCCTTTGCTTCATAGGCCTTCGAGGACTTCCAAAGACTATGTTCTCCGATAGTGGTCGACATTTCGTAGGTGCCAGTTATAAATTGTTACATCTTCCTTCAAAATGCTGAAAGGAGCCTTGCTGAGAAATATATATATGGAAGTCAACAACAAATACAAATTCCATATTAAACAATGAATACAAAATTACAACTAAGCACCAAATGGAAAAAACTACTTCAGATTCGTGATCAGAGTCTTGAAATTAGCCTAATAAAAATTGGGAGTCATGCATTAGAGGGTTAAATGAACAAAGCAGAGGTGAGAACATAAGAATCTGCACGGATAGCCAAGCTGCGATTAAAGCCATTACTAATCCCACGGCGAAGTCGGGTACTACCGCGTACCATATTTAAACGTAAGTTTCAAAATCAACTTATGGCGACACTTCCCCCATTGCTTCATATGCCGTCGAGGACTTCCAAAGACTATGTTCTCGACATCTTCCTTCAAAATGCTGAAAGGAGCCTTGCTGAGAAATATAGCCTCCACGGGTTTTCACGGTCAATTATACCTACCTATGGACCTCATATGGGAGGCAGCGGTCGAAAGTATGAAGTCCCACTTAAAAAACTGACGAATAATTTACCTTAGATGAATTATCACACTACTGGTCAAAATCGAGTCAGTTCTTAATTTAAGACCAATGTCTCAGGTTTCACAAAACCCGTCAGAACTCCTACCATTGACCCCAGATCATTTCCCTCCAGGCTCCTCTTGACGACCTTGTTGAAATCTAAATATGTGACAGAGCTTCAACGCAGGTACAAGTGGAAAACTTCTGGCAACAAATTGAAAGAAGACGACTTCGCCATAATTAAGGACGACGTTTTGCCTCCCACCGAATGGCGCATAGGCCGTACTACTAAGGTTTATAGTGGCAAAGATAACAATGTTCGTGTATCTGAAATTAAGACGCTAAACGGTACCATTGTACGCCCGGTCTTAAACTCTGCCTTTTACCAACGTCACCAATGCATCAATCGCAAGAGCAAAATACAAATAACACTACTCAACAAATTGAAAAAAATTTCATGTACTCCGGATGCGATAATTTTTTCTGTGTAGATAACCTTGACATGAGCTCGAAAAACGCAATAACATTTTTTTTTTCGTTTGGTTTTTTTTTTTTATTATTTTTTTTTTAAATTTTAAAAATTTTTTTTGGTTAATTTGTTTCGTCCGGCATAACTCGGGAACCACTAGCCCGATTTAATTGAATTAAATTTTAAAAAATTTAAAATTACAATTCCCTTAATCTGTTCATATATTGTTTTCCTATACAAGCAACAGTTTCCATGTTAAAAATGAATATATAAAGGAAAAAACTTATTTTTTGCCTAAAGATTTAATTTTTTTTTTTAAATCCATAAAAAATCCAAAATGAAAAAAAATGTCAAATCTTATTACTTTTACGTAAAGTCACATAACCTATGAGCAAAATGAGACAAAGATCATAAAAATCGATGCACGCGTTTCGCTTTTATTCGCAATTGAGTAAAGGTATGAATTTCAAAAATTTAAAAAATTTTTTTTTGGTTAATTTGTTTCGTCCGGCATAACTCGGGAACCACTAGCCCGATTTAATTGAATTAAATTTTAAAAAATTTAAAATTACAATTCCCTTAATCTGTTCATATATTGTTTTCCTATACAAGCAACAGTTTCCAAGTTAAAAATGAATATATAAAGGAAAAAACTTATTTTTTGCCTAAAGATTTAATTTTTTTTTTTTTAAATCCATAAAAAATCCAAAATGAAAAAAAATTTCAAATCTTATTACTTTTACGTAAAGTCACATAACCTATGAGCAAAATGAGACAAAGATCATGAAAATCGATGTACGCGTTTCGCTTTTATTCGCAATTGAGTAAAGGTATGAATTTCAAAAATTTGCTCGACATATGCACAACTTTGTCTATGGTAAGGTTTTTTCTTTTTTTTTTTTTGATTCTCAGAATTAACAAAACGGAATAAACAAAGGGTTATTTAATTTTTATGATTGCGTAAGCAAAGTAATAAACGCTAATAAATGTGCGTGAACAATTAAAAGGAAAAAAGGAAAGGGGACTTTTTTAATTATTTGGGTTTTCCGTTGGCTACCTGTATGATTTTTTTACAGAAATGCAACCCACATTTAAGGGTGGTCATTATTCGGAAAATTTAAGACTCACACATGGTGAAACAGGTATGTAGCCACCGTAAAAAAATATACACCCATTTATAAGTACCTGTCAGTAAAATACTAAACAATACACAGTATAAATAGGTCTTCATTGATCGATTTTACTCATTCAACAAGTGTCGACGAACGCGATAGTTAAAATGAGCAAACGTTCGCGAGGATTTGAATGCAATACCAATCCAAGTAATTTTTGTTACATGTGCGGAGAATAAGTTTCTGAAAAAAAACAAGCGTTGTTTTTCACCTAAATTGAGAGATTCATTTGAAGAGAGCTTCAATTTAAAGGTCTCAAACATAGATGAGCGGTGGACACCAAGTGCTCTATGTCCAAGGTGCTACGTACAGCTAGCTGACTCAAGGTAAGTGTAGATTACGAAATTCAAGAACATATATAACTTATTATTGAAATTCTTTCAGACGACAGCCGAGAATCATCATGCCAATGCTTTGGAGAGCTCCGCTTTGCCATGTAACAGATCGCTACTTCTGTCTTAGCAAAAAAACAGGCGTGGGAAAAAATATACGATGGACTTACGCTGCTGTTTCAACAGTGAATTTTCCAGTGCCATTTTCCGAAGAACCAGTGGACCCGCAACCGTCCGTTTCAAGATGGGCATCTAATAATGAGGCGATACATCCAACATCAGATCCGGAGACAGTAGAAACCACATCAGAATGCGAGTCAACATATACATTGCATGGAGGTCAACGCTTATGTTCCCAAGCAGAACTGAACGATTGGGTTAGAGAATTGAAACTCTCCAAGGAAGATGCAGAGTTGCATGCATCGCGCATGCAACAGTTCGGTTTCTTGGCTCCTGGTGTGGTGACAACAATCTACAGGAAGCGTCATGAACCATACGCAAGGTACTACACAAAAAAAGACAACATCTGTTTTTGTAAGGACATTCCCGGATTATTTGGTGAACTCGGGTACTCTTACGATCCAGGAGAGTGGCGTCTTTTCATCGACAGCAACAAGCAGAGCCTTAAAGCAATTTTACTGCACAACGGCAACGAGAAACCTTCGATTCCAATTGCTCATGCCGTTGACACCAAGGAAACATACGAAGTCATGGACAATCTACTAAAGTGCCTTAACTATGAGAGGCACGATTGGAAAGTTTGTGCCGACCTTAAGGTTATCGGTATCCTTTGTGGATTACAAGGTGGATTCACAAAGTACTGTTGTTTTCTCTGCCTTTGGGACAGCCGCGATCGTCAACATCATTACACCAGGAGGAGTTGGACAGAAAGAGTTAACTCATCCCCGGCAGCGACAACGTGAAATATACACCACTCATAAAAAAGAAAAATGTTTTTCTCCCACCTCTTCACATAAAGCTCGGACTCATAAAAAACTTCGTGAAAGCTATCAACAAAGATGGCGAAGCGTTCGCCTATTTAAAAACCATTTTTCCTCACCTTTCATCGGCAAAGATTAAGGAAGGCGTTTTCGACGGTCCGCAAATTAAAAAGTTGTTGCAAGACCAACAGTTTGAGCACATTTTATCACCAAATGAAGCTGCAGCTTGGAACTCATTTCGGCAAATTGTTTCCGGATTTCTTGGAAACAACAAAAGCTCAAATTACAGAGAGGTCGTCGAACAACTACTCCAAAATTATAAAAAAATTAGAGCAAATATGTCGCTTAAGATACATTTTCTACACTCGCACTTGGACTTCTTTCCGGACAACCTGGGCGATGTGAGTGACGAGTATGGCGCACATGTAACAAAAATTACTTGGATTGGTATTGCATTCAAATCCTCGCGAACGTTTGCTCATTTTAACTATCGCGTTCGTCGACACTTGTTGAATGAGTAAAATCGATCAATGAAGACCTATTTATACTGTGTATTGTTTAGTATTTTACTGACAGGTACTTATAAATGGGTGTATATTTTTTTACGGTGGCTACATACCTGTTTCACCATGTGTGAGTCTTAAATTTTCCGAATAATGACCACCCTTAAATGTGGGTTGCATTTCTGTAAAAAAATAATACAGGTAGCCAACGGAAAACCCAAATAATTAAAAAAGTCCCCTTTCCTTTTTTCCTTTTAATTGTTCACGCACATTTATTAGCGTTTATTACTTTGCTTACGCAATCATAAAAATTAAATAACCCTTTGTTTATTCCGTTTTGTTAATTCTGAGAATAAAAAAAAAAAGAAAAAACCTTACCATAGACAAAGTTGTGCATATGTCGAGCAAATTTTTGAAATTCATACATTTACTCAATTGCGAATAAAAGCGAAACGCGTGCATCGATTTTCATGATCTTTGTCTCATTTTGCTCATAGGTTATGTGACTTTACGTAAAAGTAATAAGATTTGACATTTTTTTTCATTTTGGATTTTTTATGGATTTAAAAAAAAAAAAAATTAAATCTTTAGGCAAAAAATAAGTTTTTTCCTTTATATATTCATTTTTAACTTGGAAACTGTTGCTTGTATAGGAAAACAATATATGGACAGATTAAGGGAATTGTAATTTTAAATTTTTTAAAATTTAATTCAATTAAATCGGGCTAGTGGTTCCCGAGTTATGCCGGACGAAACAAATTAACCAAAAAAAAAAAATTTTTAAATTTAAAAAAAAATAATAAAAAAAACCAAACGAAAAAAAAAAATTTATTGCGTTTTTCGAGCTCATGTCAAGGTTATCTACACAGAAAAAATTATCGCATCCCGAGTACATTTTGACTGTTGACTAGTGTAATCAATCAAACTAACCCAAACTTGCAAGATTTAAAAAATTATAGTTTTTTAGAAAATGCTGAAAATAGCCCCAATGTCAGGTAGACACTCTGGCCTAAACCTTCCTCCTCCATAACCGTAGAGGCCTTTCTCGGTGTGAAGATCAAGACGGTAGTAGAACACTATGAAGATTTTAACTTCCATAAACTGATTAAGGAGTTAAGTCGCTTACTACAGCAGGCGCTGACGAAGTTGCCCTCCTGGCTCCTAACTCCTCAGTCTGCTGTTGACCGCGATCGGGTACGCATGGACAAAACCCAAACTCACTTGATATTAATCCAAAATTTAACAAAGATAATGGTGTTTCACGAACAATACAACTGAACCAAAAATACAACTGAAAAAAAAAACATTTTTTTAGTGTCTTTATTCATTTACAATGAGTGACGACACTGACACCATTGATGAAATTGAAATGAATTGGCAGTGACCGCGCCAAATTCAAACAAACTCCCCACAATTGTTTCCCTACAAGAAACAAAACAACAACAATGATACCACCAGCAGCAACAACGCACAAAGTAACTTGAAGCACAAAACTACGAACAATAACAAAGCTACAGGCGCCCAAAATAAATCAACTATCAAATATTTTCGAAGCACAAGTAAAGCATGTACGAACAAGAATAAAAGAACCAACAGCCTCGCAGCTAATGATGTATCTATGAATGAGAAAACCAACAACATGGATAAAAATCGTTTTTCTGCATTGCGAAAATTATGCGAAAATTATGAAGAAATTGACAACGTCCACTAATATTTATACCAATGGTCACCGATATCAAATCAATGATAAACAGCTTTAATAAAATTGTTTTCATTGACGATTTTAATTACAAAGCAAAGAGAGATAGCCAAATCAGAATAATGACAAAAAGCGTATCGACTTATAGAATATTAGTCAAATATCTAAACAACAAACAACTATGTTTTCATACAGGATATGGTGTATAGGGTTGTAATAAAAATACTACAGTACTCAACCCCCACTAACGAAATAAATATAGGAATTAAAAAAATGGACCACAAAGTCAGAAATATTCTAAATATCAGGCATAGATACACAAAGCCACCGTTTTCCATGTTTTATGTTCATCTGGAGCTAAGCGTAGATAATAATATAATATTGCCATTATAGCTGTTGAGCCACGAAGAAAGAGCGATGATATTACCCAGTGTCACAAGAATTTGGCCATAGTAGTGCATATTGTAAAAACCAGAGAGATGCGATATATGTGGATTGGGTCATTTAATTACTTCAAAATCGTCAATTATACAATAGGCAGAGAAATGACCATATATACAACAACAAAGTATTTCCAGAAACAGAAAATCTAAACAATGCTAACACATTTTCTTGCTTGCTTGCTTGGCAAAATTGAAGTATTACTCAATAAACAAATTGAATTAACAAATAACCTTTTGAGTATGTCGTCAGTTTTAATAGCTAAATTCTGCAACTAAATTTGAATCTGGGGCCCACATTTCTCTTTGGGAGAGACACACTTAGTGGGGTTCAAGATAGCCCAACCCAAAAGAAAAATAACTCTATCAATGTATTTCTCAAATACACTATTCTCCACTTTCAACTGGCAAACCATTGGCAACGGGCATCCTAGAAGGATGGCTGATTTATTACATTTTGCTGTTTTCCACGGTATTGCGCAACAATTTCTAACAATACAGATTGTGATGAGCTCAGTTCATTATTATGCATTTTAACACATATCTACATTCTGCCACACCGAAGCACAAAATTATCAATTCCAAAACTGATCTAAAGCCATTTAGAAAATGGATTGAAAGAAATATAAATTTGAATATTAAAATAACATCCGGCACAGAACAGGATTTCGGTTCACTCCTGATGAAACTAATAACAATGAAAGCTATAAATATAGTTTTACTATATCGAATGAAATTCGAGTAAAGATAAGAAATAAAAGAAGATTGAGAAAGAAATGACAGTTGAGTTGTGTTCTAAATGATAAACGAGTTTTTCACAAAGCAACAAAGGATTTAAAATGACGAGGTGGTGAGGTGCAAAATGAACAATTAGGAAATTTCTTCAACAGTCTTAACGAAACAAAGAACGACGAGCACTGTTTGTGGAAAGCAACAAAATATTTAAAAAGTCCAACTAAAATCAATGTACCAATCAAAGACGAAATTTGCTCTTGGTGTAGGTCAGATAAAAGCAAGGCAGACGCATTTGCGACCTATCATCATGAAACGTTTAATCCTTATGAAATTAGTTCTTCAGAACATATAGACTTGGTTGATGAATTCTTACAATGCCCAAGTCCAATGGACTTGCCTATTAAACATATATCACCTAAGGAAGTTCAAATTAGACATATTAAATGTTAAGAAATCTGCCGGATTCGATTCCATAGATGGAACTGTGTTAAAAAACATACCAAGCAAAGGTGTTAAACTTTTAGCTGTCATATTTAACTCTATCCTGCGACTGAGCCATTTTCCTTCTCAATGGAAATGTGCAGAGATTGTGATGATACCTAAGTCGGGAAAATCTGAGAACGCAATAACATCTTACCGATCAATTAGTCTGCAGGTTACATTCTCGAAACTATTTGAGAGAATATTTTTGAGAAGATTGCTACCTGTCTTGGAGATGAAAATAATATTCTGGAGTACGCGTAAACACGGAACCCCCGAACAATACCATCGCATCGTTTATTACATAAGAGATACTTTGGAAAACAAAAAATATTGTTCCGGTGTATTTTTAGATGTCCAAAAAGCGTTTGATAAGGTTTGGCACAGTGGGCTATGTTATAAACTTAAAAAAATTTTACCCACTCCAGTATATCTACTACTAAGGTCTTTTTATGCAATCGAAACTTTTATGTAAAAGTAAATGATGATGCTTCTGATATATTTGACATCTCAGCGGGAGTTCCTCAAGACAGTGTCTTGGGCCCGATTCTGTATACCATGCTACCTCAGTCATGTCAATTACGGAGAATGAATGATAGCTACATAAGCCGATGACACGTCGATATTAGCCTCAAGTCCATGTAGAGAAACTGCTTCCTTTTATGCATAAAATTAACTCAACAAACTAGAAAAATGGCTAATCAAGTGGAAGTCAATATTGACAAGTCACTGTCTCACAAAGAAGAAATGACTGCCCAAGCGTTACACTAAATAATTGCACATAGACAAACGGTTAAGTATTTGGGCTTACACATCGACCGAAAATTAATATGGAACAATCATATCAAAGCTAAGAAACAACATATTGAGCTAAATACAAGAAGGCTTTACTGGTTACTTGGGTCTAAATCGCATCTAAATATTCAAAACGAAATATTGATCTATAAAACCATACTAAAGCCCGTATGGACATACGGTATACAGCTGTGTGGGACAGCTAGTAAGTCCAACATCGAAATACTGTAGAGATATCAGTCAAAGACTCTGAGATTAATTATAAATACGCCCTGGTTTGTGACTCACAAAACAATTCACACTGATCTTATTATCCCCAACGTAAAGGATGAAATCTGTCGATTCAGTGAAAAGTACTTAGAAAGGCTAAGTAACCACAGTAACCCCTTGGCTATATAACTTTTAGACGACACACATGAAGTTCGAAGTATAAAAAGATGTCATGTATTAGATCTTCCATTTCGGATATAATATTTATTATTTTAATTATAACTATTTCATAAAAAGGTAATTATTTAAATGAATTCAATTATTTCTGTCTTTAATAGCATCTAAATTAGTTTTGTTTTTAACGGTCGATATCAGTGGAGATCGACTTATCTGTTATTATTTCAGGTATTACCTAAATTGCATATTATCCTTGAATGGATAGATTGTAAATAAAGAATTAAGAAAAGTTCATCAGGCTCAGACGAGGTTGCCCTCCTGGCTCCTAACTTGTCGACATGGCATTAGGACATTTCAAAATCCACACCCGTACGGGACGAATTTTAGGTCACTGGTTTGTCATTATCGATAAGCTCCAGTCAACTCCATAACCAATCCGAGATTATCGCGTGCTCACCTGGATTGATGATAAGAGAAAACTGGCTCACTCTGGGCCACATATGTATGACACTATTGATGGTGTCATCGGAGCAGACATATGGCGTTACACGCAATAGGGCCCTGCTAAATCTTTTGAGAAGTGTTCCCCCATGAACTGACAAGAAACCGCTTTTGGGATTGTTCTCGATTACACAGTCCTGACCCTGGAAAGTATTGAACTCGCCTCATTAACTTGAAACCCCCTCTTTATTTATCTAATTTGTGAATTCCCTTTTCTAATATATTGACATCTTTGTCACTCATAGTTTTTAAGCTTTCTTTATATGCGTTTTTTCCGCTTAAAGCGATCATTTTTATGTTAGTAGTTAGTTATCACCTCACCACCAATAAAGCTGGTACTTCATTGTTTACTATACGTAGCTTCGTATATATAAAAATCTCTGATTCTGACCAACCTGTTCAAATAAACTTCTACAACGACCTAAATCAGTTTCTTCCTGATGGTGTGGGTGAGAATGTCGAATAATGCAGACGCCCAAGGATCTAAGTAATCCAATAAATTGTGTTTAAATAATCTCCACATAACTAGTATAAGTCCTTGAGCACCCCGATAGTCGAGTTGGTAGCGTGCTCGGCTATCAGCGTGGGGGTTGTGGGTTCGATTCCCACCAGAGGATCTGGTCTGTCGCTGCTATAACTAGCTACAATGGTTTTAGTCACCCCGACTTAATCCCTGGGCCCAATAGTAGAATATACATTTACTTTGTATTGTAATTCATAATAAATTAAAAAAATAAAATAGTAAAAACTCTTATTTGTATTATAATATTCGCGTTTTCTATTACACTGTTGATCAGTCAAATATTTGTTGTTGCATTGAAATTCGCGTTGGGTTTAGGTTTGTTCATATCAATAATATTATGATAGACAATTCCCAATATGGTAATGGTTCATCCAGCCTAATCAATAAATTGATGAATTTAGATACAATTTCCGAAACCTGGTTCGCACAATCAATCCCTGATACATTAATATCACTAAATGGTTACAAAATCGAATCGATAGGGAAGGACGTGATGGCGGAGTAGCATAAAAAAATGAAATTAGTGTGAGTGAAAAGCGCTTGTGCCTGGGAAGTTTATAAAGACCAAATCGTTGCATAAAAGCTAGTAATTTTATTAAAAACCTTGAATTAATGATTCTACCTTACACTGATCAAATCAAATATTCTAGTTGAACGGTTACTCCTTAATCATATGTCTTCCCTAGGCATTTCTTCAACAAATTATAAAATACTTACACATTTTACATCAACAAACAACACACTTTTCACAACAACGCATGTTCTTCGTTAGTTTTTCAGCTCGGCTGTAAGGTCTAAAAAAACATGGACAACCATTAGAGATATTGACAAAATACACACTAGCGTCGACAGTGAAATTGATGTAAACAATTACGAACATACCAACGATTACCTATGATCTTAATTTTTACAATCAAATTACCTTTAAGGAGCATTCTTTTGAATCGAATTTTCTGCTGTTACACAATATGAAGTATTTTCAAGCTGTATGAGTGTGACGCCAAACTCTATGGGATACGATAACATAAATCAAAGATTTTTAAAAATCTACATCTATTACCATTTAATACCCACTTTTTTATTTCCCAATTAAGGAAGACATTAGTATTTTTAATATCCTCGTACTCCTCGACCACTTAAAAGCAATTTATACGGTAAATCAAAATATTATACGTATAAAACTGCAGTACTGTTGAAGTACAGCAATAAAACTTATGGAATCATATTTCACAAACCGTAGCCAGTCTGTATTTATGAATAATATAAAATCGACATCTCTTCCCTTAAAAAAGTGTGGGGTCCCCGATCCCTATTATTCTCACTGTATGCCAATGATTTACCTTGTCAACTTAACTTTTGTAAAATTCATATGTAGGCCGATGATGTACAGTTGGGATGTACAGTGTGGGGTCCCCGATCCCTATTATTCTCACTGTATGCCAATGATTTACCTTGTCAACTTAACTTTTGTAAAATTCATATGTAGGCCGATGATGTACAGTTGCATATCGGGAGTAACATTGTAATGACATTTAATATCGATGTGTATAGGTTTGCTACAGCAAATGGACCGTGTTACCTACGAAAAGTCGATAGATTTCAACACTACGTTAACATGGTCAAACCACATAAATAGTATTATTGTTACCACATATAACAAACTTCGTACTAGGGTTTGCATCCCGGGATTTCCCGCGGGAAAATTCCCGGGAATTCGCACATTTTTCATTTCCCGTATCCCGGGTAACTCGTACGGGAATCCCGCGGGAATTCAGTAGAAAATGTTACATATTTGTTCCATCATTTCCACAATAAAATTAAAAATTTTGTATAAAAATTTAGATCACATAGCTTTTAATCAGGTATGCCAAATATTGCAGTTGGATGACAAAATATTTTTAAGCTGCGTTCGGATGTAGACTCAAAATCCACTTTTTCGGATTTTTCCTGTCAAGGTTCATATGAAAAAATTAAAATCCGAGAAAAATAGATTTTGGGCGTGTATCCGAACGTCAAAAATAAAGAATTTAAAGCGACAGGACAAAGAACAAACATTTCATTTAATGCTCACTATTAATTTGAACGATCGTTCTTCGTCGCGTCCACATTTTCCAATAAAATAAGAAACATCTGATCTTTAATTAATTTTGAAACTTGAAAATACTTTATTATATTAATTCTGTAACAGTTTTGTTGTGAAATACATATATATATATAGATTACTTTAATAAAATGTGAATGTTTCATTGGACAAAATGAGCTTAACTTATGGTATGTTGACGATTTCCCGTGCTGTCCCGGGATCCCGGGAATTTGAAAATATAATTCCCGTTTCCCGGGAAATAAAAAGTACGGGAAATTGCAAACCCTACTTCGTACTCTATGGTTTGTACAATCGTTAAACCGCAAAGAATACGATTGCTACTTGTTAAAGCTTATGTAATACCCTCTGTCTTGTATGGATGTGTAATTTTTTGCAATTGCGACACTGAAAGTAAAAACAAGCTGGAAAAACTGTTCAACAATGTTGTCAGATATGTGTACAATATCAGTAAATATTACCATGTATCCTCATATACGAATAGCATATGTATATGGTGTATCACTAGGAAGTCTCTTTATAAAGTTATTATGATAAAACAACCAGACTACATTTTCCGGTGATTATTGTTTGGCAGGTCCAATAGAGGAAAGATTATAATCTCTTTTAATCGTCGAACGCTAATGTTAGAATGACAATATTTCATTTATGCGGTGCATCTCTGGAATGTGCTACCTATATCAATGCAACTAATCAGCAACGCAATTCGATTTAAAAAATAATAACATAATTAATTTTTAAATGATAAATACAAAAATTATAAAAACCACCTATATTTTATTATTATTATTAACTGTTAACCGAACGTCAAAAATAAAGAATTTAAAGCGACAGGACAAAGAACAAACATTTCATTTAATGCTCACTATTAATTTGAACGATCGTTCTTCGTCGCGTCCACATTTTCCAATAAAATAAGAAACATCTGATCTTTAATTAATTTTGAAACTTGAAAAGACTTTATTATATGAATTCTGTAACAGTTTCGTTGTGAAATATATATATATATATATATATTTTACTTTAATAAAATGTGAATGTTTCATTGGAAAAAATGAGCTTAACTTATGGCATGTTGACGATTTCCCGTGCTGTCCCGGGATCCCGGGAATTTGAAAATATAATTCCCGTTTTCCGGGAAATAAAAAGTACGGGAAATTGCAAACCCTACTTCGTACTCTATGGTTTGTACAATCGTTAAACCGCAAAGAATACGATTGCTACTTGTTAAAGCTTACGTAATACCCTCTGTCTTGTATGGATGTGCAATTTTTTGCAATTGCGACACTGAAAGTAAAAACAAGCTGGAAAAACTGTTCAACAATGTTGTCAGATATGTGTACAATATCAGTAAATATTACCATGTATCCTCATATACGAATAGCATATGTATATGGTGTATCACTAGGAAGTCTCTTTATAAAGTTATTATGATAAAACAACCAGACTACATTTTCCGGTGATTATTGTTTGGCAGGTCCAATAGAGGAAAGATTATAATCTCTTTTAATCGTCGAACGCTAATGTTTTAATGACAATATTTCATTTATGCGGTGCATCTCTGGAATGTGCTACCTAAATCAATGCAACTAATCAGCAACGCAATTCGATTTAAAAAATAATAACATAATTAATTTTTAAATGATAAATAAAAAAATTATAAAAACCACCTATATTTTACTATTATTATTAATTGTTAACTTAAGATGCAAAATAAATGAAAAGTCGACTTTGCATGAATGAAAAGACAAATAGACTAAATCAAAACCAAATCGGGAGACATTTATATTGGATATATAAATCTGAACCGATCTTACCCACTTTTTGCAGATGTTTCTAGCTGTTAAATATTAAAATAACATCCGGCACAGAACTTGATGATCTTGTGGAGTCATTTGCCAATCTTATTCATGAATCTGGATTTCGATTCACTCCTGATATTTTACTATATCGAATGAAATTCGAGTAAAGATAAGAAATAAAAGAAGATTGAGAAAGAAATGACAGCTGAGTCGTATTCTAAATGATAAACGAGTTTTTAACAATGCAACAAAGGATTTAAAACGACGAGGTGGTGAGGTGCAAAATGAACAATTAGGAAATTTCTTCAACAGTCTTAACGAAACAAAGAACGACGAGCACTGTTTGTGGAAAGCAACAAAATATTTAAAAAGTCCAACTAAAATCAATGTACCAATCAAAGACGAAATTTGCTCTTGGTGTAGGTCAGATAAAAGCAAGGCAGACGCATTTGCGACCTATCATCATGAAACGTTTAATCCTTATGAAATTAGTTCTTCAGAACATATAGACTTGGTTGATGAATTCTTACAATGCCCAAGTCCAATGGACTTGCCTATTAAACATATATCACCTAAGGAAGTTCAAATTAGACATATTAAATGTTAAGAAATCTGCCGGATTCGATTCCATAGATGGAACTGTGTTAAAAAACATACCAAGCAAAGGTGTTAAACTTTTAGCTGTCATATTTAACTCTATCCTGCGACTGAGCCATTTTCCTTCTCAATGGAAATGTGCAGAGATTGTGATGATACCTAAGTCGGGAAAATCTGAGAACGCAATAACATCTTACCGATCAATTAGTCTGCAGGTTACATTCTCAAAACTATTTGAGAGAATATTTTTGAGAAGATTGCTACCTGTCTTGGAGATGAAAATAATATTCTGGAGTACGCGTAAACACGGAACCCCCGAACAATACCATCGCATCGTTTATTACATAAGAGATACTTTGGAAAACAAAAAATATTGTTCCGGTGTATTTTTAGATGTCCAAAAAGCGTTTGATAAGGTTTGGGCCACATATGTATGATACTATTGATGGTGTCATCGGAGCAGACATATGGCGTTACACGCAATAGGGCCCTGCTAAATCATTTGAGAAGTGTTCCCCCATGAACTGACAAGAAACCGCTTTTGGGATTGTTCTCGATTCCACAGTCCTGGCCCAGGAAACTATTGAACGCACTTCAATAACTTGAAACCCCCTCCTCCCCTATCTAATTTGTGAATAGCCTTTTCTAAAATAATGACATCCATGTCACTCATAGTTTTTAAGCTTGCTTTATATGCGCTTTTTCCGCTTGAAGCGGTCATTTTACATTTTTATGTTAGTAGTTGGTTATCATCTCACCACCAATAAAGCTGGTACTTTATTATTTACTAAACGTAGCTTCGTATATGTAAAAATCTCTGATTCTGACCAACCTGTTCAAATAAACTTCTACAACGACCTAAATCAGTTTTTTCCTGATGGTGTTGGTGAGAATGTCGAATAATGCTGACGTCCAAGGATCTAAGTATTCCAATAAATTGTGTTTAAATGATCTCCACATAACTAGTATAAGTCCTTGAGCACCCCGGTAGTCGAGTTGGTAGCGTGCTCGGCTATCAGCGTCGCTGCAATAACTAGCTACAATGGTTTTAGTCACCCCGACTCAATCACTGGACCCAATAGTAGAATATAAATTTACTTTGTATTGTAATTCATAATAAAATAAAAAAATAAAATAGTAAAAACCCTTATTTGTTTTATAATATTCGCGTTTTCTTTTATTATTTAAAAATTGAAAATTCAAGCTCGAGGCCAATTTTGGTTTTTTGTTGTGTTCTTTATTTATAACCAATATTTCGTCCTTCTTTGAAGAACATCATCAGGGTTCTACAAATAATATAAAAAGAAAACACAACAATATGTACAAAACATGACATCTTAACATAATTTACGTATTCACTTACTAAAGTAACAAATCAAAAAAAAACAACACTACACGTATTAAATCTACGTCTCGTTCCGTCGCTTATTGGATTCTTACTGACTTTCTTTTGTTTATTGCACTCTGTTTATTTTCTTGATCAGCATTCTGTAACTCTGCGCCAAATTGTCCGTGTCTGTTTTAAAATTCATTCGTTGTTGTGTTGTTGTTGCGAGTATATGTAACATTTCAAGTGTAAGTCGTTTGTTGTAGTCGTGTTCGCTCTGCACTACACTCACTCTCTCAAGCTCAGGGTGGTGGTTGTTTGTTGCACAGTGGGCGACTAGTGCTGTTTTGGCAGTCAGTTTGTTGTTGCGTAGTTTAATGTCCGATTTATGACCAGACAGTCTAGTTCGTAGTTTGTTTTTTGTTGTTCCAATGTAATATTTTTCGCAATTTGTTGTTTCGTTTCCATTGCATTGTATTTTGTAAATGACGTTCGACATTTCCATAGTATCTATTTTTGATTTTAGGTTGGTGAATACTTTCTGTAATGTGTTATTTGTTTTTGGTGCCATTTTGTAGATTTTGTTGTCCATACAATCAGAGTTTTGGAATCTCTCTGACAGTTGTGGTACGTATATGACGGATTTGTATATAGTTGGTGTTTTTTCTTTATGTACTGTGATATTATTCTTGCTTTGGTTTATTAGCTTCTGAATTGTTGTCATCGGAAAACTGTTTTGTTGAAGAATATTTTTAATTGTGTTTATGTTATCGGTATGGTATTCCTCGTCACTTATGGTCAAAACTCTGTTGATAAAATTGATTGCTGTGTTGAAGATTATTCTTTTTGGATGTTTTGAGTGGAAATTAACTAATCTTCCGGAGGCGGTTGGTTTTTGATACCAATTCATCTTCAGCCTATTATTGTCTCTAATTACTATGGTGTCCAGATACGAAAGTTTTTTATTGGTTTCTTTTTCAAATGTGAACTTAATTTGATGATTAAAGCTATTGAGATTCGTCAATATGTTGTCTATTGCACATTCCTTGATAATCCCAAAAAGGTCGTCCACGTATTTTGTCAGTAACTTAGGTTTAATATCACAGTTTTCAATGGCTCTATCCAACAGCTCTTCCATCACAATGTCGGCTACTATTGGAGATGCCGATGAACCCATTGGTAGTCCTCTCTTTTGTTGGTAGATTTTATCTTTGTACTTGAAGTATCTGTTATCTTGTATGCAGAATTTTAGGATCTTCATAAACAAAGTTTTGGTCATTTTTGTATAATTAGATATTGTCGTCCACTTATTTTCTATTATATCTAAAGCTAAATCTACCGGAATACTTGGGAATAGTGAGATTACGTCAAAGGAAACCATAATTTCGTCATTTTCTATCACAGTATTTTTAATTTTATCTTTGAATTGCACGGAGTTTTTGATGTTGTATTTTGAGTTCTCAGTAATTTTGGACAAGATGCTTGTGATATACTTACAGAGCTGGCTAGCGGGTGAATTTACTGAAGAGCAGATAGGTCTTAGAGGAAAATCAGGTTTATGTATTTTTGGCAACCCATAAATTCTCGGTGCGGTTGCTGTCTCCGTCTTCATTCTCCTTTTTTGCATGTCATTAATTGCGTTCTGTGCAAATAATTCCTCGGCTAACTCGTTGTTCCTTTTTTGTAAGCTACTGGTAGGATCTTTATTAAGCCTCTTGTATGTCATAATATCGTTCACTATCGTACTCATTCTTGTTTCGTAGTCCTTCCTCTCCATAGCTACGGTGACGTTTCCTTTGTCTGCGTCGACAATTATGATTTCTTTGTTCTTCTTCAAAAATTGTTTGGTTTGCTCCACTGTACCTAATGTGTATTTGTCTCGGTTGCTCAGTTGTTGTTTATTAATGTAGTTCTCCATCATGTATGTGAATTTGTTGCGTGCAATTTCTTGTTCCTCTTTATCTTCCAGTGTTTTTATGCATTCTTCTCCGTCCGCTATGTATTTGAACAAGGGAAATTCTCCTTTTTTGTGGGGCAATGCAAATTTCTTCCCGTGCGAGAGAAGCCATTCCACGTTCTCTGGGATATCAAATTTTGTTTTGTTAATAAACCAGGCTCTGTTATGTTTTACGTCCAGTTCGTTTTTTTGTTTTTGTTGTAGAGAACAAAATTTTTGTTTGTGTCGAGTTCTAATCTCATACTTCGTTTTTCTTTCCAATGTGTGTTCGCTGATGAAAAGCTTAGCAGCATCTTCCTTCATCAAGGTTTGGTCTATTATTGTTTTTGTTTTTCTTATATTCAAAATGTTTTGTTCTGCTATTTTATGTTTATGTTTTATTAGTATGTTCAGGATTTTGTTGTGGAATTTGTTGATATGAGTGTTTAGTTTATTGCAAATAGGATCCGTCATCTGTTCATTTGTTTGGAAAATATTGTAGATGTTCTTGGTAGCATTTTTGATGAAATTGGGTATGATCCCGGCCTTTCTGCATCTAATCAAGAATATTATAGAAGCTGTGGTGTTTAGATGTTTTTTCCGTTCTATACGATATCTGGTTATATGTTTTCCAATATCTTTGTAGTCTTGTTTCAATTGTTTATAAACCATTGTTACGGCGTGCTCTCCGTTTGTATAAGTTTAAATGTGATTTTTTGATATTCGGCCTATATTTTTAATTTATTATTTAAAAATTGAAAATTCAAGCTCGAGGCCAATTTTGGTTTTTTGTTGTGTTCTTTATTTATAACCAATATTTCGTCCTTCTTTGAAGAACATCATCAGGGTTCTACAAATAATATAAAAAGAAAACACAACAATATGTACAAAACATGACATCTTAACATAATTTACGTATTCACTTACTAAAGTAACAAATCAAAAAAACAACACTACACGTATTAAATCTACGTCTCGTTCCGTCGCTTATTGGATTCTTACTGACTTTCTTTTGTTTATTGCACTCTGTTTATTTTCTTGATCAGCATTCTGTAACTCTGCGCCAAATTGTCCGTGTCTGTTTTAAAATTCATTCGTTGTTGTGTTGTTGTTGCGAGTATATGTAACATTTCAAGTGTAAGTCGTTTGTTGTAGTCGTGTTCGCTCTGCACTACACTCACTCTCTCAAGCTCAGGGTGGTGGTTGTTTGTTGCACAGTGGGCGACTAGTGCTGTTTTGGCAGTCAGTTTTCTATTACACTGTTGATCAGTCAAATATTTGTTGTTGCATTGAAATGCGCGTTGGGTTTAGGTTTGTTCATATCAATAATATTGTGATAGACAATTCCCAATATGGTAATGGTTCATCCAGCCTAATCAATAAATTGATGAATTTAGATACAATTTCCGAAACCTGGTTCGCAGAATCAATCCCTGATGCATTAATATCACTAAATGGTTACAAAATCTAATCGATAGGGAAGGACGTGATGGCAGAGTAGCAGCTTACATAAAACGGGGTATACATTCTAAAGTATAGTCAACAATGTGAAATTAGTGTGAGTGAAAGGCGCTTGTGTCTGGGAAGTTTATAAAGACCAAATCGTTGCATAAAAGCTAGTAATTTTATTAAAAACCTTGAATTAATGATTCTACCTTACACTGATCAAATCAAATATTCTAGTTGAACGGTTACTCCTTAATCATATGTCTTCCCTGGGCATTTCTTCAACAAATAATAAAATACCTTCACATTTTACATCAACAAACAACATACTTTTCACAACAACTCATATTCTTCGTTAGTGTTTTATCTCGGCTGTTAGGTCTAAAAAACATGGACATTATTAGATATATTGACAAAATACACACTAGCGTCGACAGTGAAATTGATGTAAGCAATTATGAACATACCAACGATTACCTATGATCCTAATTTTTACAATCAAATTACCCTTAAGGAGCATGCTTTGTTACACAATATGAAGTATTTTCAAGCTGTATAAGTGTGACGTCAAACTCTATGGGATATGATAACATAAACCAAAGATTTTTAAAAATCTACATCTATTACCATTTATTACCCACTTTTTCATTTTCCAATTAATGAAGGCATTAGCATTTTTAATATCCTCGTACTCCTCGACCACTTAAAAGCAATTTATACGGTAAATCGAAATATTATACGTATAAACCTGAAGTACTTTTCAAGTACAGCAATAAAACTTATGGAATCATATTTCACAAACCGTAGCCAGTCTGTATTTATGAATAATATAAAATCGACATATCTTCCCTAAAAAAGGTGTGCCTCGGGGACCCCTATTATTCTCACTGTATGCCAATGATTTACCTGGTCAACTTAACTTTTGTAAAATTCATAGTTGCATATCGGGAGTATCTTGTAATGACATTTAATATCGATGTGTATAGGTGGGCTACAGCAAATGGACCTTGTTACCTACGAAAAGTCTGTAGATTTCAACACTACGTTAACATGGTCAAACCACATAAATAGTATTATTGTTACCACATATAACAAACTTCGTACTCAATGGTTTGAAATCATCAATCGTGATGAAAGATGACGAAAATGATGAGGAAATTGACAACCAAAATACTGAACCAAAACCTCCACCAATATTTATACCAATGGTCACCGATATCAAATCAATGAGAAACAGCTTTAGTAAAATTGTTTCCATTGACGATTTTAATTACAAAGCAAAGAGAGATAGCCAAATCAGAATAATGACAAAAAACGTATCGACTTATAGAATATTAGTCAAACATCTAAACAACAAACAACTATGTTTTCATACCTATCAGCTGAAACAGGATATGGCGTATAGGGTTGTAATAAAAATACTACATTACTCAACTCCCACTAACGAAATAAAAATAGGAATTGAAAAAATGGGACTACAAAGTCAGAAATATTCCAAATATCAGGCATAGATACACAAAGCAACCGCTTTCCATGTTTTATGTTCATCTGGAGCTAAGCGTATATAATAAGAAAAATTATGATATGTGGAATTTGAACAATGAGCCACCAAGAAAGAGCGATGATATTATCCAGTGTCACCGTTTTCAAGAATTTGGCCATAGTAGAGCATATTGTAAAAACCAGAGAGATGCGTTATATGTGGATTGGGTCATTTAACTATTAACTGTCAGAAGGAAACCAGCATTCCGCCCCGTTGCGTTAACGGTTTGGAGAATCATCCAGTGAACTATAACGGTTGTAAAGTATATCGAAAAATTTTAAGCAGAAAACTTCAAAATCGTCAATCATACAATAAGTATTTCCAGAAGTAAAAAATCTAAACAATGCTAACACATCTTTTTTCTCAGATGCTGTGAAAACTTCACAGCAAATCACAGACACCAACTTGCTTGCTTGCTTGGCAAAATTGAAGTATTACTCAATCAATAAATTGAATTAACAAATAACCTTTTGAGTATGTCGTCAGTTTTAATAGCTAAATTATGCAACTAAATTTGAAGATAGCGAAATGGAATGCCAACGGGCTTTCTAACCACAATCACGAAGTTGAAGTTTTCCTCGGTCAGAGAAACACTTTACCAGCAAAACGTTCTTTAAAATTAACGGATACGATTTAATAAGTGCCAATAATCCAAATAATAGGGCGCACACAGGCTCAGCGATAATAATAAAACCTTCCATCAAATAAGAAACTCTTGAATATATAACAGAACATTTTCTTCAAGCTGCATCTATCAAAGTAGTATATTTTCCACCTAGATTTTCTGTAAAATGTCAAGACTACGAAAATTTCTTTAGACGGCTGGGGCCAAGATTTCTCTTTACACCCGTGGTGGGGTTCAAGATTGTCCAACCCAAAAGAAAAATAACTCTATAAATGTATTTCTCAAAAACACTATTCTGCACTTTCAACTGGCAACTGGCATCCGATATTAGAAGGGTGGCTGATTTATTACATTTTGCTGTTTTCCACGGTATTGCGCAACAATTTCTGACAATTACAGATTGTGATGAGCTCAGTTCAGACCACACATCTATTATTATACATTTTAACACATAACTACATTCTGCCGCACAGAAGCACAAAATTATCAATTCCAAAACTTATCTAAAGCCATTTAGAAAATGGATTGTAAGAAAAATAAATTTGAATATTAAAATAACATCCGGCACAGAACTTGATGATCTTGTGAAGTCATTTACCAATCTTATTCATGAATCTGGATTTCGATTCACTCCTGATGAAACGAATAACAATGAAAGCTATAAATATAGTTTTACTATATCGAATGAAATTCGAGTAAAGATAAGAAATAAAAGAAGATTGATAAAGAAATGACAGTTGAGTCGTATTC
Organism: Polietes domitor; assembly: GCA_947397865.1. NCBI lineage: Eukaryota > Metazoa > Arthropoda > Insecta > Diptera > Muscidae > Polietes > Polietes domitor. The sequence goes on from OX377618.1 coordinate 97,335,233, forward strand.
TAAATGATAAACGAGTTTTTAACAAAGCAACAAAGGATTTAAAACGACGAGGTGGTGAGGTGCAAAATGAACAATTAGGACATTTCCTCAACAGTCTTAACGAAACAAAGAACGACGAGCACTATTTGTGGAAAGCAACAAAATATTTAAAAAGTCCAACTAAAATCAATGTACCAATCAATGACGAAATTGGCTCTTGGTATATGTCAGATAAAAGCATCCGATACTAGAAGGGTGGCTGATTTATTACATTTTGCTGTTTTCCACGGTATTGCGCAACAATTTCTTACAATTACAGATTGTGATGAGCTCGGGTCAGACCACACATCCATTATTATACATTTTAACACATATCTACATTCTGCCGCACCGAAGCACAAAATTATCAATTCCAAAACTTATCTAAAGCCATTTAGAAAATGGATTGAAAGAAATATAAATTTGAAATTAAAATAACATCCGGCACAGAACTTGATAATCTTGTGGAGTCATTTACCAATCTTATTCATGAATCTGGATTTCGATTCACTCCTGATGAAACTAATAACAATGAAAGCTATAAATATAGAAAATATATCGAATGAAATTCGAGTAAAGATAAGAAATAAAAGAAGATTGAGAAAGAAATGACAGTTGAGTCGTATTATAAATGATAAACGAGTTTTTAACAAAGCAACAAAGGATTTAAAACGACGAGGTGGTGAGGTACAAAATGAACAATTAGGACATTTCCTCAACAGTCTTAACGAAACAAAGAACGACGAGCACTGTTTGTGGAAAGCAACAAAATATTTAAAAAGTCCAACTAAAATCAATGTACCAATCAAAGACGAAATTGGCTCTTGGTGTAGGTCAGATAAAAGCAAGGCAGACACATTTGCGACCTATCATCATGAAACGTTTAATCCTTATGAAATTATTTCTTCAGAACATATAGACTTGGTTGATGAATTCTTACAATGCCCAAGTCCAATGGACTTGCCTATTAAACATATATCACCTAAGGAAGTTCAAATTAGACATATTAAATGTTAAGAAATCTGCCGAATTCGATTCCATAGATGGAACTGTGTTAAAAAACATACCAAGCAAAGGTGTTAAACTTTTAGCTGTCATATTTAACTCTATCCTGCGACTGAGCCATTTTCATTATCAATGGAAATGTGCAGAGATTGTGATGATACCTAAGTCGGGAAATCTGAGAACGCAATAACATCTTACCGACCAATTAGTCTGCTGGTTACATTCTCAAAACTATTTGATAGAATATTTTTGAGAAGATTGCTACCTGTCTTGGAGATGAAAATAACATTCTGGAGTACCAGTTTGGTTTCCGGCGTAAACACGGAACCCCCGAACAATGCCATCGCATCGTTTCTTACATAAGAGATACTTTGGAACACAAAAAATATTGTTCCGGTGTAGTTTTAGATGTCCAAAAAGCGTTTGATAAGGTTTGGCACAGTGGGCTATGTTATAAACTTAAAAAAAATTTACCCACTCCAGTATATCTATTACTAAGGTCTTTTTTATGCAATCGACACTTTTTCGTAAAAGTAAATTTTTTATTTTTTTTTCACTGAACCTCAGGGGATGTCCCCTATAAATGCAGTGCATTGCGTTGGTAGAAGGAAGATAAGGTATTGGAAGGAGGAAAGAGGGAGTAGTGTCTGTTGACATCTGTTTTGAATCTCTGAATGTCGTAATTGGAGGGAAAGATATTTGCCGGAAGTCGATTCCACATACGGATAGTACGGGCGAAGAACGAATTTATTCTGTAATGTGTAGTGCGGCCGGTTGTCCAATCGACAACAAATGGGTGAGCATTCCTGGAGAGTCGCGTATCTCTGCCGAACGTTCTCACAAACAAACACCATGAAAGTATCGATAGAACAATGACACACAACTAGGGTTTGGGGTTTCCCGGACTTTTTTCATTTCCCGGGAAAACGGGAATGAAAAATTTAATTCCCGGGAATCCCGGGAATTCCCGGGAAAAATTAATTTATTTATAGGTATGTCCAATATGGTTTAAAATATCAACATTTAATAACTGGTGTGTTTATTTTCAATACTGTCATATTACAATTTAAAAACGAATGTTATTGTCAAAATGTTTTACAAATTATTTTTCATTTGACTTTACACCTTTTCAAGATTATATTCGGAACATAAAAATTTATATTGAGAAATGTAAATTCATATTAGGAACATATAAATTCATAATGGGTGATGTAAATTTATAATAGGAATATGTTAATTCATAATGAGAAATATAAATTCATAATGAAAATTGTTAATTTAATTTAATTTACCATTTCATAATGAAATATACAAGTTTGTAATCAGAAAATCCAAATTCATAATCAGAAAATACGTTTTCATATTCAGAAAATATGAATTCATAATGAACAAATATAAAATCATAAAAAATGTAAATTTATAATGAGAACATTGATCGAAAATATCCATAGAAAAACGTACATACATAGCTTCGATTATAAATTTTACAGTTCCTGATTATGAATTTATATTTTATGAATATATATTCCTGAATAAGAATTTATATTTTCTCATTATCAATTTGGATTTTCTCATTTTGTATTTATATATCTCATTATCAATTTGTATGTTCTTATTATGATTTTATATTTCTCAATATGAATTTACATTTCACATTACGAATTTAGAGTGCTGATTGTGAATTATCATGCTCCTATTATGAATTTACATTTCTCATCATGAACTTACATATTCTGATTATAAAATACATTTTCTCATTATAAACTTGAAAAGGTGTAGACTAATCGTCAGAATTGGACATTTATATCGCATGTAGAAGTGACTGACACCTACACTAGATTCAAAATTGAAAACGATTAAGGAAACAAATAACTCATATGACGGAGAATGTTATGACACATTTAATTTAGAATATTCATTAGTTTTTAATCCCCTAGCTGGGTTTCGCATAAACAAGTTTTGTTTGTAGTAATATAATATAAACAAATAATCAACAAATACTTATTATTGTCAGTAATGTAAATACATATATGAATTTGAAATACATCTAAAAATTCCAATTTATATAGTAACATTAAATTATTGATCAACATAATAAATAAATTATTTTCTTAATATTTCCCGTATTCCCGGGAAATTGAAAATCTTTTCCCGGGAATTCCCGTCCAAATTTTTCCGGGAATTCCCGGGAAAAACGATTCGGGAATTCCCGGACCCCAAACCCTACACACAACCAACATTACGACGGTGTTCAAGGGAGACAATAGAATTGGATATCCTACCATCACCTATCAACACCATCGCCCTCCTCTGGACACGGTCAAGTAGCTCCAGTGATGAAGCTGGAGCACCTGACCATATATGGGAGTTGTATTCCATCTTTGGTCTGATGTAGGTAGTGTAGATATTGAGAAGATCAGAGGGTGTGAAATATTTCTTACATCTTTTTAAAAAGCCTAAACATTTGAAGGCATCTTTCGACACATCAAATACATGTTTTGTCCAACGAACATCACATTGTATTTTTATGCCAAGAACAACGAGAGCATCTGATTGCTCAATATCTACACCGTTCATTAAAATCGACGACACCGTTGGATCAGTGAATCGCTTGTGAGACAACAAGGAGCACTGGGTCTTATGTGCATTAAAATCTACTCTATTCTCTCGACCCCATTCAGAAATGGCCATCAAATCCTGGCTAAGTGACTCATCCATCAATCGCCTTTTATCCTCAATTTCTTGACGACTTGGTCTATGATCGAATGAGTATGAATGACAGAGGTTGCTGTCATCCGCGAATGAGTGTATTGGATTCACAGTCCGATCCAAGAGGTCGTCGATGAAAATAAGAAAAAGGGAGGGGGAAAGGACAGAGCCCTGTGGTACTCCTGCAGTTAACCTATGCTCGTCGGATGAGAACCCATCTACAACAACACGTATAGTGCGATCTCTGAGAAAGCTCGATATAAATCGAGAGAAGTCACTACCAACACCAAAAGCGATAAGCTTTGATATGAGTGCGCCGTGCCAAACTCTATCAAAGGCCTTGGAGATATCTAGAGCAACGACCTTACTCTCACCAAGCTTGTGAATAGATCGATTCCACTTTTCGGACAGCAGTGTCATCAGGTCTCCCGTAGATCGATTCCTACGGAAGCCATACTGTCGATCATTAAGTAAGTCATTAGTTTCTAAATACCTCACAAGATGGTGGTTAACCATACTCTCCATAACCTTCGAAAGCGCTGAGCAAATCGCGATCGGTCGATAGTTAGCAGGATTATTAGCCTCACCTTTTTTAGGGATGGGCTGGATGTTCGCAATCTTCCAACGCGCTGGGAAAACCCCTGCACGGTATGCAAGGTTGAAAAGATTACGAAGGGGACGGGCAAGCGTCGAAGAGCACTTACATAGGACAAGTGCTGAAATGTCATCCGGGCCTGGAGATTTATTTACGTCGAGATTTGCGAGAACCCTTTTAACTCCACGTGTTCGAAAAAATATCTGAGGCATGGAACTAGATACATTTTCGATCACGGGGAGTGGTTGATTGCTTTCCGGCAAGGATGAATTCCTTGCAAACATTTCAGCCAATAGGTTAGCTTTGTCAACCGGGTTAGTGAATATCTGGTCATCTTTAACAAGAGTTGGGATAGATGAGGAGTTATCCTTTACTCTTCTCACAAATGACCAAAAGCACTTACTACCCCTGGGAGAAGCAAGAACTTTAGCACGAAGACGTTGTTCGTACAGAAACTTTTCACGTCTAAGTACCCTGGCACACATGGTTCTTGTCTGCTTGCGTAGCAGATCAGTTGTGGCATTTTTATTTAAACGCCATTTCCTGAATGCTTCCTCTTTGGATCTGACAGCAGCCTTGCATGTCTGGTTAAACCAACTATTATTAGATGGTTTATCCGAAATAACTTTATTTGGAATAAATGACTTCATTCCAATCAAGATAATATTTTCAATCATTTCAGCCGCAGCATCTATATCGCCATTTAGAAAACAAAGTTTCCAATTGAAATGCTGGAAAAAGTGGTTGAGCTCGGCCCAACGTGCCTTTTCGTATATATATATTGTCCGCTTTGGGGCTGGGGTCGAAGCGACACGAAGAGAGGAATACGAAAAGGATGCTGAAACAACGCAGTGATCCGAATTACCAAGAGGTGCTAGAACGTTAACTTCATACTTTTCAGGGTGTGATGTTAAGAAAAGATCAAGAATATTAGAGTGTTGCCCTTGGACACACGGACACACGGTTCATTCACTAGTTGCGTCAAATCATTATGCGCGGCAAAAAGCTCTGCGTATTGACCCTCCGGTGTTGAGTGACTCGAATGGGCAAGCCAAGAGGAATTATGGACATTGAAATCGCCAGCAACCACAATTTCACTGTCAGGATAATCCTCTAAAATTTTTGTAATTTAATCGGAAAGGGCGTCAAAGCCATTTAGGGATACCTCCCTTTCCGCGTTTGGACTTCTATACACAAATCCGAAATGTAGTACGTGTGTTCCAATCTTGAATTTAACCCAAAGGGAGTTAAATTCTGGATTTTCAGAGTTTAAGTTATGCCGGCTCTGAAACACTATATCATTACATACGTATACCAAAAGACCTCTGTGGGGGATAAAGAGGGATAGGGTGTGATACCCAGGAATGTGAAAATCCTGTGGATCAGAATCCTCACACACCTGGGTCTCACAAAGAGCAAAAACATCAGGCCGATGTAATTGTACATGAGCGTACACGGCAAAAAAATTCGCTCTCAGCCCTCGTACATTGGCAAATTGTACTTTAAATTTACCCACCATTAGAACAGACAAACAAGAAAAAAAACAAAACAGAGTCAGTATGCAGCTACAGTTGCCAAACTCCTCTCCCTGCCGTTGCTGTATTCCCCCAATGCTCAGTGTTATGCCTTGAGCATTGGGCGAACAACGACAGAAAGAAAAGAGTGTCAACTGCACTGCACGAATGGGATGGGGGGGAAGGGAAGGGGACAACGCACACACTACGGAGCGGACATAATGTGTGTGGTCAGTGATGTGCGGCTATTGATGATGCTGCTGCGATGTTATTGTTGTTAGGTAGTTGGATTTGGTATTTGGTTGTTTTGTTGTTTTTGGTCGGCGCGGCGCGGTTATTGTTGTTGGTTGGTTTGTTTGAGTTTTTCCTTTTTTATTGTAACACAAAACTGAACGGCACACAACACGGACGACAGAGAAACACAAGTGCATCGGACGACGGACTGACAAATGATGCTGATGCCGACGACACGTCGATATTAGCCTCAAGTCCATGTAGAGAAACTGCTTCCTTTTATTCACAAAATTAACTCAACAAACTAGAAAAATGGTTAATCAAGTGGAATATAAAAGTCAATACTGACAAGTCACTGTCTCACAAAGAAGAAATGACTGTCCAAGCGTTACACTAAATAATTGCAAAATTCCACATAGACAAACAGTTAAGTATTTGACACATCGACCGAAAATTAATATGGAACAATCATATCAAAGCTAAGAAACAACATCTTGAGCTAAAAACAAGAAGGCTTCACTGGTTACTTGGACCTAAATCGCATCTAAATATTAAAAACGAAATATTGATCTATAAAACCATACTAAAGCCCGTATGGACATACGGTATACAGCTGTGTGGGACAGTTAGTAACTCCAACATCGAAATACTGTAGAGATACCAGTCAAAGACTCTGAAATTAATTATAAATACGCCCTGGTTTGTGATTAACAAAACAATTCACACTGATCTTATTATCCCCAACGTAAAGGATGAAATCTGTCGATTCAGTGAAAAGTACTCAGAAAGACTAAGTAACCACAGTAACCCCTTGGCTACATCACTTTTAAACGACACCCATGAAGTTCGAAGGCTAAAAAGATATCATGTATTAATTCTTCCATTTCGGAAATAATATTTATTATTTTAATTATACTATTTCATAAAAACGTAATTATTTAAATGAATTTAATTATTTCTGTCTTTAATAGCATCTAAATTAGTTTTCTTTGTAACGGTCGATCTCACTGGAGATCGACTAATCGTTATTATTTCAGGTATTACCTAAATTGCATATTATCCTTGAATGGATAGATTGTAAATAAAGAATTAAAAAAGCTTATCACCTATGCCTCGCACTTCATCAGGCTCAGACGAGGTTGCCCTCCTGGTTCCTAACTTATCGACGTGGCATTAGGACATTTCAAAATCCACACCCGTACGGGACGAATTTTAGGTCACTGGTTTATCATTATCGATAAGCTCCAGTCAACTCCATAACCAATCCGAGATTATCGCTTGCTCACCTGGATTGATGATAAGAGAAAACTGACTCACCCTGGGCCACATATGTATGTATATGGCAATAGGGCCCTGCTAAATCATTTGAGAAGTGTTCCTCCATGAACTCACAAGAAACCGCTTTTGGGATTGTCGATTCCACAGTCCTGGCCCGGAAAACTATTGAACGCACCTCAATAACTTGAAACCCCTTCTTATTTATCTAATTTGTGAATTCCCTTTTCTAATATAATGACATCCTTGTCACTCATAGTTTTTAAGCTTGCTTTACCAATACTATACTACACCAATACTATACTACAAGTAGCTTCGTATATGTTAAAATCTCTGATTCTGACCAACCTGTTCAAATAAACTTCTACAACGACCTAAATCATTTTTTTCCTGATGGTATGGGTGAGAATGTCGAATAATGCAGACGTCCAAGGATCTAAGTATTCCAATAAATTGTGTTTAAATGATCTCAACATAACTAGTATAAGTCCTTGAGCACCCCGGTAGTCGAGTTGGTAGCGTGCTCGGCTATCAGCGTGGGGGTTGTGGGTTCGATTCCCACCAGAGGATCTGGTCTGTCGCTGCAATAACTAGCTACAATGGTTTTAGTCACCCCGACTCAATCCCTGGACCCAATAGTAGAATATAAATTTACTTTGTATTGTATTTCATAATAAAATAAAAAAATAATAGTAAAAACCCTTATTTGTATTATAATATTCGCGTTTTCTATTACACTGTTGATCAGTTAAATATTTGTTGTAGCATTGAAATGCGCGTTGGGTTTAGTTCTGTTCATATCAATAATATTATGATAGACAATTCCCAATATGGTAATGGTTCACCCAGCCTAATCAACAAATTGATGAATTTAGATACAATTTCCGAAACCTGATTCGCAGAATCAATCCCTGATGCATTAATATCACTAAATGGTTACAAAATCTAATCGATAGGGAAGGACGTAATGGCAGAGTAGCAGCTTACATAAACCGGGGTATACATTCTAAAGTATAGTCAACAATGTGAAATTAGTGTGAGTGAAAGGCGCTTGTGCCTGGGAAGTTTATAAAGACCAAATCGTTGCATAAAAGCTGGTAATTTTATTAAAAACCTTGCATTAATGATTCTACCTTACACTGATCAAATCAAATATTCTAGTTGAACTGTTACTCCTTAATCATATGTCTTCCCTGGGCATTTCTTCGACAAATAATAAAATATCTACACATTTTACATCAACAAACAACATACTTTTCACAACAACGCATATTCTTCGTTAGTGTTTCAGCTCGGCTGTTAGTGATTCTACCTTACACTGATCAAATCAAATATTCTAGTTGAACTGTTACTCCTTAATCATATGTCTTCCCTGGGCATTTCTTCGACAAATAATAAAATATCTACACATTTTACATCAACAAACAACATACTTTTCACAACAACGCATATTCTTCGTTAGTGTTTCAGCTCGGCTGTTAGGTCTAAAAAAACATGGACATTATTAGATATATTGACAAAATACACACTAGCGTCGACAGTGAAATTGATGTAAATAATTACGAACATACAAACAATCAAATTACCCTTAAGGAGCATTGAATCGTTCGAATTTTCTGCTGTTACACAATATGAAGTAAAGAGTGATTTTTTTGAGGTTAGGATTTTCATGCATTAGTATTTGACAGATCACGTGGGATTTCAGACATGGTGTCAAAGAGAAAGATGCTCAGTATGCTTTGACATTTCATCATGAATCGTCTTACAAACGAACAACGCTTGCAAATTATTGAATTTTATTATCAAAATGCGTGCTCTGTTAAGAAAGTTCATTGCGCGCTTCCATTTTATGGTCAGTTTAATCGACCCACTGAAGCGGCTATTCGGGCTGTTGTGACTAAATTTCGCACCAAATTTACATTGTTGGACATTAAACCACCAACACGCTTACGTAGAGTGCGAACTGAAGAAAATATCGCAGCTGTATCGGCCAGTGTTAATGATGACCACCAATTTTCGATTCGTCGCCGTTCGCACCAATTGGGTCTCTGTTACTCAAAAACGTGGAAATGCCAAAATTGGACTAAGCGGATGGACCACCTAAGACGCAGCCGCGGTCAACATTTAAATGAAATTATCTTCAAAAAGTAAATGTCATGGACCAATCTAACGTTTCAAATAAAGAACCGATGAGATTTTGCAAATTTTATGCGTTTTTTTTAAAAAAAAGTTATCAAGCTCTTACAAAATCACCCTTTATTTTCAAGCTGTATGAGTGTGACGTCAAACTATATGGGATATGATAACATAAATCCAAGATTTTTAAAAATCTACATCTATTACCATTTAATACCCACTTTTTTATTTCCCAATTAAGGAAGACATTAGCATTTTTAATATCCTCGTACTCCTCGACCACTTAAAAGCAATTTATACGGTAAATCAAAATATTATACGTATAAAACTGCAGTACTGTTGAAGTACAGCAATAAAACTTATGGAATCATATTTCACAAACCGTAGCCAGTCTGTATTTATGAATAATATAAAATCGACATCTCTTCCCTTAAAAAAAGGTGTGTCTCGGGGACCCCTATTATTCTCACTGTATGCCAATGATTTACCTTGTCAACTTAACTTTTGCAAAATTCTTATGTATGCCGATGATGTACAGTTGCATATCGGGAGTATCATTCTAATGACATTTAATATCGGTGTGTATAGGTGGGCTACAGCAAATGGACCGTGTTACCTACGAAAAGTCGGTAGATTTCAACACTACGTTAACATGGTCAAACCACATAAATAGTATTATTGTTACCACATATAACAAACTTCGTACTCTATGGTTTGTACAATCGTTAAACCGCAAAGAATACGATTGCTACTTGTTAAAGCTTACGTAATACCCTCTGTCTTGTATGGATTTGCAATTTTTTGCAATTGCGACACTGAAAGTAAAAACAAGCTGGAAAATCTGTTCAACAATTTTGTCAGATATGTGTACAATATCAGTAAATATTACCATGTATCCTCATATACGAATCGTATCGCCATAAATGGTAGTTCCAAAATTATTTTCAGTGTTATAAGATCGTATCCGGGAGCTATGAGTACGCGTGAGTTCGTACGGATATGCTGTCAAGGATATTTGAGAGCACTCCTTGTCGTCCACTGCATAAGCTAACGTAATGTCATTACTAGCCTCGTTTGGACGAAAAACTTGATCCAAGTGATCGGAGGAACATTGTGTCGTATCTTCTTCTAAAGTTATCCTTTCTCCATTTGTATTGCGAATGGGGAAGTCTCTACTGGCATACTTGTATTACAATGTGATTTCCATAGCGAAAAATTAGTTGAAATTGTTGGAGTAAGACCTTCGATAAAACTAGTTTGCCGGCGTCTATCCTCTATAGTAGTATAACCCTAGCGATCGGTGATCGACGTCTTTTTTTCATAGACAATGAACTATATTTCACTATTTGTGTATGATCCATCATTTCCCGTAGGGACATTTTGGCGAGGCGTAGCATGTAAAGCTGCCTGATTTAAGATGGAATTGAACTTATTTATCTTAACCAGTTTGGTTACGCATGAATTCTTGCATCATTGACTACATATTAGACATAAACATGTTCAGACTTTGGGTAAGTTGTTGGACCATACACTCCAACCCACCAATTGGACGGACGGGGACATTTTGTGTGGTCGCTTTTAGGACCTTTGAATACGAGTTTTCTTCACTGTGATGTGCAGAAACAGTCTTCAGCAGTTGCCTCGTTTTGGTTTCTTACAGTCTGTAAACGGACATTAAATTTTCTTTTAAGTGTCTTGTAGACCTCACAACCTCTATAATTTGCAGTGCGGTTACCGCCACAGTTACTGTATTTCTTTTGCGTTTGGTTTTGGACAGTACATTTTGCAGACTGGTGTAGGTCACCGAAAACAACACATACCGTGTGCAGAAGGCCTCAGTATGCCCGAATTCCTGACAGTTTTGACATTGTACAGGGCAGGGTTGTCAGGTTATTTTCTACCTATATCGGCAAATCATTTGTCAGAAATCGCCGAAAACCGCAAAATTTAAAAACATCAGTTTTTGTTAAAAAATAGATAAATTCAATTTTATATTTAGTTCTTATAAAAAATGTATGGAATTCAGATATTATGTTTGAATTGAATATTTTCAACATTCTTTATAAAGAATTAAAACACATTTTATTGGTATTTATTATAAGTTAAACATTTTCTTATACCGTGACAATTCATAATGCAGAATACACTTTCAACGCAAGGACTACTGGTTAAAAAACAATTAACATTAAAAAATATACTATTTCTCCTTTATGAAGCAGTTTCTAATATTGAGTTGATCTCTTTCTCCCGTTTCCATGGACCAATATCTCCTATATATTGTTTAAGGTATTTTAATTTTAATTGAACGAGAAAAGAAACAAATGTCAATAAAAGCATATAGATGCATTTTGAAAAATCTGTTTTAGTAGAAAAGTCAATGCATACATAGTTTTTTTAATTATTATTAGTTCTCAATTCTGAAATGCACATAATTTGTTTATATTCGACGCGAATATGCATATTTTGTTTTTGGCTTTTTAAGGAAACCACAAAAAATAACAAAATACAATTTACTTTCAAAGAGTCCTTCAATCTTTGAATCGTATCTACGCGTTTTTACAAAATACCATTACCTCAAACCTTTTATCTTGATTTTATTAATTCTCAATAGGCCATTTTATTAATTCTCAATCTTTTACAAAAACTCTTTTTTCATCCTCTATAAATATGTTTAGTATAAATATAATATATAGAATATAAATGCACTCTATAAAATAAATGTTTTATAGAGTCCAGTTATCCAACTAAGTTGCAAAGAAACAGGAAATGGTAATTTAAAAAGTGTCCGGTTTGACATGCATACAAATTGTAATATATTTCTCTACAAAGTAGCGCCAATATAATAAAATTGGAGGACAGATTTAAAAATTTCTAAAATTAGCCAAGGAAATTGCCAACTATTTTATAAGTCGCAAAAAAATCGCCATGTCGCCAAATCGAAAATAAAGTCGCCAAACACATTTTAAATTCGCCATGTTTGGCGAGAAATCGCGATATCTGACAACCCTGGTACAGGGTCGTTTCGCTTGTGCAGCTCTTCCACAAATATGCGTCTATGAAGCAGAAGATTTTCTTTGTAAATAGGATGTATTTCATTCCTTTTCAATTTGCGGCCGTCTGGTTCAAGTTCGACCTTAAATAATGGCTGAGGAATTTTCAACCTGTTAAGGATATTTACCACCGATCTTATCCTTTTCCTTCCAAGGCATATTGTATATCGTTGGGATGTAGTGTTCAATCCCCTTCAAGACAACGACCAAACCTTTACTTAAGCCTATAGGTGTAGTAGATTTTTTACCTGTATCAAAGCAGTTTGTGAGGGCACGAAACCCTTTTTCAGTATACGACTGTATTTTAGTTTCGTGAATATTACCTCTCCTAATTGGAGAAATGTGGAAATTATTTTCACCTGCAATAAGTGCAATTTTACTAACAAGTGCGCTAGATGAACGCTCGCGTAAATATATTGGTGGTGGTTTTGTGATTGTAGTATTGTTTGAACTAGAGGTTTGTGCCTGTTCCTCTTCGCCTATTAAAAGATTTTTTGCCATTGGATTCACTTTTTATCATTTTTTTAAGTTTCCCCTGTTAGGGCTAGATTTACGCTACAGGTAGCGGTCCATGCCTGTCTGCGCTGCCTTAACATTTTTTGTGCTGTCGTTCACTACACTAGCCATTGTGTTGTTTATGTTATACACTCCACGAGAGTATTATGGTTTTGTGCATTTGTTTGTAACACCCAAAAGGAAGCGAGATAGACCCATTGTTAAGTATACCGATCGACTTAGAATCACTTTCTGAGTCGATTTAGCAATGTCCGTCTGTCTGTCTGTCTGTCCATCTATTGTTGTAATCAAATTACAGGTCGCAATTATAGTCCGATCTTAACAAAAATTGGCACACGTAAGTTTTGTGGATCAAGGACGAACGCTATTTAATTTGAGGCAAATCGGTTCAGATTTGGATATAGCCCCCATACAAATGTCGCTCCCGATTTGACATTTTCCGCTCTAGAAACCACATATTGTACCCAATTTTCTTTAAATTTAGCACAACATCTTATAACCCAACTAGAAACACCTATGCAAAAATTGGATACGATCTGTTCAGATTTAGATATAGCCCCCATACAAATGTTGCTCCTGAATTGACATTTTCCGCTCTAGACGCGACATATCGTACCCGATTTGCTTTAAATTTGACACAACATCTTACAATCCAACTAGAAACACCTATGCCGAAATTCGGTAAGATCGGTTCAGATTTAGCCCCATACAAATGCCGCTCCCGATTTGACATTTTCCGCTCTAAAAGCCACATATTGTACCCAATTTTCTTTAAATTTGCCACAACATCTTATAACCCAACTAGAAACACCTACGCAAAAATTGGATAAGATCGGTTCAGATTTAGATATAGCCCCCATACAAATGACGCTCCTGAATTGACATTTTCCGCTCTAGAAACGACATATTGTACTCGATTTTCTTTAAATTTGACACAACAACTTACAATCCAACTAGAAACACCTATGCCGAAATTCGGTAAAATCGGTTCAGATTTAGATATAGCTCCCATACAAATGTCGCTCCCGATTTGACATTTTCCGCTCTAGAAACGACATATTGTACCCGATTTTCTTTAAATTTGGCACACCATCTTATAATCCACCTAAAAACACCTATGCCGAAAGTGAGTAAGATCGGTTCAGATTTAGATATAGCCCCCATACAAATGTCGCTCACGATTTGACATTTTCCGCTGTAGAAACGACATATTGTACGCGATTTTCTTTTAATTTGGCACAACATCTTATAATCCAACTAGAAACACCTATGCCGAAAGTGAGTAAGATCGGTTCAGATTTAGATATGCCCCCAAACAAATGTGGCTCCCGATTTGACTTTTGCCGCTTTAGAAACCACTACTCGATTTTCTTTAAATTTGGCACAGCAGCTTATAATCCAAGTAAAAAACCTTTGGTGTAAGTGACTAAGATCTGTTCAGATTTAGATATAGCCCAAATACAAATGTTGCTCCCAAATGTTTAACCTATTTCGTTCCAGATTTCAATATACCCCCATACAAATGTCCTTTCCGATTTAACATTTTTTGTAAAACAGATACATACAGGATACAAAAATCCTTCCCGTTTTCACATTTTCACCGATTAAATTGTATTCGGATTGAAAGTGGAGTGTATGATAGAGTCGGCCCCGCCCGACTTTAGCCTTTCCTTACTTGTTTTCTTTCTCTTTGCGCGCACTTTCGTTTAATTGTGTATGTGAGATCGCAGTCTGCATGTTCGAAGAGCAAGACTGCGGTCGTTTTTGTTTATAGTTATGCGGCACTTCTAAATGTTTTTGTTGTTGCCGAAAGTAGGCTTTGGAAAACCAGCATTTGATACATTTATTGAAATGTAAGCATTGTGGGGAGATTCCAAGAGCATAGACTCTGTTCTCGCAGAGGTATTCTCACACATACATGTGCACTGACTTGTTTCTTTTTGTATTGTATTTCCACGTGACAACTAAATTTTCGATTATACTTGTAAATACCACACAGAAAATATTGCCTAAAATCTTTGTTTACAAAATTTAAAGCAATATAATTGTATGGAGTGATAAGCGCTTTATTTTTTAGCGTCTTTATCGCGATGTTTGTATAAACACTAGTTTATTTTATATATTTATTTCTTCCGCGCGTTAGATAAACACGTCTGTCTTCTTTCGAAGAGACGGAATTTTTTTCAATTGTTGTAATATATAACATGAGGATATAGAAAATTTACTCATCTTTTAATTGCGTTTTGAAACCAAAAAATCTGACTTTTTCCACTAAAAGGAGCAAAATCTGTTAAATTGTGTGAGAAACAGTTCGGCAAAATCAAAAAAAGAAATTACGTTTCTTCAATTTTCAAAATCTGAAACACGTGAAAATCTGTAATACAAAAAAAAATAATTTTTTTCTCCGCATTATGAACAAATACGTAAAAATATGTTAACATAAAAACAAAATCGAACAATAGTCAAATTTAGGCCGATTTCTAAAATATATCCGATTTAGACAATCCTTGGGTCTTGTCTAATTTTATTTTTTTATAGAACTCAAAAATGTCTACTATAACAAGAGTTATTGAATTTTGGACGATGGATTTAGATTCTGAACCACTGTGCGGCGTCAATTTCCTTCCTAAGGTCACCATTTAGGCATCATTGGAAAGCTATTTAATGCAGCTATTTATTTTTATAAAATACATAATTTCTAAAAATAATGATTTGTTTCCTTCAAAATGAAGGCCGCGTTTCAATTTTTAACTAAATCAAAAGTTCGATAAGAAAATATAAGCGATTCAAAAAATATACCTATAATGACGTTAACGTAATTATCGTTAAAAACTAAAATCGGAACACAATCCATTGAGATTTTATTAAATTGTCCTCAAATTCTAAAATCGCTAATAATTTTGTTTCTAATAGTCTTAGATTTATCATTGCAACTGTCTTTATTAAAAAACACGATTTTAGATGTATGTAAAATAACTCTTGATATGAGTTGGTAAAAATATGGGAGAAATATTTTGGGGTCTTTATAAAACATACCATGGTTTCACTTTAAATGCGTACAACCTCCACTTATTTGACGTAAAATACGTTTATGTTTATGAATGTAGTGCGATAGGATGAATAACAGCAACCACCATTACGATCTTTCAATCGCTATTCTCTACTCTGATTGGTCAAATCAGAACTACAGGCGTGGCTACAATTCGTAATGTTATGTCATGTTTCTGTTTCGAACAGTGTTGCCACTCGGAAATATTTTTTTGGATCAACATTTTCTCAAGAACTCAACAATATTCGTTGTAGCCGACCAAATTTAAATGGATTTTATATATTCGTACTTTTAATGGGTAAAAAGGAATAAATCATCGCTCTTACCAAACGGATGGGCGTAGAATCTCGACACAGACATTTCTCTTATATGTAGCATAAACATGATCAAAATTATTTTTGCAAATGGATCAAAATAGTACAAATCAAATGGCTGAAGTTAAATCAGTGTACAAATCTCCAAATGTGTAGAAGTGCAAAATGAGGGATTTTTCGAAAGGCTACCAACAACATATACTCGGTGTGTATAATTATAATTACAGTGACCTGAGATACATAAAAATATATTGGACGATGAATACAACATATTTTTATAAAAATATATATAAGTTGAATGTGTTTGAATTAAAAAAATATATATTTAGAATTGGAATTCTTCTGTTGTGAACATGTTGCCAGGGCCGTGCGCAGGATTTTCCCCTGGGGGGAAAAAACCTCAAACCAGTAATTATTTACTCAAACTGAGGAAAATTCCAGAAGGGTTTTCTTCAAACCAAGTACATTTTTACTAAATCTAAGTAAAATTTTGTTGAAATTTTGCTAAATCTAAGTAAATTTTTCCTTAAACCAAGTAAATTTTAAAAAAATATATATTTAGAATTGGAATTCTTCTGTTGTGAACATGTTGCCAGGGCCGTGCGCAGGATTTTTCCCTGGGGGAAAAAACCTCAAACCAGTAATTATTTACTCAAACTGAGGAAAATTCCAGAAGGGTTTTCTTCAAACCAAGTAAATTTTTACTAAATCTAAGTAAAATTTTGTTGAAATTTTGCTAAATCTAAGTAAATTTTTCCTAAAACCAAGTAAATTTTTACTTAATTTAAGTAAAATTTTCCCAAAACTAAATGGATTTTTACTCAAACCAAGTAAATTTTTACTAAATCTTAATAAAATTTTGCTGAAATTTTCCTAAAAGTAAGTAATTTTTTACTAAAAGCAAGTAAATATTTACTTAAACTGAGGTCAATTTTGCTGATTTTTTTCTTAAAACAAGTAATTTTTTAATTTACTGAGAAACTTGATTCAAGGAAAAAAGTGAAATTAACATAAGTTCAATTTAACTAAATAATCAAACAAATGCCATAAAGTGATGAGGTCTTACTCCATGATCGCTGCGAAGGCAAGAGGGGCACCTTCGCAGTGGTTGTTTAGAATAATTCTTAAAGTATTTAAGAAATAAGCAAACGAACGAGAATTGCTTCTTAGATTAATATTCAAGAATTTTTTAAACAATTTCAAATGTTTTTATAAGTTCATTAATACTTAAATGTATGAAGCAGGGCCGTGCGCAGGATTTTCCCCTTGGGGGGTTTTCATCTAGTTTTACAAAAAATAAAGTCAGTCTATGTCGCAATGATAAGTTATGTGAATTTGATTACGTGTGATTACGTGAGCGTTTGGCAACCATTCATATTTTATTACCAGGATATTCGAGAAATATTTTGATACATTCATCGTCAAAATAGCGTTTCAGTAATCCATCTATCAGTACACTCAAAGGAATTTGTCAGTGAAAGAAAGCAGAAAGTCTACTGAAACAGCAGATTTTCTGCTGAAAAAGCAGATTTGTTGATCTGCTGAGATGGTAAACTCCTGTTTGCTGTTTTTAGCAATATAGAAAAAACTTTAAACATATGTACAGAACAGTATGACCACTTAAATATACATGTTAATAAAACTTTTTTGAATATAAGTTATTAAAGATCAATTTATTACCACGGAAAGATATTGCGATTGTCTTTTTAATGATACGGATATTGTCCCAAGCTAATATAAAAGGAACGCTTATCTATTTTTATATTTTAACTACCAGCAGTCAATTTTGGCAGACTGCAAACTCTTTAGCAGAGTGAAATAAGATTGCAGAATAATGCTGTTATTGCAAAAAAACTGCTGCAATAGCAGAAAAGTGTCTGCTGATAGACAGCAGACAATCGCTGCTTTTTTATTAACCGACTTGTTCTCTAAGTGTATAACTTCTTTTTTTTTCAAATAGTTGCTTGAAATTACATACATACATATATATTTTGAAGAAATATTACACAAAAAATGATCAAATTCCTTGGCGCTTGACCCCTCTTTAGGCCCCGCATTTTCTCTATGATAAATACAGAAAATTGGATATGCTTGTTGACAAAGTGTGGGCCTAAATATGATGTCTAATTAGTGTTGGGGTTTTTAATTTATACAGGAGTTACATGAGTAACAGGATGTTTACTCAAAATCTTCATACGCATATTCCGATTAAAAAAAACATTTGGAGATGTTTCTTAATTTTTATAATCTTTAAAATGTATAAATTCGAATAACAACTACAGTTTTTTGTATTCTATGAAATGCAAGACGAAAAACATGACAACAAAATTCAGTAAGTTAAAATTCATTTGTTGTTGTTTCGCAACTTTAAAGTAGATTTTAAAATAGAGACCTATACGCAGAGAAAAAATACATTACGTAGAAACGACATTTTAGACACGTGAACATCGTTTTTTAGTTTCTTTTGAGGGAAAAATTAGTTTGTTTGCGGTAAACATGTCATCAGTTGTTGTAACTGAACAAAGAGAAATATGTTTACATATCGAGGGCTTATATTCATAAGTGGCTATGAACTATTCTTAGATTTGGATGTCATCTGTCATATAAATTTAGAGAAGACATTTTTTCTAAAGCTATTTTTTTTAATTTTCTGATTTGGCTATCTTCTCACACGTTAATTTGTGACTTCAAAAGTGGCTATGAACATAAAAATAATATAAATAATATAGTTCAAAAAACGGAGCAGCATGTAACCGAAGGTTTGTAATTCGCTACAATGATTTTGTTTAAAGCATTTTTCTATATTTATGGCATATCGCATTATCAAATTCCATCATTACGCGGTTAATAACATTTTGGTTCCCAAGTTATCAGGCTAAAATAGGATAAATAGTGGCTGTAAAGTCAAAAATTGTGGAAAGTATCTTTAGAAAAATCCGCGTAACATTTTATCATATTGAGAATACCAAAATATATTTATGGCATATGATTGCTGACTTCATTCCGCGAATTTTGGATTCTTCATCAATTGCATCGATTTTCGCGACTGACTTCATAAATGTTACAAGCGACATTGATTCTTAATACACAAACAAAAATTCAGTCGGATCCGTAGGCTAGATCGTGAGAAAATCATAAATCAAAAATGTCATGTGTGAAAATAATTTTAGCCATTTATTTAAAAAAAATATCCAAATTAAATAAAAAATAATATTAAAATTTTCCAAAAATATCCCATTTTTAAATTTTTAATTTCCATACCTTACCGCAATATCCACTTTTTGTAAAAAAATTTATAAAAGGGTTATCCCTTTTTTAGTACCAATCTGACGGATGAAGCTAGAATCTTTAAATTCGCTGTGTACATTCCAGAAAATGCATTTTCTACACAACATTGCCAACTTTTCATAAAAAATTTTTATCGAGTTTACAATAAGTTTTATTTATATTTTTGAGCGTTAATGGCTATGTGTTTATTTTAACATTCATAGGGCTCAAATCTAAACATGAAAAAGTGGCTACGAACCATAAAATCGTGAATAATAGGAAATTTCGAAAACTTTTTAATCGTAGCAATTAGTAATCCTTTTTAGATTAAACTGTAGAAGAATGATTCATAATTAATCTTAAAATTAAGGAGAAAACATTTAGAAGTAACAGAAACCTTTGTTGTTTCATATGTGATGGAAATAGGTCACATCAGTTCAGATTTAGATACAGCTCCATAAAAATGTCGCATCGCAAATGTTACAAACCACACATTACAAACGGAATATACGAAAGGCTACCAACAACATATACTCGGTGTGTATAATTATAATTACAGTGACCTGAGATACATAAAAATATATTGGACGATGAATACAACATATTTTTATAAAAATATATATAAGTTGAATGTGTTTGAATTAAAAAATATATATTTAGAATTGGAATTCTTCTGTTGTGAACATGTTGCCAGGGCCGTGCGCAGGATTTTCCCCTGGGGGGAAAAAACCTCAAACCAGTAATTATTTACTCAAACTGAGGAAAATTCCAGAAGGGTTTTCTTCAAACAAAGTACATTTTTACTAAATCTAAGTAAAATTTTGTTGAAATTTTGCTAAATCTAAGTAAATTTTTCTAAAACCAAGTAAATTTTTACTTAATTTAAGTAAAATTTTCCCAAAACTAAATGCATTTTTACTCAAACCAAGTAAATTTTTACTAAATCTTAATAAAATTTTGCTGAAATTTTCCTAAAAGTAAGTAATTTTTTACTAAAAGCAAGTAAATATTTACTTAAACTGAGGTCAATTTTGCTGATTTTTTTCTTAAAACAAGTAATTTTTTAATTTACTGAGAAACTTGATTCAAGGAAAAAAGTGAAATTAACATAAGTTCAATTTAACTAAATAATCAAACAAATGCCATAAAGTGATGAGGTCTTACTCCATGATCGCTGCGACGGCAAGAGGGGCACCTTCGCAGTGGTTGTTTAGAATAATTCTTAAAGTATTTAAGAAATAAGCAAACGAACGAGAATTGCTTCTTAGATTAATATTCAAGAATTTTTTAAACAATTTCAAATGTTTTTATAAGTTCATTAATACTTAAATGTATGAAGCAGGGCCGTGCGCAGGATTTTCCCCTTGGGGGGGTTTTCATCTAGTTTTACAAAAAATAAAGTCAGTCTATGTCGCAATGATAAGTTATGTGAATTTGATTACGTGAGCGTTTGGCAACCATTCATATTTTATTACCAGGATATTCGAGAAATATTTTGATACATTCATCGTCAAAATAGCGTTTCAGTAATCCATCTATCAGTACACTCAAAGGAATTTGTCAGTGAAAGAAAGCAGATTTTCTGCTGAAAAAGCAGATTTGTTGATCTGCTGAGATGGTAAACTCCTGTTTGCTGTTTTTAGCAATATAGAAAAAACTTTAAACATATGTACAGAACAGTATGACCACTTAAATATACATGTTAATAAAACTTTTTTGAATATAAGTTATTAAAGATCAATTTATTACCACGGAAAGATATTGCGATTGTCTTTTTAATGATACGGATATTGTCCCAAGCTAATATAAAAGGAACGCTTATCTATTTTTATATTTTAACTACCAGCAGTCAATTTTGGCAGACTGCAAACTCTTTAGCAGAGTGAAATAAGATTGCAGAATAATGCTGTTATTGCAAAAAAGCTGCTGCAATAGCAGAAAAGTGTCTGCTGATAGACAGCAGACAATCGCTGCTTTTTTATTAACCGACTTGTTCTCTAAGTGTATAACTTCTTTTTTTTCAAATAGTTGTTTGAAATTACATACATACATATATATTTTGAAGAAATATTACACAAAAAATGATCAAATTCCTTGGCGCTTGACCCCTCTTTAGGCCCCGCATTTTCTCTATGATAAATACAGAAAATTGGATATGCTTGTTGACAAAGTATGGGCCTAAATATGATGTCTAATTAGTGTTGGGGTTTTTAATTTATACAGGAGTTACATGAGTAACAGGATGTTTACTCAAAATCTTCATACGCATATTCCGATTAAAAAAAAAACATTTGGAGATGTTTCTTAATTTTTATAATCTTAAAAATATATAAATTCGAATAACAACTACTGTTTTTTGTATTCTATGAAATGCAAGACGAAAAACATGACAACAAAATTCAGTAAGTTAAAATTCATTTGTTATTGATTCGCAACTTTAAAGTAGATTTTAAAATAGAGACCTATACGCAGAGAAAAAATACATTACGTAGAAACGACATTTTAGACACGTGAACATCGTTTTTTAGTTTCTTTTGAGGGAAAAATTAGTTTGTTTGCGGTAAACATGTCATCAGTTGTTGTAACTGAACAAAGAGAAATATGTTTACATATCGAGGGCTTATATTCATAAGTGCCTATGAACTATTCTTAGATTTGGATGTCATCTGTCATATAAATTTAGAGAAGACATTTTTTCTAAAGCTATTTTTTTTAATTTTCTGATTTGGCTATCTTCTCACACGTTAATTTGTGACTTCAAAAGTGGCTATGAACATAAAAATAATATAGTTCAAAAAACGGAGCAGCATGTAACCGAAGGTTTGTAATTCGCTACAATGATTTTGTTTAAAGCATTTTTCTATACTTATGGCATATCGCATTATCAAATTCCATCATTACGCGGTTAATAACATTTTGGTTCCCAAGTTATCAGGCTAAAATAGGATAAATAGTGGCTGTAAAGTCAAAAATTGTGGAAAGTATCTTTAGAAAAATCCGCGTAACATTTTATCATATTGAGAATACCAAAATATATTTATGGCATATGATTGCTGACTTCATTCCGCGAATTTTGGATTCTTCAACAATTGCATCGATTTTCGCGACTGACTTCATAAATGTTACAAGCGACATTGATTCTTAATACACAAACAAAAATTCAGTCGGATCCGTAGGCTAGATCGTGAGAAAATCATAAATCAAAAATGTCATGTGTGAAAATAATTTTAGCCATTTATTTAAAAAAAATATCCAAATTAAATAAAAAATAAAATTAAAATTTTCCAAAAATATCCCATTTTTAAATTTTTAATTTCCATACCTTACCGCAATATCCACTTTTTGTAAAAAAATTTATAAAAGGGTTATCCCTTTTTTAGTACCAATCTGACGGATGAAGCTAGAATCTTTAAATTCGCTGTGTACATTCCAGAAAATGCATTTTCTACACAACATTGCCAACTTTTCATAAAAAAATTTTATCGAGTTTACAATAAGTTTTATTTATATTTTTGAGCGTTAATGGCTATGTGTTTATTTTAACATTCATAGGGCTCAAATCTAAACATGAAAAAGTGGCTACGAACCATAAAATCGTGAATAATAGGAAATTTCGAAAACTTTTTAATCGTAGCAATTAGTAATCCTTTTTAGATTAAACTGTAGAAGAATGATTCATAATTAATCTTAAAATTAAGGAGAAAACATTTAGAAGTAACAGAAACCTTTGTTGTTTCATATGTGATGGAAATAGGTCACATCAGTTCAGATTTAGATACAGCTCCATAAAAATGTCGCATCGCAAATGTTACAAACCACACATTACAAACGGAATATACGAAAGGCTACCAACAACATATACTCGGTGTGTATAATTATAATTACAGTGACCTGAGATACATAAAAATATATTGGACGATGAATACAACATATTTTTATAAAAATATATATAAGTTGAATGTGTTTGAATTAAAAAAATATATATTTAGAATTGGAATTCTTCTGTTGTGAACATGTTGCCAGGGCCGTGCGCAGGATTTTCCCCTGGCGGGAAAAAACCTCAAACCAGTAATTATTTACTCAAACTGAGGAAAATTCCAGAAGGGTTTTCTTCAAACAAAGTACATTTTTACTAAATCTAAGTAAAATTTTGTTGAAATTTTGCTAAATCTAAGTAAATTTTTCCTAAAACCAAGTAAATTTTTACTTAATTTAAGTAAAATTTTCCCAAAACTAAATGCATTTTTACTCAAACCAAGTAAATTTTTACTAAATCTTAATAAAATTTTGCTGAAATTTTCCTAAAAGTAAGTAATTTTTTACTAAAAGCAAGTAAATATTTACTGAAACTGAGGTCAATTTTGCTGATTTTTTTTTCTTAAAACAAGTAATTTTTTAATTTACTGAGAAACTTGATTGACCCCTCTTTAGGCCCCGCATTTTCTCTATGATAAATACAGAAAATTGGATATGCTTGTTGACAAAGTATGGGCCTAAATATGATGTCTAATTAGTGTTGGGGTTTTTAATTTATACAGGAGTTACATGAGTAACAGGATGTTTACTCAAAATCTTCATACGCATATTCCGATTAAAAAAAAAACATTTGGAGATGTTTCTTAATTTTTATAATCTTTAAAATGTATAAATTCGAATAACAACTACTGTTTTTTGTATTCTATGAAATGCAAGACGAAAAACATGACAACAAAATTCAGTAAGTTAAAATTCATTTGTTATTGATTCGCAACTTTAAAGTAGATTTTAAAATAGAGACCTATACGCAGAGAAAAAATACATTACGTAGAAACGACATTTTAGACACGTGAACATCGTTTTTTAGTTTCTTTTGAGGGAAAAATTAGTTTGTTTGCGGTAAACATGTCATCAGTTGTTGTAACTGAACAAAGAGAAATATGTTTACATATCGAGGGCTTATATTCATAAGTGCCTATGAACTATTCTTAGATTTGGATGTCATCTGTCATATAAATTTAGAGAAGACATTTTTTCTAAAGCTATTTTTTTTTTTAATTTTCTGATTTGGCTATCTTCTCACACGTTAATTTGTGACTTCAAAAGTGGCTATGAACATAAAAATAATATAGTTCAAAAAACGGAGCAGCATGTAACCGAAGGTTTGTAATTCGCTACAATGATTTTGTTTAAAGCATTTTTCTATACTTATGGCATATCGCATTATCAAATTCCATCATTACGCGGTTAATAACATTTTGGTTCCCAAGTTATCAGGCTAAAATAGGATAAATAGTGGCTGTAAAGTCAAAAATTGTGGAAAGTATCTTTAGAAAAATCCGCGTAACATTTTATCATATTGAGAATACCAAAATATATTTATGGCATATGATTGCTGACTTCATTCCGCGAATTTTGGATTCTTCAACAATTGCATCGATTTTCGCGACTGACTTCATAAATGTTACAAGCAACATTGATTCTTAATACACAAACAAAAATTCAGTCGGATCCGTAGGCTAGATCGTGAGAAAATCATAAATCAAAAATGTCATGTGTGAAAATAATTTTAGCCATTTATTTAAAAAAAATATCCAAATTAAATAAAAAATAAAATTAAAATTTTCCAAAAATATCCCATTTTTAAATTTTTAATTTCCATTCCTTACCGCAATATCCACTTTTTGTAAAAAAATTTATAAAAGGGTTATCCCTTTTTTAGTACCAATCTGACGGATGAAGCTAGAATCTTTAAATTCGCTGTGTACATTCCAGAAAATGCATTTTCTACACAACATTGCCAACTTTTCATAAAAAAATTTTATCGAGTTTACAATAAGTTTTATTTATATTTTTGAGCGTTAATGGCTATGTGTTTATTTTAACATTCATAGGGCTCAAATCTAAACATGAAAAAGTGGCTACGAACCATAAAATCGTGAATAATAGGAAATTTCGAAAACTTTTCAATCGTAGCAATTAGTAATCCTTTTTAGATTAAACTGTAGAAGAATGATTCATAATTAATCTTAAAATTAAGGAGAAAACATTTAGAAGTAACAGAAACCTTTGTTGTTTCATATGTGATGGAAATAGGTCACATCAGTTCAGATTTAGATACAGCTCCATAAAAATGTCGCATCGCAATTGTTACAAACCACACATTACAAACGGAATATACGAAAGGCTACCAACAACATATACTCGGTGTGTATAATTATAATTACAGTGACCTGAGATACATAAAAATATATTGGACGATGAATACAACATATTTTTATAAAAATATATATAAGTTGAATGTGTTTGAATTAAAAAAATATATATTTAGAATTGGAATTCTTCTGTTGTGAACATGTTGCCAGGGCCGTGCGCAGGATTTTCCCCTGGCGGGAAAAAACCTCAAACCAGTAATTATTTACTCAAACTGAGGAAAATTCCAGAAGGGTTTTCTTCAAACAAAGTACATTTTTACTAAATCTAAGTAAAATTTTGTTGAAATTTTGCTAAATCTAAGTAAATTTTTCCTAAAACCAAGTAAATTTTTACTTAATTTAAGTAAAATTTTCCCAAAACTAAATGCATTTTTACTCAAACCAAGTAAATTTTTACTAAATCTTAATAAAATTTTGCTGAATTTTTCCTAAAAGTAAGTAATTTTTTACTAAAAGCAAGTAAATATTTACTGAAACTGAGGTCAATTTTGGTGATTTTTTTTCTTAAAACAAGTAATTTTTTAATTTACTGAGAAACTTGATTCAAGGAAAAAAGTGAAATTAACATAAGTTCAATTTAACTAAATAATCAAACAAATGCCATAAAGTGATGAGGTCTTACTCCATGATCGCTGCGAAGGCAAGAGGGGCACCTTCGCAGTGGTTGTTTAGAATAATTCTTAAAGTATTTAAGAAATAAGCAAACGAACGAGAATTGCTTCTTAGATTAATATTCAAGAATTTTTTAAACAATTTCAAATGTTTTTATAAGTTCATTAATACTTAAATGTATGAAGCAGGGCCGTGCGAAGGATTTTCCCCTTGGGGGGTTTTCATCTAGTTTTACAAAAATAAAGTCAGTCTATGTCGCAATGATAAGATATGTGAATTTGATTACGTGTGATTACGTGAGCGTTTGGCAACCATTCATATTTTATTACCAGGATATTCGAGAAATATTTTGATACATTCATCGTCAAAATTGCGTTTCAGTAATCCATCTATCAGTACACTCAAAGGAATTTGTCAGTGAAAGAAAGCAGAAAGTCTACTGAAACAGCAGATTTTCTGCTGAAAAAGCAGATTTGTTGATCTGCTGAGATGGTAAACTCCTGTTTGCTGTTTTTAGCAATATAGAAAAATCTTTAAACATATGTACAGAACAGTATGACCACTTAAATATACATGTTAATAAAACTTTTTTGAATATAAGTTATTAAAGATCAATTTATTACCACGGAAAGATATTGCGATTGTCTTTTTAATGATACGGATATTGTCCCAAGCTAATATAAAAGGAACGCTTATCTATTTTTATATTTTAACTACCAGCAGTCAATTTTGGCAGACTGCAAACTCTTTAGCAGAGTGAAATAAGATTGCAGAATAATGCTGTTATTGCAAAAAAACTGCTGCAATAGCAGAAAAGTGTCTGCTGATAGACAGCAGACAATCGCTGCTTTTTTATTAACCGACTTGTTATCTAAGTGTATAACTTCTTTTTTTCAAATAGTTGCTTGAAATTACATACATACATATATATTTTGAAGAAATATTACACAAAAAATGATCAAATTCCTTGGCGCTTGACCCCTCTTTAGGCCCCGCATTTTCTCTATGATAAATACAGAAAATTGGATATGCTTGTTGACAAAGTATGGGCCTAAATATGATGTCTAATTAGTGTTGGGGTTTTTAATTTATACAGGAGTTACATGAGTAACAGGATGTTTACTCAAAATCTTCATACGCATATTCCGATTAAAAAAAACATTTGGAGATGTTTCTTAATTTTTATAATCTTTAAAATGTATAAATTCGAATAACAACTACAGTTTTTTGTATTCTATGAAATGCAAGACGAAAAACATGACAACAAAATTCAGTAAGTTAAAATTCATTTGTTATTGTTTCGCAACTTTAAAGTAGATTTTAAAATAGAGACCTATACGCAGAGAAAAAATACATTACGTAGAAACGACATTTTAGACACGTGAACATCGTTTTTTAGTTTCTTTTGAGGGAAAAATTAGTTTGTTTGCGGTAAACATGTCATCAGTTGTTGTAACTGAACAAAGAGAAATATGTTTACATATCGAGGGCTTATATTCATAAGTGGCTATGAACTATTCTTAGATTTGGATGTCATCTGTCATATAAATTTAGAGAAGACATTTTTTCTAAAGCTATTTTTTTTAATTTTCTGATTTGGCTATCTTCTCACACGTTAATTTGTGACTTCAAAAGTGGCTATGAACATAAAAATAATATAGTTCAAAAAACGGAGCAGCATGTAACCGAAGGTTTGTAATTCGCTACAATGATTTTGTTTAAACCATTTTTCTATACTTATGGCATATCGCATTATCAAATTCCATCATTACGCGGTTAATAACATTTTGGTTCCCAAGTTATCAGGCTAAAATAGGATAAATAGTGGCTGTAAAGTCAAAAATTGTGGAAAGTATCTTTAGAAAAATCCGCGTAACATTTTATCATATTGAGAATACCAAAATATATTTATGGCATATGATTGCTGACTTCATTCCGCGAATTTTGGATTCTTCAACAATTGCATCGATTTTCGCGACTGACTTCATAAATGTTACAAGCGACATTGATTCTTAATACACAAACAAAAATTCAGTCGGATCCGTAGGCTAGATCGTGAGAAAATCATAAATCAAAAATGTCATGTGTGAAAATAATTTTAGCCATTTATTTAAAAAAAATATCCAAATTAAATAAAAAATAAAATTAAAATTTTCCAAAAATATCCCATTTTTAAATTTTTAATTTCCATACCTTACCGCAATATCCACTTTTTGTAAAAAAATTTATAAAAGGGTTATCCCTTTTTTAGTACCAATCTGACGGATGAAGCTAGAATCTTTAAATTCGCTGTGTACATTCCAGAAAATGCATTTTCTACACAACATTGCCAACTTTTCATAAAAAAATTTTATCGAGTTTACAATAAGTTTTATTTATATTTTTGAGCGTTAATGGCTATGTGTTTATTTTAACATTCATAGGGAATTTCGAAAACTTTTTAATCGTAGCAATTAGTAATCCTTTTTAGATTAAACTGTAGAAGAATGATTCATAATTAATCTTAAAATTAAGGAGAAAACATTTAGAAGTAACAGAAACCTTTGTTGTTTCATATGTGATGGAAATAGGTCACATCAGTTCAGATTTAGATACAGCTCCATAAAAATGTCGCATCGCAAATGTTACAAACCACACATTACAAACGGAATATACGAATAGCCACACCGTATTATATTTGACCTGTGAACATCTATTGTGGAAGTGGAATATGTGGGTCAATGTTTTTATATAGCCCTTATTCAAATGTCAAACCCGATTTTTATATTCAGAGAGGGGTATATCATTCGTTTGATTTGAAAGAAATTTAAAAATGCAAATCGTATTTCATTTAAAAATTAAAGTATTGTACTTTCTTTTGTATAAGTAAAAATGTGTACATAAAAAATTCTTAGGTTACTCCAATACTTTTTCGCAAATTTTTACATAATTATTAATTTAGAGGTAAATTGCTTTTCAATGATTTCATTCCAATTAGATATACTACAAATTTGTCCAAAGTTTGGCACTCATAGTTAAGCTGCTTGATGCTATCTCAAGCAAATTATTTGCTTTTATTAAGAATGTTTTTTAGATTTCATTATGATATCATAGTGATTCTTATCTACAATTTTTTAAAATTACTAAAAAGAATTATTAAATCTCCAAACAATTATTGTAGATATTGGTCTAGTCAAATGCCAAGAAGTGGCGAAATTAGCATTACACAATCTTGAAATTGGCACAATTCGTTTAGTTTGTTTGTATTTTTCATAACCTTTGTCCGAAATTCAAGAAAGTGTCCACGATTTTTATGTAGTTTTCATGTTTTTGCTGCAAAATTACCATTTCAGACGAGTTATTTTAAAAAGAACTTAAAAATTCTATATTTTTTTGCTTCAGAAAGTCTAGAAGGTTTTAAAAAAGTATATGTTCGAAACCTCTCTAGGGGGGGTTGAACCCCTAAAACCTGGTATGAAGAACTCGGCATACATTTCAGTAAACATTTTAACTTCATTTTAGGAAAAAAATCCATTTTTACGTTAAATTTTCCTTACAAATAATTTCAGATTTTTTTCTCACTTAAAAACTTGGAAATATTCTTCCACATAAGTATGAATTTACTCAATTGTAAGAATTTTTTATTAGATCCAAAGAAATGTTTTAAGTAAATCTACTACCCTATTTTTAGTAAATGAACTATTTACTATGGGTTTGAAAGAATGAAACTATACTCATACTTAGTTAATTTTCCAACTTTTTAGGAAATTTTTACTGAACTGGAGTAAAATTGTTGAACTAAATTGTAGTATGAATTTTACTCAGATTTAGGAATGCTGTAGTTTTACAAAAAATAAAGCAGGTGAAAATTCTGTCAATTATTTTAGTCAATTTCCAATCGTGTGCGTTTATTTTATTGCCAGGATCTTCGAAAAATATTTTGATACATTCGTCCGACAGACATCGCCGGCAAAATTGCGTCATCATATCAGTACACTCAAAGGAATTTGTCAGTAAAAGAAAGCAGAAAGTCTACTGAAAGAGCAGATTTTCTGCTGTTGAAAAAGAGACAGCAGATTTGTATCTGCTGAGATGGTAAACAGCTGTTTGCTGTTTTTAGCAATATAGAAAAAACTTTAAGCATATGGAAAGAACAGTATGACCACTTAGATATACATGTTAACAACACTTTTTTGAATAGAAGTTATTATAAAACAATTTTTACCACGGAAAGATATTGCGATTGTCTTTTTAATGATACGCATATTGTCCCAAGCAACTATACTTATCTTATTTATTTATTATCTTATCTTATCTATTTTTATATTTTAATTAACAGCAGCCAATTTTAGCAGACTGCAAACTCTTTAGCAGTGTGAATGGTGATGTAAGATTGCAGAAAAACTGCTGTCATAGCAGAAAAGTGTCTGCTGATAGGCAGCAGACAATCGCTGCTTTTATTAACGGACTTGTTCTTAAGTGTTAAGTGTAGAATTTCTTTTTTTTTAATAGTTGCATATGCGTTACATACATACATATCGAGGGCTTATATTCATAAGTGGCTATGAACAAAAACACAACTTTTCAGGAGAGCGATAAAACTCCTCTAATTTGAAGAGAAATTATTAATCATTCTTCTAAAGTTTAATCCATAAAGGGTTACTAATTGCTACGATTAAAAAGTTTTCGACATTTCCTATTATTCGCGGTTTCATGGTTCATAGCCATGTTTTAAATTGAGCACTATGAATGTTGAAATAAGCACATAGCCATTTATGCCCAAATATATAAATAAGATTTATTGTAAACTCAATGACGTTTTTCATGAAATCTTGGCGATGTTGTATAGAAAACGCATTTTCTGTTATGTACACAGCGAATTTAAAGATTCCAGCTTCATCCGTCAGATTTTCCTTTTTTTTTACAAAAAATGTATATTGCGGTAGGGAACGGTAAACAAAAAATACAAATTGGATATTTTTTTGGAAAATTTTCATTTTCACGGGAAATATGACTAAAATGATTTTCCTGCATGACATTTTTGATTTTTTTGATCTAGCCAACGAATTCCGCTGAATTTTTGTTTGTGTATTAAGAACCAATGTCGCTTGTAACATATATGTAGCGAAACTCGCTGCAATCGATGAAAAATCCAAAATTTGCGGTTGCAATTGCTTATATTTTAACTTTCTTCATCCAGGATTCTGAAACTTTTCTGGCATAAATATTCTCCATGAAATCAGCAACCACCTGCCAAAGAAATATTTTGGTATTCTCAATATAATAAAAAGTTACACCACTTTTTCTAAAGATACTTTTCACAATTTTTATTTTAGCCTGATAACTGGGGAATCAAAATACTATTAACGCGAAATTTTGGAATTTGATAGTACGATATGCCTTAAATCTAGAAAAATGTTATAAACAAAATCGTTGTAGCGAATTATAACCTTCGGTTTATGCTGCTCATTGTTGAAATATTTTATTTCTATTATTTTAATGTTCATAGCCACTTATGCAGTCACAAACTAAGGTGTGAGTGGATAGCCAAATCAGAAAATTTAAAAAATGGCTTTAGAAAAAATTCTTTTCCAAATTTATATGACAGATGAATATGAGAATAGTTTGGCATCAAAAACTCATTTTCGAGAAAATGGTTTATAGCCACTTTTGAATATGATCCCTCGATACAAATTTTGATGAAATATTACACAAAAACCGAGCAAATTCCTCGGCACTTAACCCATCAGGCCCGCATTTTTTCAATGATAAATGTAGAAAATCGGATATGCTTTATGACAAAGTATGGGTCTAAATAGGATGTCTAATGAGTTTTGGGGGTTTTAATGTATATAGGACATGAGTAACAGGATGTTTACTCAAAATCTTTATACGCATATTCCGATTAAATAAAAAAATATTTGGAAATGTTTGTCCTTTTTATAACAGATTTTTGTACTCGATGAAATGCAAGAAGAAACGCCTAGAAATTTTAATTCCAAAAAAAGCAAATAATTGGTATTATATTTTCGTCTTGCTACGTTGATCGAAGTTACTGAATTTGTTGTTTCTCTTTTGAATAATACTTGTTACATGTGTACAAAAAAATACTAACTCTTACAAATATTTGACACAAGTGAGAAATATAACAAAAATGTGAGTATGTTAAAACTATTTAAAATTGCTAAAAGATTTTGTTATTAAATTTCCAAACTTTTATTGTAGTACACAATTAAAAGTTCATAAGATATTGCTCTAGTCGCATGTCATGAAGTGGTATCGGTTAATAAAAATGAAAATTTTCCGAAAAATTTTTTGTCCATTACCGAAATTAGCAATCTTGTGATGTCAATCGATCATATATAGGTGTATGTTACACGAGTTTTATTATTATTATTTTTAAACATTTTCAAATATTCACACACAATTTGTATGTATTTTTTAAAACATTTTCTCATTCTTTTTTTTTAATTAATTCATAAAAATACACACCCATGATATGTAAAAAAAAAAAAAAAATTGGCACAATTCGTTTAGTTTGTTTGTATTTTTCATAACCTTTGTCCGAAATTCAAGAAAGTGTTCATTATTTTTTATGTAATTTTCGTGTTTTCACGATTTTACTGCAAAATTACCATTTCAGACGAGTTATTTTAAAAAGACCTTAAATTCTATATTTTTATGCTCCAGAAAGTCTAGAAGGTTTTAAAAAGTATATGTTCGAAACCTCTCTGGGGGGTTTTGAACCCCCAACCCCCCCTGCGCCCGGCCCTGTCATGTTGCTAACCATCATATTGTTGTTTACTGCTATAATATTATTTTGTCTGATAGTGACTTTATTTTTAGCATCATGGGATATTAGTCGGGAATTGTTATGTCTTACGATATTAAATTTTTCTAAGATGTTGGCTCTATCCGTTTCTATTGTTTTTCTTAAAGTTGTTTAATGGTTGTTTTAGCGAATATTATTATTGGCACCTTCAATAATGTTATGGTTATTTTGATCAATAATCTGAATGTGGTTTTCTATATTTATTCTACTTCATCGTCTATCCATTAAAGGCCTGATCCCAGGATATTTTTCTGTTAATCTGAATTGTGTGGAGTTTAGTTTTTACTTTCTGGAGTTCTGATAATAGGAATATATCTGGGCTCGTATAGTTTTTCGCATAACCATCTTCATTGTTAGTATCAACTATTTCCCATTTTTCGTTGAGGTTAAGAATCGAATTGTTCTTAGTGTAAGATATTTGTTTGAAAATTAATTGTTTGTCTACCAGATTTTCCACTACATCCAAAGGTTTTGATTTAAAAGTGGACTGAATCGAGTTATTATACCATTTAATACATTGGGAGATGCGCTGTTTTACAGAAAGAGGTGATTTTTGAGCTTCAAGAGTTCTGAATTTTTCTGAAATTGAGCTGTGAAGTCTTTCGACATCAGCATTGTCTGTATGATTATTTGGTTTAGTGAATGGACTTTTATATTCTCATTCCGTAGAAAGTCCTTAACATTGATTGAGATAAATTCATTATCGGTGATTATTCTTATTGAGAAAAATACTCTAAATTTTTCCACTATTGTGATTTCTACCTTCTAGGTAAAGAGCTATGGCGTATTTGGAAAATTTATCTATGAATGTAATGAAGCTGTGTTTTTTGTTTGCGTAAACGTCCATGTGTATGATTTCGTTGGTGTCTGAGGGTGTTTCAGAACATTTGAGCATTGGTTTCAGTGGTTTTCTGATGTATTTAGACCTGTTACATATGTCGCAATTATTGATGTATTTTTGAATAAAATGTTTAAGGTTAAGGTATATTTTTGTTTGGAGGTCTTCGTAGTTTTCTACAATGACTACATGTCCTGTCTCATATTTATGATATTTCCCTATTGTTTATATAAATCGTTTATATAATCGTTGGCGTTGAAGCTGCATCGTACAAAGTTTAATCTTGTATCAAATAGTGCTATGAGTTTTAATTGTACTTCATTGTAGAGGTGATCTCAAAGTTCGGTAAATATACCGATACGTCCGGAGGTGATGTGTTGGCGAAACAGATCTGTCATATAGTTGGTTTCTATGTCTCTGGCACTTGTAAACATTTTCTTTTTGTTATTTACAACTCTTACGTCTTCTATTTTATGGTTTGTTAGTATGATTTGTGTTGGAAATCTGTTTCCTTGGGAATGAATAGTTGCGGCTTTTCTAAATTTTCTATAGCTAATATTTCTTTGTGTTGTCTATTCTGCTCATAAAATCACCCAATTTATTCTCTTTTCCTTTAATGTAACTGATTTTGAAGTTATAGTAACAACCATCTTTGCAGTCTTGGGTTTATGTCTTTACATATTGTTTTGGTATGTAGCTACATATCAAAATCAATCATCGTACATTTTTGGAAGGTGGAATGAATTCGTAATGACCGTAAGGAGTTGAAAGGGCCGTTTTCTTTTGGGGATCATTTTCTATTGGAATTTGAAGAAAGCCTTTTGCTAAATCCATTGTTGTGAAATAGTTGGCTTTTCCTAATTTATACGATATATTTTCAGTATTGAGAATAGGGAACTTATCTTTGACCGTAATTTCATTAAGTTTGCAGTAATCGATTACAATACGCCATTTCTGTTTACCAGAACTATCTAATTTTTAAGGTACAATCCAGATTGGGGTGTTGTAGGGGGAATTACTTCCTTTTATAATGTTTTGTTTTAACATTTCGTTTACTGTTTTGCTATTTCTTCTTCGTATTCTTTTGGATATCTGTAGATTTACTGAAATCTGTTCATTTCCATCGCATACATTTACCTTCTCTGAATTATTATTTCTATTATCTATTTTCGTTTGGCCGGAGAGAGTGCTAAATATGATTGGTTTATTTAAAAGGATTCTTTTGTACTTTGGTAGGGAATTTTTATTCAGGAGTGTTGTTATAGAACCTTAATTTTATTATCTCCGATTGTTATTTCTATCAATGGTAAGCAGACCCGTGCGCAGGATTTTCCTCTGGGTGGGGGGGTTTCCATCTACACTCATAAAAAAGTTAACCCTATAATGAGTTAAAATTAACTAAAATTTAGGAAACCAAGTACATTTTTACTAAGTATAAGTAGAATTTTGCTGAAATTTTCCTAAATCTAGGTAAATTTTTCCTAAAACCAAGTAATTTTTTACTAGATTTAAGCAAAATTTTCCCAAAACTAAGTGAATTTTTACTAAATCTTAGTAAAATTTTGCTGGAAATTTCCTAAAACTAAGCAAATGTTTACTCAAATCAAGTAAATATTTTCTCAAACTGAGGAAAATTTTGCTGATTTTTTTCCTCAAAACGAGTAAATTTTTACTTAAACTGAGGAAAATTTTATTTGATACAAGGAAAAAAGGTGAAATTAAAATAAGTTAAATTTAACTAAAAAATCAAACAAATAGTTTTGCTTCAGAGTATGCAAAACTGATACAAAAAAAATGACAACATGAAATATTTCTCAAAAGTTTCATAAGGAGTTGTGCTATTACTCCACAGGCCCGTGCGCAGGATTTTCCCCTGGGGGGGGGGGGTTTCACCTACACTCATAAAAAAGTTAACCCTATAACGACTTAAAATTAACTAAAATTTAGGAAACCAAGTACATTTTTACTAAATATAAGTAGAATTTTGCTGAAATTTTCCCAAATCTAAGTAAATTTTTCCTAAAACCAAGAAATTTTTTACTAAATTTAAGCAAAATTTTCCTAAAACTAAGTAAATTTTTACTAAATCTTAGTAAAATTTTGCTGAAAATTTCCTAAAACTAAGTAAATGTTTACTTAAATCCAGAAAATATTTACTCAAACCGAGGACAATTTTGCTGATTTTTTTCCTCAAAACGAGTAAATTTTTACTTAAACTGAGGAAAATTTTATTTTATACAAGGAAAAAAGGTGAAATTAAAATAAATTGAGCACCCCGGTAGTCGAGTTGGTAGCGTGCTCGGCTATCAGCGTGGGGGTTGTGGGTTCGATTCCCACCAGAGGATCTGGTCTGTCGCTGCTATAACTAGCTACAATGGTTTTAGTCACCCCGACTTAATCCCTGGGCCCAATAGTAGAATATACATTTACTTTGTATTGTAATTCATAATAAATTAAAAAAATAAAATAGTAAAAACCCTTATTTGTATTATAATATTCGCGTTTTCTATTACACTGTTGATCAGTCAAATATTTGTTGTTGCATTGAAATTCGCGTTGGGTTTAGGTTTGTTCATATCAATAATATTATGATAGACAATTCCCAATATGGTAATGGTTCATCCAGCCTAATCAATAAATTGATGAATTTAGATACAATTTCCGAAACCTGGTTCGCACAATCAATCCCTGATATCACTAAATGGTTACAAAATCGAATCGATAGGGAAGGACGTGATGGCGGAGTAGCATAAAACGGGGTATACATGCTAAAGTATAGTCAACAATGTGAAATTAGTGTGAGTGAAAGGCGCTTGTGCCTGAGAAGTTTATAAAGACCAAATCGTTGCATAAAAGCTGGTAATTTTATTAAAAACCTTGAATTAATGATTCTACCTTACACTGATCAAATCAAATATTCTAGTTGAACGGTTACTCCTTAATCATATGTCTTCCCTGGGCATTTCTTCAACAAATAATAAAATATCTACACATTTTACATCAACAAACAACATACTTTTCACAACAACGCATATTCTTCGTTAGTGTTTCAGCTCGGCTGTTAGGTCTAAAAAAACATGGACATTATTAGATATATTGACAAAATACACACTAGCGTCGACAGTGAAATTGATGTAAATAATTACGAACATACAAACGCTTACCTATGATCCTAATTTTTACAATCAAATTACCCTTAAGGAGCATTGAATCGTTCGAATTTTCTGCTGTTACACAATATGAAGTATTTTCAAGCTGTATGAGTGTGACGTCAAACTATATGGGATATGATAACATAAATCCAAGATTTTTAAAAATCTACATCTATTACCATTTAATACCCACTTTTTTATTTCCCAATTAAGGAAGACATTAGCATTTTTAATATCCTCGTACTCCTCGACCACTTAAAAGCAATTTATACGGTAAATCAAAATATTATACGTATAAAACTGCAGTACTGTTGAAGTACAGCAATAAAACTTATGGAATCATATTTCACAAACCGTAGCCAGTCTGTATTTATGAATAATATAAAATCGACATCTCTTCCCTTAAAAAAAGGTGTGTCTCGGGGACCCCTATTATTCTCACTGTATGCCAATGATTTACCTTGTCAACTTAACTTTTGTAAAATTCTTATGTATGCCGATGATGTACAGTTGCATATCGGGAGTATCATTCTAATGACATTTAATATCGATGTGTATAGGTGGGCTACAGCAAATGGACCGTGTTACCTACGAAAAGTCGGTAGATTTCAACACTACGTTAACATGGTCAAACCACATAAATAGTATTATTGTTACCACATATAACAAACTTCGTACTCTATGGTTTGTACAATCGTTAAACCGCAAAGAATACGATTGCTACTTGTTAAAGCTTACGCAATACCCTCTGTCTTGTATGGATGTGCAATTTTTTGCAATTGCGACACTGAAAGTAAAAACAAGCTGGAAAATCTGTTCAACAATGTTGTCAGATATGTGTACAATATCAGTAAATATTACCATGTATCCTCATATACGAATAGGATATATGGTGTATCACTAGAAAGTCTCTTCAAAGTTAAGTTGCTCACACCTCCTTATAAAGTTATTATGGTAAAACAACCAGACTATAGTGTTATGACCTTTGCGAAATCCAAATTGGTGATTTGGAATCACGTGTTTAGATGCGAGAAATGGTTTAAGTTTAGCGAGGAGAATATTCTCAAAGAGTTTAGGCAAGCACGGAAGTAAGTTTACTGGCCTATAGGATGAAGGGACTGTTTTGTCCTTTCTAGGCTTCTGAATCATGTTTATTAATGAGATTTTCCAATGTTTTGGAAAATAACATATTCTAAAAATGGAATTGAACATATTTGAAAGGAACCGTATCGCCATAAATGGTAGTTCCAAAATTATTTTCAGTGTTATAAGATCGTATCCGGGAGCTATGAGTACGCGTGAGTTCGTACGGATATGCTGTCAAGGATATTTGAGAGCACTCCTTGTCGTCCACTGCATAAGCTAACGTAATGTCATTACTAGCCTCGTTTGGACGAAAAACTTGATCCAAGTGATCGGAGGAACCTTGTGTCGTATCTTCTTCTAAAGTTATCCTTTCTCCATTTGTATTGCGAATGGGGAAGTCTCTACTGGCATACTTGTATTACAATGTGATTTCCATAGCGAAAAATTAGTTGAAATTGTTGGAGTAAGACATTCGATAAAACTAGTTTGCCGGCGTCTATCCTCTATAGTAGTATAACCCTAGCGATCGGTGATCGACGTCTTTTTTTCATAGACAATGAACTATATATCACTATTTGTGTATGATCCATCATTTCCCGTAGGGACAATTTGGCGAGGCGTAGCATGTAAAGCTGCCTGATTTAAGATGGAATTGAACTTATTTATCTTAACCAGTTTGGTTACGCATGAATTCTTGCATCATTGACTACATATTAGACATAAACATGTTCAGACTTTGGGTAAGTTGTTGGACCATACACTCCAACCCACCAATTGGACGGACGGGGACATTTTGTGTGGTCGCTTTTAGGACCTTTGAATACGAGTTTTCTTCACTGTGATGTGCAGAAACAGTCTGTATTTCAGCAGTTGCCTCGTTTTGGTTTCTTACAGTCTGTAAACGGACATTAAATTTTCTTTTAAGTGTCTTGTAGACCTCACAACCTCTATAATTTGCAGTGCGGTTACCGCCACAGTTACTGTATTTCTTTTGCGTTTGGTTTTGGACAGTACATTTTGCAGACTGGTGTAGGTCACCGAAAACAACACATACCGTGTGCAGAAGGCCTCAGTATGCCCGAATTCCTGACAGTTTTGACATTGTACAGGGCAGGGTTGTCAGGTTATTTTCTACCTATATCGCCAAATCATTTGTCAGAAATCGCCGAAAACCGCAAAATTTAAAAACATCAGTTTTTGTTAAAAAATAGATAAATTCAATTTTATATTTAGTTCTTATAAAAAATGTATGGAATTCAGATATTATGTTTGAATTGAATATTTTCAACATTCTTCATAAAGAATTAAAACACATTTTATTGGTATTTATTATAAGTTAAACATTTTCTTATACCGTGACAATTCATAATGCAGAATACACTTTCAACGCAAGGACTACTGGTTAAAAAACAATTAACATTAAAAAATATACTATTTCTCCTTTATGAAGCAGTTTCTAATATTGAGTTGATCTCTTTCTCCCGTTTCCATGGACCAATATCTCCTATATATTGTTTAAGGTATTTTAATTTTAATTGAACGAGAAAAGAAACAAATGTCAATAAAAGCATATAGATGCATTTTGAAAAATCTGTTTTAGTAGAAAAGTCAATGCATACATTCGTTCAAAAATAGCGTTTTCAGTCGTCTACATTTATTATAGTTTTTTTAATTATTATTAGTTCTCAATTCTGAAATGCACATAATTTGTTTATATTCGACGCGAATATGCCTATTTTGTTTTTGGCTTTTTAAGGAAACCACAAAAAATAACAAAATACAATTTACTTTCAAAGAGTCCTTCAATCTTTGAATCGTATCTACGCGTTTTTACAAAATACCATTTTCAATGTTCCTACCTCAAACCTTTTATCTTGATTTTATTAATTCTCAATAGACCATTTTATTAATTCTCAATCTTTTACAAAAACTCTTTTTTCATCCTCTATAAATATGTTTAGTATAAATATAATATATAGAATATAAATGCACTCTATAAAATAAATGTTTTATAGAGTCCAGTTATCCAACTAAGTTGCAAAGAAACAGGAAATGGTAATTTAAAAAGTGTCCGGTTTGACATGCATACAAATTGTAATATATTTCTCTACAAAGTAGCGCCAATATAATAAAATTGGAGGACAGATTTAAAAATTTCTAAAATTAGCCAAGGAAATCGCCAACTATTTTATAAGTCGCAAAAAAATCGCCATGTCGCCAAATCGAAAATAAAGTCGCCAAACACATTTAAAATTCGCCATGTTTGGCGAGAAATCGCGATATCTGACAACCCTGGTACAGGGTCGTTTCGCTTGTGCAGCTCTTCCACAAATATGCGTCTATGAAGCAGAAGATTTTCTTTGTAAGTAGGATGTATTTCATTCCTTTTCAATTTTCGGCCGTCTGGTTCAAGTTCGACCTTAAATAATGGCTGAGGAATTTT
The DNA here is from genome assembly GCA_947397865.1 of Polietes domitor. Classification (NCBI taxonomy): domain Eukaryota; kingdom Metazoa; phylum Arthropoda; class Insecta; order Diptera; family Muscidae; genus Polietes; species Polietes domitor. The sequence goes on from OX377618.1 coordinate 97,376,048, forward strand.
CAACCTGTTAAGGATATTTACCACCGATCTTATCCTTTTCCTTCCAAGGCATATTGTATATCATTGGGATGTAGTGTTCAATCCCCTTCAAGACAACGACCAAACCTTTACTTAAGCCTATAGGTGTAGTAGATTTTTTACCTGTATCAAAGCAGTTTGTGAGGGCACGAAACCCTTTTTCAGTATACGACTGTATTTTAGTTTCGTGAATATTACCTCTCCTAATTGGAGAAATGTGGAAATTATTTTCACCTGCAATAAGTGCAATTTTACTAACAAGTGCGCTAGATGAACGCTCGCGTAAATATATTGGTGGTGGTTTTGTGATTGTAGTATTGTTTGAACTAGAGGTTTGAGCCTGTTCCTCTTCGCCTAGTAAAAGATTTTTTGCCATTGGATTCATTTTTTATCATTTTTTTTAAGTTTCCCCTGTTAGGGCTAGATTTACGCTACAGGTAGCGGTCCATGCCTGTCTGCGCTGCCTTAACATTTTTTGTGCTGTCGTTCACTACACTAGCCATTGTGTATAATACGAGAGTATTATGGTTTTGTGCATTTGTTTGTAACACCCAAAAGGAAGCGAGATAGACCCATTGTTAAGTATACCGATCGACTTAGAATCACTTTCTGAGTCGATTTAGCAATGTCCGTCTGTCTGTCTGTCCATCTATTGTTGTAATCAAATTACAGGTCGCAATTATAGTCCGATCTTAACAAAAATTGGCACACGTAAGTTTTGTGGATCAAGGACGAACGCTATTTAATTTGAGGCAAATCGGTTCAGATTTGGATATAGCCCCCATACAAATGTCGCTCCCGATTTGACATTTTCCGCTCTAGAAACCACATATTGTACCCAATTTTCTTTAAATTTAGCACAACATCTTATAACCCAACTAGAAACACCTATGCAAAAATTGGATACGATCTGTTCAGATTTAGATATAGCCCCCATACAAATGTTGCTCCTGAATTGACATTTTCCGCTCTAGACGCGACATATCGTACCCGATTTGCTTTAAATTTGACACAACATCTTACAATCCAACTAGAAACACCTATGCCGACATTCGGTAAGATCGGTTCAGATTTTGCCCCATACAAATGCCGCTCCCGATTTGACATTTTCCGCTCTAAAAACCACATATTGTACCCAATTTTCTTTAAATTTGCCACAACATCTTATAACCCAACTAGAAACACCTACGCAAAAATTGGATAAGATCGGTTCAGATTTAGATATAGTCCCCATACAAATGACGCTCCCGATTTGACATTTTCCGCTCTAGAAACGACATATTGTACTCGATTTTCTTTAAATTTGACACAACAACTTACAATCCAACTAGAAACACCTATGCCGAAATTCGGTAAAATCGGTTCAGATTTAGATATAGCTCCCATACAAATGTCGCTCCCGATTTGACATTTTCCGCTCTAGAAACGACATATTGTACCCGATTTTCTTTAAATTTGGCACACCATCTTATAATCCACATAAAAACACCTATGCCGAAAGTGAGTAAGATCGGTTCAGATTTAGATATTGCCCCCAAACAAATGTGGCTCCCGATTTGACTTTTGCCGCTTTAGAAACCACTACTCGATTTTCTTTAAATTTGGCACAGCAGCTTATAATCCAAGTAAAAACCTTTGGTGTAAGTGGCTAAGATCTGTTCAGATTTAGATATAGCCCAAATACAAATGTTGCTCCCAAATGTTTAACCTATTTCGTTCCAGATTTCAATATACCCCCATACAAATGTCCTTTCCGATTTAAAATTTTTTGTAAAACACATACATACAGGATACAAAAATCCTTCCCGTTTTCACATTTTCACCGATTAAATTGTATTCGGATTGAAAGTGGAGTGTATGATAGAGTCGGCCCCGCCCGACTTTAGCCTTTCCTTACTTGTTTTCTTTCTCTTTGCGCGCACTTTCGTTTAATTGTGTATGTGAGATCGCAGTCTGCATGTTCGAAGAGCAAGACTGCGGTCGTTTTTGTTTATAGTTATGCGGCACTTCTAAATGTTTTTGTTGTTGCCGAAAGTAGGCTTTGGAAAACCAGCATTTGATACATTTATTGAAATGTAAGCATTGTGGGGAGATTCCAAGAGCATAGACTCTGTTCTCGCAGAGGTATTCTCACACATACATGTGCACTGACTTGTTTCTTTTTGTATTGTATTTCCACGTGACAACTAAATTTTCGATTATACTTGTAAATACCACACAGAAAATATTGCCTAAAATCTTTGTTTACAAAATTTAAAGCAATATAATTGTATGGATATGATAAGCGCTTTATTTTTTAGCGTCTTTATCGCGATGTTTGTATAAACACTAGTTTATTTTATATATTTATTTCTTCCGCGCGTTAGATAAACACGTCTGTCTTCTTTCGAAGAGACGGAATTTTTTTCAATTGTTGTAATATATAACATGAGGATATAGAAAATTTACTCATCTTTTAATTGCGTTTTGAAACCAAAAAATCTGACTTTTTCCACTAAAAGGAGCAAAATCTGTTAAATTGTGTGAGAAACAGTTCGGCAAAATCAAAAAAAGAAATTACGTTTCTTCAATTTTCAAAATCTGAAACACGTGAAAATTTGTAATACAAAAAAATTAATTTTTTTCTCCGCATTATGAACAAATACGTAAAAATATGTTAACATAAAAACAAAATCGAACAATAGTCAAATTTAGGCCGATTTCTAAAATATATCCGATTTATACAATCCTTGGGTCTTGTCTAATTTTATTTTTTTATAGAACTCAAAAATGTCTACTATAACAAGAGTTATTGAATTTTGGACGATGGATTTAGATTCTGAACCACTGTGCGGCGTCAATTTCCTTCCTAAGGTTACCATTTAGGCATCATTGGAAAGCTATTTAATGCAGCTATTTATTTTTATAAAATACATAATTTCTAAAAATAATGATTTGTTTCCTTCAAAATGAAGACCGCGTTTCAATTTTTAACTAAATCAAAAGTTCGATAAGAAAATATAAGCGATTCAAAAAATATACCTATAATGACGTTAACGTAATTATCGTTAAAAACTAAAATCGGAACACAATCCATTAAGATTTTATTAAATTGTCCTCAAATTCTAAAATCGCTAATAATTTTGTTTCTAATAGTCTTAGATTTATCATTGCAACTGTCTTTATTAAAAAACACGATTTTAGATGTATGTAAAATAACTCTTGATACGAGTTGGTAAAAATATGGGAGAAATATTTTGGGGTCTTTATAAAACATACCATGGTTTCACTTTAAATGCGTACAACCTCCACTTATTTGACGTAAAATACGTTTATGTTTATGAATGTAGTGCGATAGGATGAATAACAGCAACCACCATTACGATCTTTCAATCGCTATTCTCTACTCTGATTGGTCAAATCAGAACTACAGGCGTGGCTACAATTCGTAATGTTATGTCATGTTTCTGTTTCGAACAGTGTTGCCACTCGGAAATATTTTTTTGGATCAACATTTTCTCAAGAACTCAACAATATTCGTTGTAGCCGACCAAATTTAAATGGATTTTATATATTCGTACTTTTAATGGGTAAAAAGGAATAAATCATCGCTCTTACCAAACGGATGGGCGTAGAATCTCGACACAGACATTTCTCTTATATGTAGCATAAACATGATCAAAATTATTTTTGCAAATGGATCAAAATAGTACAAATCAAATGGCTGAAGTTAAATCAGTGTACAAATCTCCAAATGTGTAGAAGTGCAAAATGAGGGATTTTTCGAAAGGCTACCAACAACATATACTCGGTGTGTATAATTATAATTACAGTGACCTGAGATACATAAAAATATATTGGACGATGAATACAACATATTTTTATAAAAATATATATAAGTTGAATGTGTTTGAATTAAAAAAATATATATTTAGAATTGGAATTCTTCTGTTGTGAACATGTTGCCAGGGCCGTGCGCAGGATTTTCCCCTGGGGGGAAAAACCTCAAACCAGTAATTATTTACTCAAACTGAGGAAAATTCCAGAAGGGTTTTCTTCAAACCAAGTACATTTTTACTAAATCTAAGTAAAATTTTGTTGAAATTTTGCTAAATCTAAGTAAATTTTTCCTTAAACCAAGTAAATTTTAAAAAAATATATATTTAGAATTGGAATTCTTCTGTTGTGAACATGTTGCCAGGGCCGTGCGCAGGATTTTTCCCTGGGGGAAAAAACCTCAAACCAGTAATTATTTACTCAAACTGAGGAAAATTCCAGAAGGGTTTTCTTCAAACCAAGTAAATTTTTACTAAATCTAAGTAAAATTTTGTTGAAATTTTGCTAAATCTAAGTAAATTTTTCCTAAAACCAAGTAAATTTTTACTTAATTTAAGTAAAATTTTCCCAAAACTAAATGGATTTTTACTCAAACCAAGTAAATTTTTACTAAATCTTAATAAAATTTTGCTGAAATTTTCCTAAAAGTAAGTAATTTTTTACTAAAAGCAAGTAAATATTTACTTAAACTGAGGTCAATTTTGCTGATTTTTTTCTTAAAACAAGTAATTTTTTAATTTACTGAGAAACTTGATTCAAGGAAAAAAGTGAAATTAACATAAGTTCAATTTAACTAAATAATCAAACAAATGCCATAAAGTGATGAGGTCTTACTCCATGATCGCTGCGAAGGCAAGAGGGGCACCTTCGCAGTGGTTGTTTAGAATAATTCTTAAAGTATTTAAGAAATAAGCAAACGAACGAGAATTGCTTCTTAGATTAATATTCAAGAATTTTTTAAACAATTTCAAATGTTTTTATAAGTTCATTAATACTTAAATGTATGAAGCAGGGCCATGCGCAGGATTTTCCCCTTGGGGGGGTTTTCATCTAGTTTTACAAAAAATAAAGTCAGTCTATGTCGCAATGATAAGTTATGTGAATTTGATTACGTGTGATTACGTGAGCGTTTGGCAACCATTCATATTTTATTACCAGGATATTCGAGAAATATTTTGATACATTCATCGTCAAAATTGCGTTTCAGTAATCCATCTATCAATACACTCAAAGGAATTTGTCAGTGAAAGAAAGCAGAAAGTCTACTGAAACAGCAGATTTTCTGTTGAAAAAGCAGATTTGTTGATCTGCTGAGATGGTAAACACCTGTTTGCTGTTTTTAGCAATATAGAAAAAACTTTAAACATATGTACAGAACAGTATGACCACTTAAATATACATGTTAATAAAACTTTTTTGAATATAAGTTATTAAAGATCAATTTATTACCACGGAAAGATATTGCGATTGTCTTTTTAATGATACGGATATTGTCCCAAGCTAATATAAAAGGAACGCTTATCTTTTTTTATATTTTAACTACCAGCAGTCAATTTTGGCAGACTGCAAACTCTTTAGCAGAGTGCAATAAGATTGCAGAATAATGCTGTTATTGCAAAAAAACTGCTGCAATAGCAGAAAAGTGTCTGCTGATAGACATCAGACAATCTCTGCTTTTTTATTAACCGACTTGTTCTCTAAGTGTATAACTTCTTTTTTTCAAATAGTTGCTTGAAATTACATACATACATATATATTTTGAAGAAATATTACACAAAAAATGATCAAATTCCTTGGCGCTTGACCCCTCTTTAGGCCCCGCATTTTCTCTATGATAAATACAGAAAATTGGATATGCTTGTTGACAAAGTATGGGCCTAAATATGATGTCTAATTAGTGTTTGGGTTTTTAATTTATACAGGAGTTACATGAGTAACATGATGTTTACTCAAAATCTTCATACGCATATTCCGATTAAAAAAAAACATTTGGAGATGTTTCTTCATTTTTATAATCTTTAAAATGTATAAATTCGAATAACAACTACAGTTTTTTGTATTCTAAGAATTGCAAGACGAAAAACATGACAACAAAATTCAGTAAGTTAAAACTCATTTGTTATTGTTTCGCAACTTTAAAGTAGATTTTAAAATAGAGACCTATACGCAGAGAAAAAATACATTACGTAGAAACGACATTTTAGACACGTGAACATCGTTTTTTAGTTTCTTTTGAGGGAAAAATTAGTTTGTTTGCGGTCAACATGTCATCAGTTGTTGTAAATGAACAAAGAGAAATAATTTTGTGTATATCAAACAGTTTTCTTCGTTTGTCGAAATGGATTTGTATTATAATTGCAAACTCCCAAAACATTTGAAGTAACAGAAACCGTTGTTGTTGCATCTGTGATTAAAATAGGACACGTCGGTTCAGATTTAGATACAGCTCCATAAAAATGTCCAATCGCAAATGTTACATCTTAGCGCTCTACAAGCATCAAGCAAATTATTTGCCTTTATTAAGAATATTTTTAGATTTCATTGCGATATCATAGTGATTCTTATCTATACTTTTTTAAAAATACTAAACGATTTTGTTATTAAATTTCCAAACTTTTATTGCAGTACACAATTAAAAGTTCATATGATATAGCTCTAGTCGAATGTCAAGAAGTGGTATCGGTTGAATGAATGAAAATTTTCCTAACAATTTGGTGTCCATTAGCGAAATTAGCACAATTCTTGAAATTGGCACAATTCGTTTAGTTTGTTTGTATTTTTCATAACCTTTGTCCGAAATTCAAAAAAGTGTCCACGATTTTTTATGTAATTTTCGTGTTTTTACTACAAAATTACCATTTCAGACAAATTATTTTAAAAAGACAATAAAAATTCTATATTTTATTGCTTCAGAAAGTCTAGATGGTTTTAAAAAGTATATGTTCGAAACCTCTCTGGGGGGGGTTTGAACCCCCAAAACCCCCCCCTGCGCACGGCCCTGGTCACATCAGTTCAGATTTAGATACAGCTCCATAAAAATGTCGCATCGCAAATGTTACAAACCACACATTACAAACGGAATATACGAATAGCCACACCGTATTATATTTGACCTGTGAACATCTATTGTGGAAGTGGAATATGTGGGTCAATGTTTTGATATAGCCCTTATACAAATGTCAAACCCGATTTTTATATTCAGAGAGGGGTATATCATTCGTTTGATTTGAAAGAAATTTAAAAATGCAAATCGTATTTCATTTAAAAATTAAAGTATTGTACTTTCTTTTGTATAAGTAAAAATGTGTACATAAAAATTGTTAGGTTACTCCAATACTTTTTCGCAAATTTTTACATAATTATTAATTTAGAGGTAAATTGCTTTTCAATGATTTCATTCCAATTAGATATACTACAAATTTGTCCAAAGTTTGGCACTCATAGTTAAGCTGCTTGATGCTATCTCAAGCAAATTATTTGCTTTTATTAAGAATGTTTTTTAGATTTCATTATGATATCATAGTGATTCTTATCTACAATTTTTTAAAATTACTAAAAAGAATTATTAAATCTCCAAACAATTATTGTAGATATTGGTCTAGTCAAATGCCAAGAAGTGGCGAAATTAGCATTACACAATCTTGAAATTGGCACAATTCGTTTAGTTTGTTTGTATTTTTCATAACCTTTGTCCGAAATTCAAGAAAGTGTCCACGATTTTTATGTAGTTTTCATGTTTTTGATGCAAAATTACCATTTCAGACGAGTTATTTTAAAAAGAACTTAAAAATTCTATATTTTTTTGCTCCAGAAAGTCTAGAAGGTTTTAAAAAAGTATATGTTCGAAACCTCTCTAGGGGGGGTTGAACCCCTAAAACCCCCTTACGCACGGCCCTGGTATGAAGAACTCGGCATACATTTCAGTAAACATTTTAACTTCATTTTAGGAAAAAAATCCATTTTTACGTTAAATTTTCCTTACAAATAATTTCAGATTTTTTTCTCACTTAAAAACTTGGAAATATTCTTCCACATAAGTATGAATTTACTCAATTGTAAGAATTTTTTATTAGATCCAAAGAAATGTTTTAAGTAAATCTACTACCCTATTTTTAGTAAATGAACTATTTACTATGGGTTTGAAAGAATGAAACTATACTCATACTTAGTTAATTTTCCAATTTTTTAGGAAATTTTTACTGAACTGGAGTAAAATTGTTGAACTAAATTGTAGTATGAATTTTACTCAGATTTAGGAATGCTGTAGTTTTACAAAAATAAAGCAGGTGAAAATTCTGTCAATTATTTTAGTCAATTTCCAATCGTGTGCGTTTATTTTATTGCCAGGATCTTCGAAAAATATTTTGATACATTCGTCCGACAGACATCGCCGGCAAAATTGCGTCATCATATCAGTACACTCAAAGGAATTTGTCAGTAAAAGAAAGCAGAAAGTCTACTGAAAGAGCAGATTTTCTGCTGTTGAAAAAGAGACAGCAGATTTGTATCTGCTGAGATGGTAAACAGCTGTTTGCTGTTTTTAGCAATATAGAAAAAAACTTTAAGCATATGGAAAGAACAGTATGACCACTTAGATATACATGTTAACAACACTTTTTTGAATAGAAGTTATTATAAAACAATGCTTACCATGGAAAGATATTGCGATTGTCTTTTTAATGATACGCATATTGTCCCAAGCAACTATACTTATCTTATTTATTTATTATCTTATCTATTTTTATATTTTAATTAACAGCAGCCAATTTTAGCAGACTGCAAACTCTTTAGCAGTGTGAATGGTGATGTAAGATTGCAGAAAAACTGCTGTCATAGCAGAAAAGTGTCTGCTGATAGGCAATCGCTGCTTTTATTAACGGACTTGTTCTTAAGTGTTAAGTGTAGAATTTCTTTTTTTTTAATAGTTGCATATGCGTTACATACATACATATCGAGGGCTTATATTCATAAGTGGCTATGAACAAAAACACAACTTTTCAGGAGAGCGATAAAACTCCTTTAATTTGAAGAGAAATTATTAATCATTCTTCTAAAGTTTAATCCAAAAAGGGTTACTAATTGCTACGATTAAAAAGTTTTCGACATTTCCTATTATTCGCGGTTTCATGGTTCATAGCCATGTTTAAAATTGAGCACTATGAATGTTGAAATAAGCACATAGCCATTTATGCCCAAATATATAAATAAGATTTATTGTAAACTCAATGACGTTTTTCATGAAATCTTGGCGATGTTGTATAGAAAACGCATTTTCTGTGATGTACACAGCGAATTTAAAGATTCCAGCTTCATCCGTCAGATTTTCCTTTTTTTACAAAAAATGTATATTGCGGTAGGGAACGGTAAACAAAAAATACAAATTGGATATTTTTTTGGAAAATTTTCATTTTCACGGGAAATATGACTAAAATGATTTTCCTGCATGACATTTTTGATTTTTTGATCTAGCCAACGAATTCCGCTGAATTTTTGTTTGTGTATTAAGAACCAATGTCGCTTGTAACATATATGTAGCGAAACTCGCTGCAATCGATGAAAAATCCAAAATTTGCGGTTGCAATTGCTTATATTTTAACTTTCTTCATCCAGGATTCTGAAACTTTTCTGGCATAAATATTCTCCATGAAATCAGCAACCACCTGCCAAAGAAATATTTTGGTATTCTCAATATAATAAAAAGTTACACCACTTTTTCTAAAGATACTTTTCACAATTTTTATTTTAGCCTGATAACTGGGGAATCAAAATACTATTAACGCAAAATTTTGGAATTTGATAGTACGATATGCCTTAAATCTAGAAAAATGTTATAAACAGATGTGATGACAGATGAATATGAGAATAGTTTGGCATCAAAAACTCATTTTCGAGAAAATGGTTTATAGCCACTTTTGAATATGATCCCTCGATACAAATTTTGATGAAATATTACACAAAAACCGAGCAAATTCCTCGGCGCTTAACCCATCAGGCCCGCATTTTTTCAATGATAAATGTAGAAAATCGGATATGCTTTATGACAAAGTATGGGTCTAAATAGGATGTCTAATGAGTTTTGGGGGTTTTAATTTATATAGGACATGAGTAACAGGATGTTTACTCAAAATCTTTATACGCATATTCCGATTAAATAAAAAAATATTTGGAAATGTTTGTTCTTTTTATAACAGATTTTGGTACTCGATGAAATGCAAGAAGAAACGCCTAGAAATTTTAATTCCAAAAAAAGCAAATAATTGGTATTATATTTTCGTCTTGCTACGTTGATCGAAGTTACTGAATTTGTTGTTACTCTTTTGAATAATTCTTGTTACATGTGTACAAAAAAATACTAACTCTTACAAATATTTGACACAAGTGAGAAATATAACAAAAATGTGAGTATGTTAAAACTATTTAAAATTGCTAAAAGATTTTGTTATTAAATTTCCAAACTTTTATTGTAGTACACAATTAAAAGTTCATAAGATATTGCTCTAGTCGCATGTCATGAAGTGGTATCGGTTAATAAAAATGAAAATTTTCCGAACAATTTTTTGTCCATTACCGAAATTAGCAATCTTGAAATTGCCACAATTCGTTTAGTTTGTTTGTATTTTTCATAACCTTTGTCCGAAATTCAAGAAAGTGTTCATTATTTTTTATGTAATTTTCGTGTTTCACGATTTTACTGCAAAATTACCATTTCAGACGAGTTATTTTAAAAAGACCTTAAATTCTATATTTTTATGCTCCAGAAAGTCTAGAAGGTTTTAAAAAGTATATGTTCGAAACCTCTCTGGGGGGTTTTGAACCCCCAACCCCCCCTGCGCCCGGCCCTGTCATGTTGCTAACCATCATATTGTTGTTTACTGCTATAATATTATTTTGTCTGATAGTGACTTTATTTTTAGCATCATGGGATATTAGTCGGGAATTGTTATGTCTTACGATATTAAATTTTTCTAAGATGTTGGCTCTATCCGTTTCTATTGTTTTTGTTAAAGTTGTTTAATGGTTGTTTTAGCGAATATTATTATTGGCACCTTCAATAATGTTATGGTTATTTTGATCAATAATCTGAATGTGGTTTTCTATATTTATTCTACTTCATCATCTATCCATTAAAGGCCTGATCCCAGGATATTTTTCTGTTAATCTGAATTGTGTGGAGTTTAGTTTTTACTTTCTGGAGTTCTGATAATAGGAATATATCTGGGCTCGTATAGTTTTTCGCATAACCATCTTCATTGTTAGTATCAACTATTTCCCATTTTTCGTTGAGGTTAAGAATCGAATTGTTCTTAGTGTAAGATATTCGTTTGAAAATTAATTGTTTGTCTACCAGATTTTCCACTACATCCAAAGGTTTTGATTTAAAAGTGGACTGAATCGAGTTATTATACCATTTAATACATTGGAAGATGCGCTGTTTTACAGAAAGAGGTGATTTTTGAGCTTCAAGAGTTCTGAATTTTTCTGAAATTGAGCTGTGAAGTCTTTCGACATCAGCATTGTCTGTATGATTATTTGGTTTAGTGAATGGACTTTTATATTCTCATTCCGTAGAAAGTCCTTAAAATTGATTGAGATAAATTCATTATCGGTGATTATTCTTATTGAGAAAAATACTCTAAATTTGTCCACTATTGTGATTTCTACCTTCTAGGTAAAGAGCTATGGCGTATTTGGAAAATTTATCTATGAATGTAATGAAGCTGTGTTTTTTGTTTGCGTAAACGTCCATGTGTATGATTTCGTTGGTGTCTGAGGGTGTTTCAGAATATTTGAGCATTGGTTTCAGTGGTTTTCTGTCGTATTTAGACCTGTTACATATGTCGCAATTATTGATGTATTTTTGAATAAAATGTTTAAGGTTAAGGTATATTTTTGTTTGAAGTTCTTCGTAGTTTTCTACAATGACTACATGTCCTGTCTCATATTTATGATATTTCCCTATTGTTTATATAAATCGTTTATATAATCGTTGGCGTTGAAGCTGCATCGTACAAAGTTTAATCTTGTATCAAATAGTGCTATGAGTTTTAATTGTACTTCATTGTAGAGGTGATCTCAAAGTTCGGTGAATATACCGATACGTCCGGAGGTGATGTGTTGGCGAAACAGATCTGGCATATAGTTGGTTTCTATGTCTCTGGCACTTGTAAAAATTTTCTTTTTGTTATTTACCACTCTTACGTCTTCTATTTTATGGTTTGTTAGTATGATTTGTGTTGGAAATCTGTTTCCTTGGGAATGAATAGTTGCGGCTTTGCTAAATTTTCTATAGCTAATATTTCTTTTTGTTGTCTATTCTGCTCATATAATCACCCAATTTATTCTCTTTTCCTTTAATGTAACTGATTTTGAAGTTATAGTAACAACCATCTTTGCAGTCTTGGGTTTATGTCTTTACATATTGTTTTGGTATGTAGCCACATATCAAAATCAATCATCATAAATTTTTGGAAGGTGGAATGAATTCGTAATGTCCGTAAGGGGTTGAAAAGGCCGTTTTCTTTTGGGGATCATTTTCTATTGGAATTTGAAGAAAGCCTTTTGCTAAATCCATTGTTGTGAAATAGTTGGCTTTTCCTAATTTTTACGATATATTGAGAATAGGGAACTTATCTTTGACCGTAATTTCATTAAGTTTGCAGTAATCGATTACAATACGCCATTTCTGTTTACCAGAACTATCTAATTTTTAAGGTACAATCCAGATTGGGGTGTTGCAGGGGGAATTACTTCCTTTTATAATGTTTTGTTTTAACATTTCGTTTATTGTTTTGCTATTTCTTCTTCGTATACTTTTGGATATCTGTAGATTTACTGAAATCTGTTCATTTCCATCGCATACATTTACCTTCTCTGAATTATTATTTCTATTATCTATTTTCGTTTGGCCGGAGAGAGTGCTAAATATGATTGATTTATTTAAAAGGATTCTTTTGTACTTTGGTAGGGAATTTTTATTCAGGAGTGTTGTTATAGAACCTTAATTTTATTATCTCCGATTGTTATTTCTATCAATGGTAAGCAGACCCGTGCGCAGGATTTTCCTCTGGGTGGGGGGGTTTCCATCTACACTCATAAAAAAGTTAACCCTATAATGAGTTAAAATTAACTAAAATTTAGGAAACCAAGTACATTTTTACTAAGTATAAGTAGAATTTTGCTGAAATTTTCCTAAATCTAGGTAAATTTTTCCTAAAACCAAGTAATTTTTTACTAAATTTAAGCAAAATTTTCCTAAAACTAAGTAAATTTTTACTAAATCTTAGTAAAATTTTGCTGAAAATTTCCTAAAACTAAGTAAATGTTTACTTAAATCCAGAAAATATTTACTCAAACCGAGGACAATTTTGCTGATTTTTTTCCTCAAAACGAGTAAATTTTTTACTTAAACTGAGGAAAATTTTATTTTATACAAGGAAAAAAGGTGAAATTAAAATAAGTTCATTTTAACTAAAAAAATCACACAAATAGTTTTGCTTCAAAGTATGCAAAACTGACACAAAAAATGACAACATGAAATATTTCTTACAAGTTTCATGATACCTCTGCCATAAGTAGTTGAGCTATTACTCCATGATTGTTGCGAAGGCAAGATAGGCGCCTTCGCAGTGGTTGTTTAGAATAATTCAGAAAGTATTTAAGAAATAAGTCTCTGCAAACGAATGAGAATTGCTTCTTAGATTAATATTCAAGAATTTTTTAAACAATTTCAAATGTTTTTTTTTATATTCATTAATACTTAAATGTATGAAGAACTCGGCATAAATTTCAGTAAACATTTTAACTTCATTTTTAGGAAAAAACACATTTTTATGTTAAAATTTCCTAAATGGAATTCAGATAAGTTTGAATTTACTCAATTGTAAGAATTTTGTATTAGATCCAAAGAAATGTTTTTAAGTAAATCTACTACCCTTTTTCTAGCAAATGAACTATTTACTATGGCTTTGAAAGAAGGAAACTTTACTCATACTTACTTAATTTTCCAACTTTTTAAGAAATTTTTACTGGAGCGTTTGGAAAACACTCATATTTTATTGCCAGGATCTTCGAGAAATATTTTGATACATTCGTCCGACAGACATTTTCGGCAAAATTGCATTTCAGTAATCCATCTATCAGTACGCTCAAAGGAATATGTTAGTAAAAGAAAGCAGAAAGTGTACTGAAAGATCAGATTTTCTGCTGTTAAAAAAGAGACAGCAGATTTGTATCTGCTGTTTGCTGTTTACCATCTTCGAGCTAAACTCGCTTATGAACGCTTATCTTTTTATATTTTAATTAACAACAGCCAATTTTAGCAGACTGCAAACTCTTTAGCAGTGTGAATGGTGATGTAAGATTGCAGAAAACTGCTGTTATGCCAAACAAAAAAACAGCTGTAATAGCAGAAAAGTGTCTGCTGATAGGTATCAGACAATCGCTGCTTTTATTAACAGACTTGTTCTCTAAGTGTAGAACTTTTGTTTAAATATTTGCTTGAAATTACATACATACATATCGAGGGCTTATATTCAAAGGTGGCTATGAACAAAAACAAACTTTTCAGGAGAGCGAAAAAACTGATTTTCTCCTTAATTTGAAGAGAAATTATTTTTCATTATTCTACAGTTCAATCTAAAAAGGATTACTAATTACTACGATTAAAAAATTTTCGAAATTTCCTATTATTCGCGGTTTCAGGTTCATAGCCACTTTTGTATGTTTAAAATTGAGCACTATGAATGTTGAAATATTTATTAATATAATTTCTGCGATGTACACAGCGAATTTAAAGATTCCAGCTTCATCCGTCAGATTAGTACCATTCTTATCCCTTTTGCCAATTTTTTACAAAAAGTGCATATTGCGATAGGGCATGGTACACAAAAATACAAATTGGATATTTTTTGTTTTATGATTTTCTCGCGATCTAGCCAACGGATCCGACTGAATTTTTGTTTATGTAACATATATGTCGCCAGTCCCAAAAATCACTGCAACTGATGAAAAATCCAAAATTCGCAGTTGCAATTCCTTATATTTTAATTTCTTCATTCATCATTCTGAAACTTTTCATACACAAATATTCCCCATGAAGTCAGCAATCACATGCCAAAGAAATATTTTGGTATTCTCAATATAATAAAAAGTTACGCCGGTTTTTCTAACCACCATTTTTCCTATTTTAGCCTGATAACTGGGGAATCAAAATGCTATTAACGCGAAATGATGGAATTTGATAGTACGACATGAAAAGATTTTGAACAAAATGTTTTGAACAAAATCGTTTATGCCTTCGGTTTTATGCCGCTCCATTGTTGAACTATTTTATTTCTATTATTTTTATGTTCATAGCCACTTATGCAGTCACAAACTAACGTGCGAGGGGATAGCCAAATCAGAAAATTAAAAAAAATGGCTTTAGAAAAAAAATTTTCCAAATTTATATGACAGATGACATCCAAATCTGAGAATAGTTTGGCATCAAAAACTCATTTTCGAGAAAATGGTTCATAGCCACTTTTGAATATGAGCCCTCGATATATATTTATTACATATTACACAAGATCAAATCCTCGACGATAAACCCTTCAGACCCGCATTTTTTCTATGATAAATGCAGAAAATTGGATATGCTTTTTGACAAAGTATAGGTCTAAATAGGATGTCTAAAGAGTTTTGGTGTTTTATATTTATATAGGACATGAGTAACAGGATGTTTACTCAAAATCTTTATACGCATATTTCGATTAAATAAAAAATATTTGGAAATGTTTCTTAATTTTTATAATCTTAAATATGTATAAATTCGAATAACAAATACAGTTTTTTTGTATTCGATGAAATGCAAGAAGAAACAACTAGAAATTTTAATTCAAAAAAAATATTTGGTATTTTACAGTTTCGTCTTCCTACGTAGATCAAAATTAATGAATTTGTTGTTTCTCTTTTGAATAATACTTGTTACATATGTACAACAAAATACTAACTCTGAAAAATATTTGACATAAGTGATAAATATAACAAAAATTGTAGTAAGTTAAAACTCATTTCTTATTGTTTCGCAACTTTAAAGTAGATTTTAAAATAGAGACCTACACGCAGAGAAAAAATGCATTTAGTAGAAACGAAATTTTAAACACGTGAACATCGTTTTTGAGTTTCTTTTGTGGGAAAAATTAGTTTGTTTGCGGTAAACATGTCATCAGTTCTTGTAAATGAACAAAGATAAATAAGTTTATGTATATCAACCAATTTTCTTCGTTTGTCGAAATGGGTTTGTATTATAATTGCAAACTCCCAAAACAGTGGAAGTAGCAGAAACCGTTGTGGTTGCATCTGTGATGAAAATAGGACACATCGGTTCAGATTTAGATACAGTTCCATAAAAATGTCAAATCGCAAATGTTACATCTTAGCGCTCCACAAGCATCAAGCAAATTATTTTCTTTTATTAAGAATATTTTAGATTTCATTATGATATCATAGTGATTCTTATCTACTCTTTTTTAAAATTACTAAACGATTTTGTTATTAAATTTCCAAACTTTTATTGCAGTACACAATTAAAAGTTCATAAGATATAGCTCTAGTCGAATGTGAAGAAGTAGTATCGGTTAATAAAAATGAAAATTGTCCGATCAATTTGGTGTCCATTAGCGAAATTAGCATTACACAATCTTGAAATTGGCAGAATTCGTTTAGTTTGTTTGTATTTTTCATAACCTTTGTCCGAAATTCAAGAAAGTGTCCACGATTTTTTATGTAGTTTTCGTGTTTTCATGATTTTACTGCAAAATTACCAAGTCAGACGAGTTATTTTAAAAATACCTTAAAAATTCTATATTTTATTGCTTCACAAAGTCTAGAAGGTTTTAAAAAAGTATATGTTCGAAACCTCTCGGGGGGGGGGGGGGGGGGGGGGGTGTAGGGTTGAACCCTAAAACCCCCTGGTATGAAGAACTCGGCATACATTTCAGTAAACATTTAACTTCATTTAGGAAAAAAATCCATTTTTACGTTAAATTTTCCTTACAAATAATTTCAGATTTTTTTCTCACTTAAAAACTTGGAAATATTCTTCCACATAAGTATGAATTTACTCAATTGTAAGAATTTTTTATTAGATCCAAAGAAATGTTTTAAGTAAATCTACTACCCTATTTTTAGTAAATGAACTATTTACTATGGGTTTGAAAGAATGAAACTATACTCATACTTAGTTAATTTTCCAACTTTTTAGGAAATTTTTACTGAACTGGAGTAAAATTGTTGAACTAAATTGTAGTATGAATTTTACTCAGATTTAGGAATGCTGTAGTTTTACAAAAAATAAAGCAGGTGAAAATTCTGTCAATTATTTTAGTCAATTTCCAATCGTGTGCGTTTATTTTATTGCCAGGATCTTCGAAAAATATTTTGATACATTCGTCCGACAGACATCGCCGGCAAAATTGCGTCATCATATCAGTACACTCAAAGGAATTTGTCAGTAAAAGAAAGCAGAAAGTCTACTGAAAGAGCAGATTTTCTGCTGTTGAAAAGAGACAGCAGATTTGTATCTGCTGAGATGGTAAACAGCTGTTTGCTGTTTTTAGCAATATAGAAAAAAACTTTAAGCATATGGAAAAAACAGTATGACCACTAAGATATACATGTTAACAACACTTTTTTGAATAGAAGTTATTATAAAACAATGCTTACCATGGAAAGATATTGCGATTGTCTTTTTAATGATACGCATATTGTCCCAAGCAACTATACTTATCTTATTTATTTATTATCTTATCTTATCTATTTTTATATTTTAATTAACAGCAGCCAATTTTAGCAGACTGCAAACTCTTTAGCAGTGTTAATGGTGATGTAAGATTGCAGAAAAACTGCTGTCATAGCAGAAAAGTGTCTGCTGATAGGCAGCAGACAATCGCTGCTTTTATTAACGGACTTGTTCTTAAGTGTTAAGTGTAGAATTTCTTTTTTTTTTTAATAGTTGCATATGCGTTACATACATACATATCGAGGGCTTATATTCATAAGTGGCTATGAACAAAAACACAACTTTTCAGGAGAGCGATAAAACTCCTTTAATTTGAAGAGAGTTATTAATCATTCTTCTAAATTTTAATCCAAAAAGGGTTACTAATTGCTACGATTAAAAAGTTTTCGACATTTCCTATTATTCGCGGTTTCATGGTTCATAGCCATGTTTAAAATTGAGCACTATGAATGTTGAAATAAGCACATAGCCATTTATGCCCAAATATATAAATAAGATTTATTGTAAACTCAATGACGTTTTTCATGAAATCTTGGCGATGTTGTATAGAAAACGCATTTTCTGTGATGTACACAGCGAATTTAAAGATTCCAGCTTCATCCGTTAGATTTTCCTTTTTTTTACAAAAAATGTATATTGCGGTAGGGAACGGTAAACAAAAAATACAAATTGGATATTTTTTTGGAAAATTTCCATTTTCACGGGAAATATGACTAAAATGATTTTCCTGCATGACATTTTTGATTTTTTTTATCTAGCCAACGAATCCCGCTGAATTTTTGTTTGTGTATTAAGAACCAATGTCGCTTGTAACATATATGTAGCGAAAATCGATGGAAAAAATTCTTTTCCAAATTTATATGACAGATGAATATGAGAATAGTTTGGCATCAAAAACTCATTTTCGAGAAAATGGTTTATAGCCACTTTTGAATATGATCCCTCGATACAAATTTTGATGAAATATTACACAAAAACCGAGCAAATTCCTCGGCGCTTACCCATCAGGCCCGCATTTTTTCAATGATAAATGTAGAAAATCGGATATGCTTTATGACAAAGTATGGGTCTAAATAGGATGTCTAATGAGTTTTGGGGGTTTTAATTTATATAGGACATGAGTAACAGGATGTTTACTCAAAATCTTTATACGCATATTCCGATTAAATAAAAAAATATTTGGAAATGTTTGTTCTTTTTATAACAGATTTTGGTACTCGATGAAATGCAAGAAGAAACGCCTAGAAATTTTAATTCCAAAAAAGCAAATAATTGGTATTATATTTTCGTCTTGCTACGTTGATCGAAGTTACTGAATTTGTTGTTTCTCTTTTGAATAATACTTGTTACATGTGTACAAAAAAATACTAACTCTTACAAATATTTGACACAAGTGAGAAATATAACAAAAATGTGAGTATTTAACTATTTAAAATTGCTAAAAGATTTTGTTATTAAATTTCCAAACTTTTATTGTAGTACACAATTAAAAGTTCATAAGATATTGCTCTAGTCGCATGTCATGAAGTGGTATCGGTTAATAAAAATGAAAATTTTCCGAACAATTTTTTGTCCATTACCGAAATTAGCAATCTTGAAATTGGCACAATTCGTTAGTTTGTTTGTATTTTTCATAACCTTTGTCCGAAATTCAAGAAAGTGTTCATTATTTTTTATGTAATTTTCGTGTTTTCACGATTTTACTGCAAAATTACCATTTCAGACGAGTTATTTTAAAAAGACCTTAAATTCTATATTTTTATGCTCCAGAAAGTCTAGAAGGGAAGGTTTAAAAAGTATATGTTCGAAACCTCTCTGGGGGGTTTTGAACCCCCAACCCCCCCCCCCGGGCGCACGGCCCTGTCATGTTGCTAACCATCATATTGTTGTTTACTGCTATAATATTATTTTGTCTGATAGTGACTTTATTTTTAGCATCATGGGATATTAGTCGGGAATTGTTATGTCTTACGATATTAAATTTTTCTAAGATGTTGGCTCTATCCGTTTCTATTGTTTTTGTTAAAGTTGTTTAATGGTTGTTTTAGCGAATATTATTATTGGCACCTTCAATAATGTTATGGTTATTTTGATCAATAATCTGAATGTGGTTTTCTATATTTATTCTACTTCATCATCTATTCTTTAAAGGCCTGATCCCAGGATATTTTTCTGTTAATCTGAATTGTGTGGAGTTTAGTTTTTTACTTTCTGGAGTTCTGATAATAGGAATATATCTGGGCTCGTATAGTTTTTCGCATAACCATCTTCATTGTTAGTATCAACTATTTCCCATTTTTCGTTGAGGTTAAGAATCGAATTGTTCTTAGTGTAAGATATTCCTTTGAAAATTAATTGTTTGTCTACCAGATTTTCCACTACATCCAAAGGTTTTGATTTAAAAGTGGACTGAATCGAGTTATTATACCATTTAATACATTGGGAGATGCGCTGTTTTACAGAAAGAGGTGATTTTTGAGCTTCAAGAGTTCTGAATTTTTCTGAAATTGAGCTGTGAAGTCTTTCGACATCAGCATTGTCTGTATGATTATTTGGTTTAGAGAATGGACTTTTATATTCTCATTCCGTAGAAAGTCCTTAACATTGATTGAGATAAATTCATTATCGGTGATTATTCTTTTTGAGAAAAATACTCTAAATTTTTCCACTATTGTGATTTCTACCTTCTAGGTAAAGTGCTATGGCGTGTGTTTTTTGTTTGCGTAAACGTCCATGTGTATGATTTCGTTGGTGTCTGAGGGTGTTTCAGAACATTTGAGCATTGGTTTCAGTGTTTTCTGTCGTATTTAGACCTGTTACATATGTCGCAATTATTGATGTATTTTTGAATAAAATGTTTAAGGTTAAGGTATATTTTTGTTTGGAGGTCTTCGTAGTTTTCTACAATGACTACATGTCCTGTCTCATATTTATGATATTTCCCTATTGTTTATATAAATCGTTTATATAATCGTTGGCGTTGAAGCTGCATCGTACAAAGTTTAATCTTGTATCAAATAGTGCTATGAGTTTTAATTGTACTTCATTGTAGAGGTGATCTCAAAGTTCGGTGAATATACCGATACGTCCGGAGGTGATGTGTTGGCGAAACAGATCTGTCATATAGTTGGTTTCTATGTCTCTGGCACTTGTAAAAATTTTCTTTTTGTTATTTACCACTCTTACGTCTTCTATTTTATGGTTTGTTAGTATGATTTGTGTTGGAAATCTGTTTCCTTGGGAATGAATAGTTGCGGCTTTGCTAAAGTTTTCAGTGTTATTTTCTATTTCGTCTAAATTTTCTATAGCTAATATTTCTTTGTGTTGTCAATTCTGCTCATAAAATCACCCAATTTATTCTCTTTTCCTTTAATGTAACTGATTTTGAAGTTATAGTAACAACCATCTTTGCAGTCTTGGGTTTATGTCTTTACATATTGTT
Source organism: Polietes domitor (assembly GCA_947397865.1). Classification (NCBI taxonomy): domain Eukaryota; kingdom Metazoa; phylum Arthropoda; class Insecta; order Diptera; family Muscidae; genus Polietes; species Polietes domitor. The sequence continues at coordinate 97,397,104 of OX377618.1, forward strand.
TTGGTATGTACCCACATATCAAAATCAATCATCATAAATTTTTGGAAGGTGGAATGAATTCGTAATGACCGTAAGGGGTTGAAAAGGCCGTTTTCTTTTGGGGATCATTTTCTATTGGAATTTGAAGAAAGCCTTTTGCTAAATCCATTGTTGTGAAATAGTTGGCTTTTCCTAATTTATACGATATATTTTCAGTATTGAGAATAAGGAACTTATCTTTGACCGTAATTTCATTAAGTTTGCAGTAATCGATTACAATACGCTGTTTACCAGAACTATCTAATTTTTAAGGTACAATCCAGATTGGGGTGTTGTAGGGGAATTACTTCCTTTTATAATGTTTTGTTTTAACATTTCGTTTATTGTTTTGCTATTTCTTCTTCGTATACTTTTGGATATCTGTAGATTTACTGAAATCTGTTCATTTCCATCCTTCTCTGAATTATTATTTCTATTATCTATTTTCGTTTGGCCGGAGAGAGTGCTAAATATGAATGGTTTATTTAAAAGGATTCTTTTGTACTTTGGTAGGGAATTTTTATTCAGGAGTGTTGTTATAGAACATTAATTTTATTATCTCCGATTGTTATTTCTATCAATGGTAAACAGACCCGTGCGCAGGATTTTCCTCTGGGTGGGGGGGTTTCCATCTACACTCATAAAAAAGTTAACCCTATAATGAGTTAAAATTAACTAAAATTTAGGAAACCAAGTACATTTTTACTAAGTATAAGTAGAATTTTGCTGAAATTTTCCTAAATCTAGGTAAATTTTTCCTAAAACCAAGAAATTTTTTACTAAATTTAAGCAAAATTTTCCTAAAACTAAGTAAATTTTTACTAAATCTTAGTAAAATTTTGCTGAAAATTTCCTAAAACTAAGTAAATGTTTACTTAAATCAAGAAAATATTTACTCAAACCGAGGACAATTTTGCTGATTTTTTTCTCAAAACGAGTAAATTTTTACTTAAACTGAGGAAAATTTTATTTTATACAAGGAAAAAAGGTGAAATTAAAATAAGTTCATTTTAACTAAAAAAATCACACAAATAGTTTCGCTTCAGAGTATGCAAAACTGACACAAAAAATGACAACATGAAATATTTCTTACAAGTTTCATGATACCTCTGCCATAAGTAGTTGAGCTATTACTCCATGATTGTTGCGAAGGCAAGATAGGCGCCTTCGCAGTGGTTGTTTAGAATAATTCAGAAAGTATTTAAGAAATAAGTCTCTGCAAACGAATGAGAATTGCTTCTTAGATTAATATTCAAGAATTTTTTAAACAATTTCATATGTTTTTTTATGTTCATTAATACTTAAATGTATGAAGAACTCGGCATAAATTTCAGTAAACATTTTAACTTCATTTTTAGGAAAAACACATTTTTATGTTAAAATTTCCTAAATGGAATTCACATAAGTTTGAATTTACTCAATTGTAAGAATTTTGTATTAGATCCAAAGAAATGTTTTTAAGTAAATCTACTACCCTTTTTCTAGCAAATGAACTATTTACTATGGCTTTGAAAGAAGGAAACTTTACTCATACTTACTTAATTTTCCAACTTTTTAAGAAATTTTTACTGGAGCGTTTGGAAACACTCATATTTATTGCCAGGATCTTCGAGAAATATTTTGATACATTCGTCCGAAAGACATTTTCGGCAAAATTGCATTTCAGTAATCCATCTATCAGTACGCTCAAAGGAATATGTTAGTAAAAGAAAGCAGAAAGTGTACTGAAAGATCAGATTTTCTGCTGTTAAAAAAGAGACAGCAGATTTGTATCTGCTGTTTGCTGTTTACCATCTTCGAGCTAAACTCGCTTATGAACGCTTATCTTTTTATATATTAATTAACAACAGCCAATTTTAGCAGACTGCAAACTCTTTAGCAGTGTGAATGGTGATGTAAGATTGCAGAAAACTGCTGTTATGCCAAACAAAAAACAGCTGTAATAGCAGAAAAGTGTCTGCTGATAGGTATCAGACAATCGCTGCTTTTATTAACAGACTTGTTCTCTAAATGTAGAACTTTTGTTTAAATATTTGCTTGAAATTACATACATACATATCGAGGGCTTATATTCAAAGGTGGCTATGAACAAAAACAAACTTTTCAGGAGAGCGAAAACACTGATTTTCTCCTTAATTTGAAGAGAAATTATTTTTCATTATTCTACAGTTCAATCTAAAAAGGATTACTAATTGCTACGATTAAAAAATTTTCGAAATTTCCTATTATTCGCGGTTTCAGGTTCATAGCCACTTTTGTACGTTTAAAATTGAGCACTATGAATGTTGAAATATTTATTAATATAATTTCTGCGATGTACACAGCGAATATAAAGATTCCAGCTTCATCCGTCAGATTAGTACCATTCTTATCCCTTTTGCCAATTTTTTACAAAAAGTGCATATTGCGATAGGGCATGGTACACAAAAATACAAATTGGATATTTTTTGTTTTATGATTTTCTCGCGATCTAGCCAACGGATCCGACTGTATTTTTGTTTATGTAACATATATGTCGCCAGTCCCAAAAATCGCTGCAACTGATGAAAAATCCAAAATTCGCAGTTGCAATTCCTTATATTTTAACTTTCTTCATTCATCATTCTGAAACTTTTCATACACAAATATCCCCATGAAGTCAGCAATCACATGCCAAAGAAATATTTTGGTATTCTCTATATAATAAAAGTTACGCCGGTTTTCTAACCACCATTTTTCCTATTTTAGCCTGATAACTGGGAATCAAAATGCTATTAACGCGAATGATGGAATTTGATAGTACGACATGCCCTAAATCTAGAAAAATGTTTTGAACAAAATCGTTGTAGCGAATTATAACCTTCGGTTTTATGCCGCTCCATTGTTGAACTATTTTATTTCTATTATTTTTATGTTCATAGCCACTTATGCAGTCACAAACTAACGTGCGAGGGGATAGCCAAATCAGAAAATTAAAAAAAATGGCTTTAGAAAAAAACTTTTCCAAATTTATATGACATCCAAATCTGAGAATAGTTTGGCATCAAAAACTCATTTTCGAGAAAATGGTTCATAACCACTTTTGAATATGAGCCCTCGATATATATTTTGAAGAAATATTACTCAAAAAAAGATCAAATTCCTCGACGATAAACCCTTCAGACCCGCATTTTTTCTATGATAAATGCAGAAAATTGATATGCTTTTTGACAAAGTATAGGTCTAAATAGGATGTCTAAAGAGTTTTGGTGTTTTTAATTTATATAGGACATGAGTAACAGGATGTTTACTCAAAATCTTTATACGCATATTTCGATTAAATAAAAAATATTTGGAAATGTTTCTTAATTTTTATAATCTTAAATATGTATAAATTCGAATAACAAATACAGTTTTTTTGTGTTCGATGAAATGCAAGAAGAAACAACTAGAAATTTTAATTCCAAAAAAAAATATTTGGTATTTTACAGTTTCGTCTTCCTACGTAGATCCAAATTAATGAATTTGTTGTTTCTCTTTTGAATAATACTTGTTACATATGTACAAAAAAATACTAACTCTGAAAAATATTTGACATAAGTGATAAATATAACAAAAATTTTAGTAAGTTAAAACTCATTTCTTATTGTTTCGCAACTTTAAAGTAGATTTTAAAATAGAGACCTACACGCAGAGAAAAAATGCATTTGTAGAAACGAAATTTTAAACACGTGAACATCGTTTTTGAGTTTCTTTTGTGGGAAAAATTAGTTTGTTACGGTAAACATGTCATCAGTTCTTGTAAATGAACAAAGATAAATAAGTTTATGTATAATCAACCAATTTTCTTCGTTTGTCGAAATGGGTTTGTATTATAATTGCAAACTCCCAAAACAGTGGAAGTAGCAGAAACCGTTGTTGTTGCATCTGTGATGAAAAATAGGACACATCGGTTCAGATTTAGATACAGTTCCATAAAAATGTCCAATCGCAAATGTTACACCTTAGCGCTCCACAAGCATCAAGCAAATTATTTTCTTTTATTAAGAATATTTTAGATTTCATTATGATATCATAGTGATTTTTATCTACACTTTTTTAAAATTACTAAACGATTTTGTTATTAAATTTCCAAACTTTTATTGCAGTACACAATTAAAAGTTCATAAGATATAGCTCTAGTCGAATATCAAGAACTGGTATCGGTTAATAAAAATTAAAATTTTCCGAACAATTTGGTGTCCATTAGCGAAATTAGCACTACACAATCTTGAAATTGGCACTATTCGTTTAGTTTGTTTGTATTTTTCATAACCTTTGTCCGAAATTCAAGAAAGTATCCACGATTTTTTATGTAATTTTTGTGTTTTCATGATTTTACTGCTAAATTACCATTTCAGACGAGTTATTTTAAAAAGACCTCAAAAATGTTATATTTTATTGTATTCAGAAAGTCAGCACTTACAAAGATTTCGAGTTATTAAAAATAAAAGAGAGAGATATAGTTTCCTTTTTATACCCTCCATCTCTATACCCTAACTATGTCATTCCGTTTGTAGCACCTTGAAATATCGTACTGCGACCCTATAAAGTATATATATTCTTGATCGTGATAAAATTCTAAGACGATCTAGCCATGCCCGTCCGTCTGTCCGCGAATTGGGGCAAAAAGGGGTAAAAATGGTACATATTAAACGACAAGAGATAGAAACACGAAATTCGGTGTGTACATTCCTCTAATTGAGTACATACATAACATAAAATAATTTTTTCCAAATTCGTACTTTTAAGGGGTAAAAATGGGAATAGAGGGATGAAAATGGTACCAACTGCAGAACGACTAGAATAATAAAATTGGTGTATAAAGTCTGACTGCGTAAACACGTAAAATAGACGGATTTTTGGGAATCTTTGGGATAAAATGGAAAGAGGGGATAAAAATAGTACCAACCAAATGACCGCTGCGTAGACATGCATAATAAAGTAATAATTTTTTTTTCCAAATTTGTACTCTCAAGGGATACAATAGGTACACAGGGATAAAAAATAGTACCAAATGAGCGACTACAGCTAGAATGATGAAATTAGGTGTGTACATCCCTCTAATTGCGTAGACACGTAAAATAAAGAGATTTTAGAAAGTAGTACTCTTAAGGGGGTAAAATAAGAAAAAGGTGATAAAAATGGTACCAACAAAATGGCCGCAACTAGAATCATGGAACTCGGTATATACATTCCTCTGACTGCATAGACAGGCAAAATAAAAAGATTTTTTTTTTTCAAATTCGTACATTTATGAAGTTAGGTTATTTTGCACTTTTGGAATTAAAATAGAATGGAAATACAACCAACTGTAGCACCCACTATCTACCAATATTTATGGTATTTAAGCTTTTTGATAATATAAATATAAGAATATTTATTTTTTAATTTACTATTGGTTGCCTTGCCTTATAAGCGCGATTTGAAATAATAAAAATATTATATATTTTTTTATATATATCGCCGTTTTTACTTGTTTTCTTTTATTAATTTTGGTTGTATATTTTATTTAGTGCTTCAACACTCATGAACAAATTCTTACTGCCTGCAATACTAAAAGTGACATACTATATATGCATATCTAAATCTAGATGTGTTGACTTCGATTTTGCCTTCGATAAATACAAACGGGGCAAAATCGAACAACAAATTAAAATTTATTTAAAACATATGCGGACTTTACTGTATTTTCTTAGTTTATTACCCCTGACGTATATATATGGGCGGTATATTTTCAACCTAGATTTTCTGTAAAATGTCAAGACAACGGCAATTTCTTTAGTCGGCTGAGGCCCAGATTTCTCTTTGGGGGAGACTATAACGCAAAACACCCGTGGTGGGGTTTTAGATTGCCCAACCCAAAAAAAAAATTGTACACTTTCAACTGGCAAGCCAACCTGTTGGCCATCCGATCCAAGAAATGTGGCTGATTTATTACATTTTGCAGTTTCCACGGTCTTGCGAAACAATTTCTAACAATTTTACATTGTGATGGGCTCAGTTCAGACCACACATCCATTATTATAAATTTTAACACATATATACATTCTGCCGCACCGAAGCACAAAATTATCAATTCCAAAACTGATCTAATGCCATTTAGAGAATGGATTGAAAGGTATATATATATTTCAATATTAAAATAACATCTGGCACAGAACTTGATGCTCTTGTGAAGTCATTTACCAATCTTATTCATGAATCTGGATTTCGATTCACTCCTGATGAAACTAATAATGAAACCTATAAACATAGTTTTACTATATCGAATTAAATTTGAGTAAAGATAAGAAATAAAAGAAGATTGAGTTAGTGTTTGTCCGTCTTCCGCTTCACACATGTTTTTATGTCGTCCGTGTCATGTGTCGTCTGTATTTTTTTGTTTTGTTAAAATTAAAAATCAGCACAAAATAAATAAAATCAATCACAGCCACATAAATAATTAAATATAAACGAATTTAACAATTAAACAATGTGTTCAACTACAAACAATTGAATGAAAATAATCTGCAACAAAACAACCAAAATAACAAAAGTCGCGCAGCGCACCGAACTGAAAGAAAACAAATAAGCAATAACAAAGAAAACAGCAGCATCACAGAAACACCAGCAACAACAACCACAGCACCACTGACCACACAATGCTCCTTTCGCTTCGTGTCCGTTGCCCCCCACCCATTCGTTTTCGTGTAATTCTATTGACATTCTTCTCTTCTTGCCGTTGTTCTCCCAATGCTTAAGGCATAACACTAGGCATTGGGTGAATAAAGCATCGGTAAGGAGGGAGGTCTGGCAATTGTGGTTACATATTTTGACTTTGTTTTTTTTTTCTTCTGTGTGTCCTAATGGTTGGTAAGTTCAAAATACAATTTGCAAACATACGAGGGCTTAGAGCAAACTTATTTGCCGTGTACGCTCATGCAGACTCAGGTGGATTCTGATCCACAGGATATTCACATACCTGGGTATCAACCCTATCGCTTTTTATATCCCACAGAGGCCTTGTGGTCTATGTACGTAATGACATAGTGTTCCAGAGTCAGCAACACTTGAGCTCAGAAAATCCAGAATTTGACTGTCTTTGAGTTAAATTGATGATTGGAACGTACTGTATTTCGGATTTGTGTATAGAAGTCCAAACACGGAAAGGGAGGATCCCAACTAAAGTTATTTCGGATAAATCATCTAATTAAAGTTAGTTTAACCAGACATGCAAGACTGTTGTCAGATCCAAAGAGGAAGCGTTCAAGAAATGGCATTTAAATAAAAATGCGACCACTGATCTGCTACGCAAGCAAGTTTCTGTACGAACGACGTCTTCGTGCCAAAGTTCTTCTTCTCCCATGGGAAGTAAGAGCTTTTGGTCATTTGTAAAAGGAGTAAAGGATAACTCCTCAACTATCCCAACCAGATATTCACTAACCCGGCTGAAATGTTTGCAAGGAATTCATCCTTGCCGGAAAACAATCAACCACTCCCCGTGATCGAAAATGTATCTAGTTCCATGCCTCAGATATTTTTTTGAACACGTGGAATTAAAAGTGTTTTCGAAAATCTCGACTTAAATAAATCCCCGGGCCCGGGTGGCATTTCAGCGCTTGTCCTATGTAAGTGCTCTTCGACGCTTGCCCGTCCACTTTGCAATATTTTCAACCTTGCATACCGTGCAGGGGTTTTCGCAGCGCTTTGGAAAATTGCGAACATACAGCCCATCCGTAAAAAAGGTGAAGCTAATAACCCTGCTAACTAAGGTTATGGAGAGTATGGTTAACCACCATCTAGTGAGGTATTTAGAAACCAATGACTTACTTAATGATCAACAGTATAGCTTCCGTAGAAATCCTGATGACACTGCTATCCGAAAAGTGGAATCGATCCATCCACCAGCTTGGTGAGAGTAAGGTCGTTGCTCTAGATATTTCCAAGGTCTTTGATAGAGTTTGGCACGGCGCACTCATATCAAAGCTTATCGCTTTTGGTGTTGGTAGCGACTTCTCTAGATTTATATCTAGCTTCCTCAGAGATCGCACTATACGTGTTGTTATAGATGGGTTCTCATCCGACGAGCATAGGTTAACCGCAGGAGTACCACAGGGCTCTGTCCTTTCCCCTCCCATTTTCTTATTTTCATCGACGACCTCTTGGATCGGACTGTGAATCCAATACACTCATTCGCGGATGACAGCAACCTCTGTCATTCATACGCATTCGATAGACCAAGTCGTCAAGAAATTGAAGACAAAAGGCGATTGATGGATGAGTCACACAGCCAGGATTTACTGGCCATTTCCGAATGGGGTCAAGTTAATAGAGTAGATTTTAATGCACGTAAGACCCAGTGCTCCTTGTTGTCTCACAAGAGATTTGCTGATCCAACGGTGTCGTCGATTTTACTGAACGGTGTAGATATTGAGCAATCAGATACTCTTGATGTTCTAGGCATGAAAATACAATGCGATGTTCGTTGGACAAAGCATGTATTTGAAGTGTCGAAAGAAGCATTCAAGTGTCTAGGCTTCTTAAACCGGTGTAAGAAATACTTCACTCCCACTGATCTACTCAATATCTACACTACTTACATCAGACCAAAGATGGAATTCAACTCCCATATATGGTCGGGTGCTCCAGCTTCATCGCTGAAGCTACTTGATCGTGTCCAGAGGAGGGCGATGGTGTTGATAGGTGACGGTAGGATATCCAGTTCTATTGTATCCCTTTAACATCGTCGTAATGTGTGTTTTGTGTTTGTTTGTTCGTATAGAGATACGCGTTTTTCCAGGAATTCTCGTTGTCGTATTCGTTCTTCGCCCGCACTATCCGTATGTGGAATCGACTTCCGGCAGATATCTTCCCAGCTAATTCTGATATTCAGAAGTTTAAAACAAAGGTCAACAAACACTATTCCTTCTTTCCTCCTTCCAATACCGTATCTTCCTCCCGCCAACACAATGCGATGCATTTATAGGGGACATCCCCTGAGTGTTGGTTCAGTAAAAAAATGTCCAATGGACTTGCCTATTAAACATATATCACCTAAGGAAGTTCAAATTAGACAAATTAAATGTTAAGAAATCTGCCGATTTCGATTCCATAGATATAACTGTGTTAAAAAACCTACCAAGCAAAGGTGTCAAACTTTTAGCTGTCATATTTAACTCTATCCTGCGACTGAGCCATTTTCCTTCTTAATGGAAATGGGCAGAGATTGTGATGATACCTAAGTCGGGAAAACCTGAGAACGCACATCTTACCGACCAATTAGTCTGCTGGTTACATTCTCAAAACTATTTGAGAGAATATTTTTGAGAAGATTGCTACCTGTCTTGGAGAATAAAAATTACATTCTGGACCCGTTTGGTTTCCGACATCGTTTCTTACATGAGAGATATTTGGAAAACAAACAATATTGTTCCGGTGTATTTTTAGATGTCCAAAAATCCTTTGATAAGGTTTGGCACAGTGGGCTATGCTATAAACTCAAAAAAAATTTACCCACTCCAGTATATACAGGGTGATTCAGTAAGTTCCGGACAGCGTATTCCTTGGCTCATTTCATGAAGAAAACTCCCCTAGGACCATGCCGAAAATGCAAGGGCACGAAATGGCAGCGGGCTCAAAATTTTTGAATTGGTAGTCGGAGGGTAGTTGGGTAAAGTTGCTAACTTCTTAATCAGTGGTCGGATTTTTGTTTTTGGGCTTGTTGGAAAGGCCTTTCAGATAGGGTGTCCAAAACCGAAACCGGTTTCGTCACCTGCAACCGTCAGCCGGTTTTTGTAAAATGGCCATTTTCGGTTAACGGAGACAACCGGGTTTTTCGTGTCGGTAACCAGTTTTTGATAAATAAGTGAACTTTGCATCAATGAAAAACTTCTGTACAAAAACACTACCATTTTACGTAAATTGTGACATATATGTAAATGCGTCGTATAAGTGCAGCATTTGACACACGACATATGAAGTGCTTTTTAACTATGTTGCACAATGAAACTATTATTATAATACGTTTTCGTTTCTATATTCTATATGTCCAGGAATTGTGCCGAAGGCTGATGGCGTGACTGGAACAAAGAAGAGTAAAAACATTGAATACACTTTTGAAATACTCATCAAAATCGGATACAAAGGAATTATACAAACGCCTTTTCCCCGAAATTTATGTAGAGCCAGATTTAGACAACAGTTCATATTCGGATGTAAGTTGTGACATCGAAGAGTCTTGTAATTTAATGATAGCACTTTTTATTTATGTGTGTTTTTCCGTTGGCTACCTGGAACGGATGATTTTTTTACAGAAAATCAACGAACATTTATGAGTGCTCAATATTTGGAAAGTTTTGAAAAATTTGAAACGCACACGTGCGTGAACAAAGTCATTATCCCTGGTATCAGGAGGCTGAATCAGATAAACCACCATTAATAGATGCGTCCATTTATTAGTACCTGGCATTACTTTTACATGTACTTCAATTAAAAAATAAGTATTTATTGGTGTTCATTGATAGCTTTTTGTCATTCAACAAGTGTCTACGAACGCGAAAAGTCCGGTTTTTAAAAGTAAATAACGGAAAAAGTAAAAGTTTACGCTAATCTCTGCTGCAGCAATAGCTTCAAGTACGTTGTGTTTTGAAGTAATAAAAATGCCAACTTATTCAAACGAAGAATTAGCAGGCATTCATTAGATGTATGAAGTCTGCGATGGTAATGCAAGAGATGCTGCGCGTGAATATGCATTATGTTTTCCTAATCGACGACCACCAAACCGAAAAACATTCAGTGAGACGCACGGCCGATTTTCGTTTCCCGGAAATGAAAAATACAACGATGCAGTTGAAGAGTTAATTTTGGATGCTATAGACGAGAACCCAACGACAAGCACAAGACGAATCGCGGTCCAAGTTGGTGTGCCACAATCAAAAGAAAGAAAAAACAAGTAAAAACGGAGTTAAGTTCGGCCGGGCCGAACTTTATATACCCTCCACCATGGATTGCATTCCACAGAGGTTGTCGGTTTTCGTAGAAGTGCAGTAATATTATAGGAAAATATAAATTTTGTAATATAGCCAAACCAAAACAAATACAAATATTGAAAAAAATTTTATATAAATAAATATAATATTTTAATTATATCAAACCATTATCTATTTCAAAACAAAAAATAAATATTCTTATATTTATATTTTCAAAAAGCTTAAATACCATAAATATTGGAAGATAGTGGGTGCTGCATTTGGTTGTACTTCCATTCTATTTTAATTCCAAAAGTACAAATTTTGAAAATCCATTATCAGACGTACATGTGCAAAGTGCAAAATAACAACTTCATGATTCAACCAATTTTTGCCGTAAAAGAAAAAGTACGAATTTGGAAAAAAACTTTTTATTTTGCGTGTCTATGCAGTCAGAGGAATGTATACACCGAATTCCATGATTCCAGCTGCGCCCATTTGGTTGGTACCATTTTTACCTCCTTGACATTTCTAAGCAATTAGAATTTCATCATTCTAGCTATAGTCGTTTAGTTGGTACTATTTTTATCCCCCTGTACCATTGTATCCCTTGAAAGTACGAATTTCGAAAAATCCGTTTATTTTCCGTGTCTACGCAGTCAGAGGAATGTATATTTAACCCCAAAAAATACGAATTTCGAAAAATCTGTTTATTTAAAGTGTCTACGCAATCCGAGGAATGTATACACCGAATTTCATTACTCCAGGTGTAGCCGTTTGGTTGGTACCATTTAATCCCTCCGTACCCATTGTATCCCTTGAAAGTACGAATTTGGAAAAAAACTTTTATTTTTCATTTCTGCGTAGTCAAAGGAATATATACTCCGAATTTCACGACTCTAGCTGCGGTTATTTGGTTGGTACTATTTCTATCCCCTTTTTCTATTTTGACCCCAAAAAGTACGAATTTTTAAAAATCCGTTTATTTTACTTGTCTATGCAATCAGAGGGATGTATACACCGAATTTCATTATTCTAGGTACAGCCATTTGGTTGGTACCATTTTTATCCCTCTATTCCCATTTTACCCCTAAAAAGTACAAATTTGGAAAAAATGCTTTTATATTATGTCTCTACTCAGTTAGAGGAATGTGCACACCGAATTTCGTGTTTCTAGCTGTTGTCGTTTAATATGTACCATTTTTACCCTTTTTGCCCCATTTCACCCCCTACAAATAAGAATCTCTTTATGGTGCACGTTTTTGCTGTAGGGGGAATGTGCATACCAAATATCAAGTAAGTACAAGCAGACATATTGAAAAAACATGCTTAAATACGCTAAAATATTAGGGATTATTACGGGTATTTTGAGTCCTTGTGAGGGAAAAATTTTTCCCTTTCCCAGAGGCCTTGTGGTCTATGTACGTAATGACATAGTGTTCCAGAGTCAGCAACACTTGAGCTCAGAAAATCCAGAATTTGACTGTCTTTGAGTTAAATTGATGATTGGAACGTACTGTATTTCGGATTTGTGTATAGAAGTCCAAACACGGAAAGGGAGGATCCCAACTAAAGTTATTTCGGATAAATCATCTAATTAAAGTTAGTTTAACCAGACATGCAAGACTGTTGTCAGATCCAAAGAGGAAGCGTTCAAGAAATGGCATTTAAATAAAAATGCGACCACTGATCTGCTACGCAAGCAAGTTTCTGTACGAACGACGTCTTCGTGCCAAAGTTCTTCTTCTCCCATGGGAAGTAAGAGCTTTTGGTCATTTGTAAAAGGAGTAAAGGATAACTCCTCAACTATCCCAACCAGATATTCACTAACCCGGCTGAAATGTTTGCAAGGAATTCATCCTTGCCGGAAAACAATCAACCACTCCCCGTGATCGAAAATGTATCTAGTTCCATGCCTCAGATATTTTTTTGAACACGTGGAATTAAAAGTGTTTTCGAAAATCTCGACTTAAATAAATCCCCGGGCCCGGGTGGCATTTCAGCGCTTGTCCTATGTAAGTGCTCTTCGACGCTTGCCCGTCCACTTTGCAATATTTTCAACCTTGCATACCGTGCAGGGGTTTTCGCAGCGCTTTGGAAAATTGCGAACATACAGCCCATCCGTAAAAAAGGTGAAGCTAATAACCCTGCTAACTAAGGTTATGGAGAGTATGGTTAACCACCATCTAGTGAGGTATTTAGAAACCAATGACTTACTTAATGATCAACAGTATAGCTTCCGTAGAAATCCTGATGACACTGCTATCCGAAAAGTGGAATCGATCCATCCACCAGCTTGGTGAGAGTAAGGTCGTTGCTCTAGATATTTCCAAGGTCTTTGATAGAGTTTGGCACGGCGCACTCATATCAAAGCTTATCGCTTTTGGTGTTGGTAGCGACTTCTCTAGATTTATATCTAGCTTCCTCAGAGATCGCACTATACGTGTTGTTATAGATGGGTTCTCATCCGACGAGCATAGGTTAACCGCAGGAGTACCACAGGGCTCTGTCCTTTCCCCTCCCATTTTCTTATTTTCATCGACGACCTCTTGGATCGGACTGTGAATCCAATACACTCATTCGCGGATGACAGCAACCTCTGTCATTCATACGCATTCGATAGACCAAGTCGTCAAGAAATTGAAGACAAAAGGCGATTGATGGATGAGTCACACAGCCAGGATTTACTGGCCATTTCCGAATGGGGTCAAGTTAATAGAGTAGATTTTAATGCACGTAAGACCCAGTGCTCCTTGTTGTCTCACAAGAGATTTGCTGATCCAACGGTGTCGTCGATTTTACTGAACGGTGTAGATATTGAGCAATCAGATACTCTTGATGTTCTAGGCATGAAAATACAATGCGATGTTCGTTGGACAAAGCATGTATTTGAAGTGTCGAAAGAAGCATTCAAGTGTCTAGGCTTCTTAAACCGGTGTAAGAAATACTTCACTCCCACTGATCTACTCAATATCTACACTACTTACATCAGACCAAAGATGGAATTCAACTCCCATATATGGTCGGGTGCTCCAGCTTCATCGCTGAAGCTACTTGATCGTGTCCAGAGGAGGGCGATGGTGTTGATAGGTGACGGTAGGATATCCAGTTCTATTGTATCCCTTTAACATCGTCGTAATGTGTGTTTTGTGTTTGTTTGTTCGTATAGAGATACGCGTTTTTCCAGGAATTCTCGTTGTCGTATTCGTTCTTCGCCCGCACTATCCGTATGTGGAATCGACTTCCGGCAGATATCTTCCCAGCTAATTCTGATATTCAGAAGTTTAAAACAAAGGTCAACAAACACTATTCCTTCTTTCCTCCTTCCAATACCGTATCTTCCTCCCGCCAACACAATGCGATGCATTTATAGGGGACATCCCCTGAGTGTTGGTTCAGTAAAAAAATGTCCAATGGACTTGCCTATTAAACATATATCACCTAAGGAAGTTCAAATTAGACAAATTAAATGTTAAGAAATCTGCCGATTTCGATTCCATAGATATAACTGTGTTAAAAAACCTACCAAGCAAAGGTGTCAAACTTTTAGCTGTCATATTTAACTCTATCCTGCGACTGAGCCATTTTCCTTCTTAATGGAAATGGGCAGAGATTGTGATGATACCTAAGTCGGGAAAACCTGAGAACGCACATCTTACCGACCAATTAGTCTGCTGGTTACATTCTCAAAACTATTTGAGAGAATATTTTTGAGAAGATTGCTACCTGTCTTGGAGAATAAAAATTACATTCTGGACCAGTTTGGTTTCCGACATCGTTTCTTACATGAGAGATATTTGGAAAACAAACAATATTGTTCCGGTGTATTTTTAGATGTCCAAAAATCCTTTGATAAGGTTTGGCACAGTGGGCTATGCTATAAACTCAAAAAAAATTTACCCACTCCAGTATATACAGGGTGATTCAGTAAGTTCCGGACAGCGTATTCCTTGGCTCATTTCATGAAGAAAACTCCCCTAGGACCATGCCGAAAATGCAAGGGCACGAAATGGCAGCGGGCTCAAAATTTTTGAATTGGTAGTCGGAGGGTAGTTGGGTAAAGTTGCTAACTTCTTAATCAGTGGTCGGATTTTTGTTTTTGGGCTTGTTGGAAAGGCCTTTCAGATAGGGTGTCCAAAACCGAAACCGGTTTCGTCACCTGCAACCGTCAGCCGGTTTTTGTAAAATGGCCATTTTCGGTTAACGGAGACAACCGGGTTTTTCGTGTCGGTTAACCAGTTTTTGATAAATAAGTGAACTTTGCATCAATGAAAAACTTCTGTACAAAAACACTACCATTTTACGTAAATTGTGACATATATGTAAATGCGTCGTATAAGTGCAGCATTTGACACACGACATATGAAGTGCTTTTTAACTATGTTGCACAATGAAACTATTATTATAATACGTTTTCGTTTCTATATTCTATATGTCCAGGAATTGTGCCGAAGGCTGATGGCGTGACTGGAACAAAGAAGAGTAAAAACATTGAATACACTTTTGAAATACTCATCAAAATCGGATACAAAGGAATTATACAAACGCCTTTTCCCCGAAATTTATGTAGAGCCAGATTTAGACAACAGTTCATATTCGGATGTAAGTTGTGACATCGAAGAGTCTTGTAATTTAATGATAGCACTTTTTATTTATGTGTGTTTTTCCGTTGGCTACCTGGAACGGATGATTTTTTTACAGAAAATCAACGAACATTTATGAGTGCTCAATATTTGGAAAGTTTTGAAAAATTTGAAACGCACACGTGCGTGAACAAAGTCATTATCCCTGGTATCAGGAGGCTGAATCAGATAAACCACCATTAATAGATGCGTCCATTTATTAGTACCTGGCATTACTTTTACATGTACTTCAATTAAAAAATAAGTATTTATTGGTGTTCATTGATAGCTTTTTGTCATTCAACAAGTGTCTACGAACGCGAAAAGTCCGGTTTTTAAAAGTAAATAACGGAAAAAGTAAAAGTTTACGCTAATCTCTGCTGCAGCAATAGCTTCAAGTACGTTGTGTTTTGAAGTAATAAAAATGCCAACTTATTCAAACGAAGAATTAGCAGGCATTCATTAGATGTATGAAGTCTGCGATGGTAATGCAAGAGATGCTGCGCGTGAATATGCATTATGTTTTCCTAATCGACGACCACCAAACCGAAAAACATTCAGTGAGACGCACGGCCGATTTTCGTTTCCCGGAAATGAAAAATACAACGATGCAGTTGAAGAGTTAATTTTGGATGCTATAGACGAGAACCCAACGACAAGCACAAGACGAATCGCGGTCCAAGTTGGTGTGCCACAATCAAAAGAAAGAAAAAACAAGTAAAAACGGAGTTAAGTTCGGCCGGGCCGAACTTTATATACCCTCCACCATGGATTGCATTCCACAGAGGTTGTCGGTTTTCGTAGAAGTGCAGTAATATTATAGGAAAATATAAATTTTGTAATATAGCCAAACCAAAACAAATACAAATATTGAAAAAAATTTTATATAAATAAATATAATATTTTAATTATATCAAACCATTATCTATTTCAAAACAAAAAATAAATATTCTTATATTTATATTTTCAAAAAGCTTAAATACCATAAATATTGGAAGATAGTGGGTGCTGCATTTGGTTGTACTTCCATTCTATTTTAATTCCAAAAGTACAAATTTTGAAAATCCATTATCAGACGTACATGTGCAAAGTGCAAAATAACAACTTCATGATTCAACCAATTTTTGCCGTAAAAGAAAAAGTACGAATTTGGAAAAAAACTTTTTATTTTGCGTGTCTATGCAGTCAGAGGAATGTATACACCGAATTCCATGATTCCAGCTGCGCCCATTTGGTTGGTACCATTTTTACCTCCTTGACATTTCTAAGCAATTAGAATTTCATCATTCTAGCTATAGTCGTTTAGTTGGTACTATTTTTATCCCCCTGTACCATTGTATCCCTTGAAAGTACGAATTTCGAAAAATCCGTTTATTTTCCGTGTCTACGCAGTCAGAGGAATGTATATTTAACCCCAAAAAAAATCTGTTTATTTAAAGTGTCTACGCAATCCGAGGAATGTATACACCGAATTTCATTACTCCAGGTGTAGCCGTTTGGTTGGTACCATTTAATCCCTCCGTACCCATTGTATCCCTTGAAAGTACGAATTTGGAAAAAAACTTTTATTTTTCATTTCTGCGTAGTCAAAGGAATATATACTCCGAATTTCACGACTCTAGCTGCGGTTATTTGGTTGGTACTATTTCTATACCCTTTTTCTATTTTGACCCCAAAAAGTACGAATTTTTAAAAATCCGTTTATTTTACTTGTCTATGCAATCAGAGGGATGTATACACCGAATTTCATTATTCTAGGTACAGCCATTTGGTTGGTACCATTTTTATCCCTCTATTCCCATTTTACCCCTAAAAAGTACAAATTTGGAAAAAATGCTTTTATATTATGTCTCTACTCAGTTAGAGGAATGTGCACACCGAATTTCGTGTTTCTAGCTGTTGTCGTTTAATATGTACCATTTTTACCCTTTTTGCCCCATTTCACCCCCTACAAATAAGAATCTCTTTATGGTGCACGTTTTTGCTGTAGGGGGAATGTGCATACCAAATATCAAGTAAGTACAAGCAGACATATTGAAAAAACATGCTTAAATACGCTAAAATATTAGGGATTATTACGGGTATTTTGAGTCCTTGTGAGGGAAAAATTTTTCCCTTTGGGCCGATTTCGCCCCATTTCAATCCCAACCGATCTACGACTATAAGACGCATTTATGGAAAATTTGAACGTTCTAGCTCCTTTCGTTTAGATGCTAGCGTGCTTTCAACAGACGGACAGACGGACATGGCTAGATCGTCTTAGAATTTTATGACGATCAAGAATATATATACTTTATATGGACTCAGGTCGATATTTCAAGGTGTTACAAACGGAATGACAAAGTTAGTATACCCCCATCCTGGAGGTGGAGGGTATAAAAACATCCATTCCATTTCAAACCAGTACAAGAACTCTTGGCGGCCGATTTGCCACTACGCGTGGACGTTCGATTGTGTGGACCGACGAAGCGCAATTCACGATATTTGCACGAATGGGCCCATGACAATCCCCACAACAAGAAAGAAACAGCATTTCAACACCGATTTGCCGTCAGCATTTGGGCTGGCATCATCGACAACATCATTGATTGGGCCAAAAGTACTTCCACCCATGTTAACTTCCCAAAATTATTTGGCTTTTTGCAAGAAGTCATGCCAGAAATCCTAGAGGAAGTACTTCTTGCGGTACGAAATCATGTTTTCTACCAACAAGATGGTGCTCCAGCGCATTACGGGCTTATTGTGGGGGATTGGCTTAACACCAATTTCCCTCGACGTTGGATTGTACAAGCTGGACCAATTGCCTGGCCACCACGATCTCCTGGTCTCACACCACTTGATTTCTTTTTGTGGGACTACATGAAAAATTGTGTGTATTCTGTGATCCACACTCGTGAGCAGTAACTTGCACGCATTGAGGAAGCTGTGGTGAAAGTTCGTGAAAAGATGAGTGAACTAAACGTTTCGGATGTGGTTCGCAAACGGCTGCAATTGTGTTTAGTAGAAAATGGGAACCACATTGAAAACTTACATTAACATCACATGTTTTTGTTTTCTTTGCGTTTGAATCAGATAAAATAAAAAAAAAACAGTAAAATAAAATCCTAAACGTGTTAATTTACAAAACAAATGATTGTGTGGTGTATTCCATACACCCAAATAGGTTTAAATAATGAATTGTAATTATGAGATTATTTTCCACACTCATTGGGGATTTTGGTCTAAGTAGCCAGTATAACTTTTTGAATTTAGCATCCAATTGTTTTCCTTTTGTTTTAATGTGTGATTTCCAACTTAGCCTATATGCATTCCAAGATAGTTGGAATGGTAATGGGGAATTACTTCACCGTTGATAGCTACTGCCGAACAATTGTCTTTATTGTTGGTAAAAGTGATATGGTTTGATTTACTACTGTTAACTTTATTGTTCCACTTAGCCATTCTTGGAATTTATTGAGGTGATATTGAATTAGTGACGATGCTTGCATAGGTATTGGTTGTCATAATAGCTGTATCATTTGCGGATGTGTCTACTAAAACATTATTTGTTGTCCGCATATTTGTCTTATATCATATACATGATATGATAAGAACCCAGCTCGTATGGGTCGTATACCAGAATAAACATTGTTGTGTTTCACGTAGAAAATGCGATCAGATATATGATCACAGTGGTATCCTCTGGGCCGAATTGTGGGCAGCACCGTATACCCAGGATTGATGTTCACATCGGGTGGAATTCACTACTTATTACACACCTTAAACATTCCCGTGCATATTCGCGATATTTGAGTCTTCTTGGCTCCCGTGTTTAGTGGACTTATGGCAATATCAACATATTTGTTGTGGTCTTCGGGTCTGCTTTCTGTTAGTTTCTTAATAATTGTTCCCGGCTAGGGTACCCAATTATTCGGACTTTTAAGATATTCGATTAATCGTTTATTCGAAAACAAAGAATTTCCAATTAATCGCCTGAAGAGTTATTCGATTAATCGAATAATTGTTTAACTCATTAAAACATTAAAAATAAGGGTTAAATAGCAAGAAAAATGTAATTCAATGTTTATTTATTTATTCATTCATATGTCTATGGAGTACAATCCTTACAGACAAGCCAAACTTAGAAGTAAATTAAATCTAGAGTTTCCTTAAATTTATTTAAAGTATATGACAAATCTGTATCATGTTTAATTATTAAGTTATTATATTCCTTCGTGGGCCTCAGAATAGGCTCAAAAGAATCATATTTAGTTCTATGAAAAGGAATATTAAAAAATGCATTATGTCTTCAACATATAGATGGAACATTAAAACAAATAAGACTAAGCAAAAAAGGACAATCGATTAGACCACAAATTAGTTTATACAGAAATAAAATTGAGCTCTACGACTTGATAAAGACTCCAAATGAATTAGTCGACACATAGCTTCATACGTCGGCACGGGATTGACAAATGACACAAAAACTAAACCAAATTGAATAATTTTTTCTGTAACCTCTCAATGCGATTACAGTAAATATCATAACACGGGTTCCATACCATAGAGCCATATTCTAATTTAGACCTGACAAATGTTGTATACAACAATTTACGAGTATAGGGATTAGAAATTTCTTTACTATTTATTTTTATAAACGCAAGAAGAGTATAAGCTTTAGTCACTATGAAATCAATATTGAAATCCAATTTAGAATCAAAAACAAACCTTCTGAACAACATGATTTTTAATACAATAACTTGTATTTAGCAAATTCGTACGCCTACCACACGGGGGATGAAAACATTTTGCAAAGTCAAATGGTAAATGATTCAATACAGACCACGTCACCAAGCGATTAATATCTTCCTGAATTTGGATAGAATCAAAAGGAAGAGAAATTTTAGAAAATAGTTTAATATCATGTGCGTAAATTAGATAATGAGAATACTTGAAGCAAGAACTTATATCATTAATAAAAATGTTAAAAAGAAGGGGACCCAATGTTAGTCACATCTTTTCCATATCTTAAATGTATTTCGAAATAAAACAGGAGTTGCTATGTGATATAATATTTCTGAAATATTCTGATATATATTTTTCTTCTTATATGAAACAGAATATACTTAAGTTTCAGGGCCGTGCGCAGGGGGGTTTTGGGGGTTCAAACCCCCCCCCAGAGAGATTTCGAACATATACTTTTTAAAACCTTCTAGACTTTCTGAAGCAATAAAGTATAGAATTTTTAAGGTCTTTTTAAAATAACTCTTCTGAAATGGTAATTTTGCAGTAAAATCATCGAAAATTACATAAAAAATCGTGGACACTTTCTTGAATTTCGGACAAAGGGTATGAAAAATACAAACAAACTAAACGAATTGTGTCAATTTCAAGATTGTGTAGAGCTAATTTCGCTAATGGACATCAAATTGTTCGGAAAATTTTCATTTTTATTAACCGATATCACTTCTTGATATTCGACTAGAGCTATATCTTATGAACTTTTAATTGTGTACTGCAATAAAAGTTTGGAAATTTAAAAACAAAATCGTTTAGTAATTTTAAAAAAGTGTAGATAAGAATCACTATGATATCATAATAAAATCTAAAATATTCTTAATAAAAGCAAATAATTTGCTTGATGCTTGTAGAGCGCTAAGGTGTAACATTTGCGATTGGACATTTTTATGGAACTGTATCTAAATCTGAACCGATGTGTCCCATTTTCATCACAGATGCAACAACAACGGTTTCTGTTACTTCCAATGTTTTGGGATTTTGCAATTATAATACAAATCCATTTCGACAAACGAAGACAACTGTTTGATATACATAAATTTATTTCTCTTTGTTCATTTACAACAACTGATGACATGTTTACCGCATACAAACTAATTTTTTCCACAAAAGAAACTCAAAAACGATGTTCACGTGTCTAAAATTTCGTTCCTACGAAATGCATTTTTTCTCTGCGTGTAGGTCTCTATTTTAAAATCTACTTTAAAGTTGCGAAATAAATAGAAAAGAGTTTTAACTTACAAAATTTTTTGTTATATTTATCACTTATGTCAAATATTTTTCTGAGTTAGTATTTTTTGTACATATGTAACAAGTATTATTCAAAAGAGAAACAACAAATTCAGTATCTTGGATCTACGTAGGAAAACGAAACTCTAAATTACCAATTATTTGGTTTGTGGAATTATAATTTCTAGTTATTTCTTCTTGTATTTCATCGATTACAAAAAACTGTATTTGTTATTCGAATTTATACATATTTAAGATTATAAAAATGAAGAAACATTTCCAAATATTTTTTTTTAATCGGAATATGCGTATAAAGACTTTGAGTAAACATCCTGTTACTCATGTCCTATATAAATTAAAAACCCCAAAACTCTTTAGACATCATATTTAAACCCAAACTTCGTCAGATTTGGATGTCATCTGTCATATAAATTTGGAAATGATTTTTTTCTAAAGCCATTTTTTTTTAATTTTCTGATTTGGCTATTCACTCACAGGTTAGTTTGTGACTGCAAAAGTGGCTATGAACATACAAATAATATAAATAAAATAGTTCAAAATATATATATATATATATATATATATATATGTGTGTGTGTGTGTTACAAGCGACCAATGCGAAACGAAAATGCGTTTTCTATACAACATTGCCAAGATTTCATGAAAAAAGTTCTGGAGTTTACTTTCCTTTTTCAACATTCATAGTGCCCAATTTTAAACATACAAAAATGGCTATGAACCATGAAACCGTGAATAATAGGAAATTTCGAAAACTTTTTAATCGTAGCAATTAGTAATCCTTTTTATATTAAACTGTAGAAGAACGGTTAATAATTTCTCTCCAAATTAAGGAGAAAATCAGTTTTCCCCCTCTCCTGAAAAGTTATGTTTTTGTTCATAGCCACTTATGAATATAAGCCCTCGATATGTATCTATGTAATTTCAAGCAACTAGTTAGAAAAAGAAGTTCAACACTCAGCAGACACTTTTCTGCTATTACAGCTGTTTTTTGGCATAACAGCAGTTTTCTGCAATCTTACATCACCATTCACACTGCTAAAGAGTTTGCAGTCTGCTAAAATTGGCTGTTGTTAATTAAAATATAAAAATATATAAGCGTTCATACGCGAGTTTAGCTCGAATTTTCTTTTATATTAGCTTGGGACAATATGCGTATCATATATATTGCTAAAAACAGCAAACAGCTGTTTACCATCTCAGCAGATACAAATCTGCTGTCTCTTTTTTAACAGCAGAAAATCTGCTCTTTCAGTAGACTTTCTGTTTTCTTTTACTGGCATATTCCTTTGAGTGTACTGATAGATGGATTACTGAAATGCAATTTTGTCGGACGATAATATTTCTCGAAGATCCTGGCAATAAAATATGAGTGGTAAAAAATTCCTAAAAAATTGAAAAATTTACTAAGTATGAGTAAAGTTTCATTCTTTCATAGTAAATAGTTCATTTACTAGATAAAGGGTAGTAGATTTACTTAAAAACATTTCTTTGGATCTAATAAAAAATTCTTACAATTGAGTAAATTCAAACTTACGTGTAAGAATATTTTCAAGGTTTTTAGTGAGAAAAAAATCTGAAATTTTTTGTATGGAAAAATTCCAGTTAGGAAATTTTAACTTAAAAATGTGTTTTTTTTTTCTAAAATGAAGTTAAAATGTTTACTGAAAATTATGCCGAGTTCTTGATATATTGAAGTATTAATGAACTTATAAAAAACATTTGAAATTTATATAAAAATATTAAATATTAATCTATGAAGCAATTTTCGTTCGTTTGCAGAGACTTATTTCTTAAATATTTTATGAATTATTCTAAACAACCAATGCGAAGGCGCCTATTTTGCCTTCGCAACAATCATGGAGTAATAGCTCAACTCCTTATGGCAGAGGTATCATGAAACTTTTGAGAAATATTTCATGTTGTCATTTTTTGTATCAGTTTTGCATACTCTGAAGCAAAACTATTTGTTTGATTTTTTAGTTAAATTGAACTTATTTTAATTTTACCTTTTTTCTTGTATAAAATAAAATTTTCCTCAGTTTAAGTAAAAATTTACTCGTTTTGAGGAAAAAATCAGCAAAATTGTCCTCAGTTTGAGTAAATATTTACTTGATTTGAGTAAACATTTACTTAGTTTTAGGAAATTTTCAGCAAAATTTTACTAAGATTTAGTAAAAATTTACTTAGTTTTAGAAAAATTTTGCTTAAATTTAGTAAAAAATTACTTGGTTTTAGGAAAAATTTACTTAGATTTAGGAAAATTTCAGCAAAATTCTACTTATATTTAATAAAAATGTACTTGGTTTCTTAAATTTTAGTTAATTTTAACTCATTATAGGGTTAACTTTTTTATGAGTGTAGATGAAAACCCCCCAGGGGAAAATCCTGCGCACGGGCCTGTTAAGTTTTAATTCGAAATTCAGAATAATTTGTAGTCGATGGAAATATTGCATTTTAGAGTATTTTATTAATAACAATTAATAATAATCTAAGCGTATATTATCTTCATGATGTATTCTGGATTTCCTTCAAATTTATGATTTAATTCATTTAGAGTGCATGTATTATGGCTGGACATATCCAAAACAGTTTGTCCACAATTCCGTGGTTATATGTAGAACATTACCAAATAAAGCCAACAGATGATTCTACATGAACTCGCAATATTAGTTTCAGTATTTTTATTCAAAACTTATAATATCGATTAATCGATTATTTGGATCAATTTATTCGAATTATATGTTATTCGAAAATCATGATTTTTTGATTATTCGAACAAATATTTGAAAACAATTATTCGATTAATCGAACAAAATTTAATCGGCTATTTCCGGCTATATAAGTCGTTCGGTTGCAGGTTCGTATGATAGTAAACAAAGCTTATAGTGCTCTTGTTTTATGAAGCGCTGGAGTAAGGAGTTTTCTGACCCTTCAGTCGCCAAACAATTATATACCTCTTTGGTTCGCTGTATACTTGAGTATGGTTCTATTATATGGGACCCATCTTAATCTATACATCTTATTCTATAAAAGAAAGATAATATTATATTTAAAACCTAATTATTAAGTAGTTCCTAAGTGTATATATGTACATTAGTTTTTTAGCCTGTAAGGATACTTGTATCTATAGACTTAATAATAATAAAAATAAAAATGAAGGCTATATTTGCTTTTCAGTTCACCTACTTTTTGTGGGTTAGGGCTGTTAATCGGTTCATTACTCTGGTCTGTTGGTGCTGTTTTGTCCTACATTTAAATGGTGTCAGCTTGCGCCGTGCGCAGGATTTTCCCCTGGGAGGGATTGTCATCTAGTTTTACAAAAAAATGGCGCTATGATAAATGTCGTTAATTTTATTATGTGTGATTACGTGAGCTTTTGGAAACCATTCATATTTTATTACCAGGATCTTCGAGAAATATTTTGATATATTCATCGGCAAAATTGCATTTCAGTAATCCATCTATCAGTACACTCAAAGGAATTATTCAGTAAAAGAAAGCAGAAAGTGCAGATTTTCTGCTGAAAAAGAGACAGCAGATTTGTATCTGCGGAGATGGTAAACAGTTGTTTGCTGTTTTTAGCAATACAGAAAAAACTTAAAGCATGTGTACAGAACAGTATGACCACTTAAATATACATGTTAACAAAACTTTTTTGAATAGAAGTTATTATAATGCAATTTATTACCACGGAAAGATATTGCGATTGTCTTTTTAATGATACGCATATTGTTCCAAGCTAATATAAGAGGAACGCTTACCTATTTTTATATTTTAATTTACTGCAGCCAATTTTAGCAGAATCCAAACTCATTAGCAGTGTGAATGGTGATGTAAGATTGCAGAATAACAGTTGTAGGTAGCAGACTATCGCTGTTTTTATTAACCGCCTTGTTCTCTAAGTGTAGAAATTCTTTTTTATTTTTCAAATAGTTGCTTGAAAGTACATACATTCATATATATTTTGATGAAATATTACACAAAAACGATCGAATTCCTCTGCGCTTAACCCCCCTTCGTACCCCGCAATTTTTCTATGATAAATGCAGTAAACTGGATATGCTTGTGGACAAAGTATGGGTATAAATATGATGTCTAATGCGTTTTGGGGTTTTTAATTTATACAGTAGTTAAGTGAGTAACAGAATGTTTACTCAAAATCTTTATACGCATAATCCGATTAAATAAAAATATTTGGAAATGTTTCTTCATTTTTATAATCTTAAATATGTTTAAATTCGAATCACAAATACAGTTTTTTACTCGATAAAATGTAAGAAGAAACACCTACAAATTCGAAATATTTTAGAGTTTCTATGTAGATCCAAGTTACTGAATTTGTTGTTTCTCTTTTGAATAATACTTGTGAGAAAAATGTCAATAAGTTAAAACTAATTTCATATCGTTTCGCAACTTTAAAGTAGATTTTAAAATAGAGACCTACACGCAGAGAAAAAATTTAGAAACGAAAGTTTAGACACGTGAATTGGTTTTAAATTTATTTTATAGGAAAAATTAGTTTGTTTGCGGTAAACATGTCATCAGTTGTTGTAAATGAACAAAGAGAAATATGTTTACATATATCAAACAGTTTTCTTCGTTTATCGAAATGGATTTGTATTATCATTACAAAACATTTAGAAGTACCAGAAACCTTTGTTGTTTCATCTTTAATGAAATAGGTCACATCGGATCGCAAATGTTACAAACCACGCATTGCAAACGGAATATACGAACAGCCACACCATATTATATTTGACCTGCGAACGTCTGTTGTGGAAAAGGAATATGTGGGTCAATGTTTTGATATAGCCCTTATACAAATGTCCCACCCGATTTCTATACTCAGAGAGCGGTATATCATTCATTTGAATTGAATGAAATTTAAAAATGCAAATTGTATTTTATTTAAAAATTAAAGTATTCTACTTTCTTTTGTATAAGTAAAAAATATCCACATAAAAAATTCTTAGGTTACTCCAATACTTTTTCGCAGAAACGATGAATTTCATCTCGCCAGTAGATTTTTACATAATTATTAATTTAGAGATAAATTACTATTCAATGATTTCATTTCAATTAGATATAATACAAAGTTTGGCACTCATAGTTAAACTACAGGTTATCATTAAGCAAAATATTTGATTTTGTTAAGAATGTTTTTAGATTTCATTATGATCTCATAGTGATTCTTATTTCCACTTTTTATACCCTACACCACTTCGTGGTCTAAGGTATTATAAGTTAGTTTCGCGCCAAATGTTTGTAACACAAAGAAATAATCGAGCTAGAATCACCAGCTGAGTCGATTTAACGATGTCTGTCCGTCCGTCTGCTGTCCATCTAAGCTTGTTCGCACTCTACAGGTCGCAATTGTTGTCCGATTGTCATGAAACTTGGCAGAAGTTATTTTTTCTGGCCAAGGACCATCGGTATTGAATTTGGAGGAAATCGATTCAGATTTAGATGTAGCCCCCATACAAATCTCGCTAACCATTTGACATCTTCCGCTCTAGAAACGACATATTGTACCCGATTTCTTTAAATTTTGCAGAACATCTTATAATCCAACTAGAAATACGAACATCTTATAATCCAACTAGAAACACGTATGCAAAAATTGGGTAAGATCGGTTCAGATTTAGATATAGCCCCCATACAAATGTCGCTCCCGATTTGACATTTTCCGCTCTAGAAACGACATATTGTACCCGATTTTCTTTAAATTTTGCAGAACATCTTATAATCCAACTAGAAACACGTATGCAAAAATTGGGTAAGATCGGTTCAGATTTAGATATAGCCCCCATACAAATGTCGCTCCCGATTTGACATTTTCCGCTCTAGAAACGACATATTGTACCCGATTTTCTTTGAATTTTGCAGAACATCTTATAATCCAACTAGAAACACGTATGCAAAAATTGGGTAAGATCGGTTCAGATTTAGATATAGCCCCCATACAAATGTCGCTCCCGATTTGACATTTTCCGCTCTAGAAACGACATATTGTACCCGATTTTCTTTAAATTTTGCAGAACATCTTATAATCCAACTAGAAACACGTATGCAAAAATTGGGTAAGATCGGTTCAGATTTAGATATAGCCCCCATACAAATGTCGCTCCCGATTTGACATTTTCCGCTCTGGAAACCACATATTGTACCCGATTTTCTTTAAAATTGGCACAACATCTTATAATCCAACTAGAAACACCTATGCAGAAATTGGGTAAGATCGGTTCAGATTTAGATATAGCCCCAATAATGTCGCTCCCGATTTCACTTTTTCCGCTTTAGAAACCACATATTGTACCCGATTTTCTTTAAATTTGGCACAACATTTTATAATCGAACTAGAAACACTTATGCTGAAACTGGGTAAGATCGGTTCAGATTTAGATATAGCCCCATACAAATGTCACTCCCTCCGCTCTAGAAACCACATCTTGCACCCGATTTTCTTTAAATTTGGCACAACATCTTATAATCTAACTTGAAACACCTATGCTGAAAGTGGGTATGATCGATCTTTTTTACCGAATTGAATTGTAATGAGATAGAAAGTCCGTCCGTCTTTAGCCTTTCGTTACTTGTTTGGGAGATGCCCATATGTCCATACTTTGGTATAACCCAAATGGTGCCCCATTCTGATCTATTACAGCTCTAGAAACTACATCTTACATCGGATCTTTATCAAATTTTGCAGATCATGGTATTTTTCAACCAGGAATACCTACCGTGAATGAGAAATATATAGATCCATGTTTTGGACCAGGCCCAAAATGTAGTTATAGGCTCCCTTTTGAAATGTCGGTCCAATTCATCCTATTACTACTGCATAATTTGTATTTGTCTGTCTGTTATTAACCATATTCGTTAAATATGACTAAAGATGAATTTATAGTAAAATTTATACTGTATAATTTATATGAACTACATAAAATTGCTCCCATGAAATAAATGGGTTTAGTAATCAAAGCGAGGTACATACGCAGGGAGTGGTGTAGGGTATTATATAGTCGGCCCCGCCCGACTTTAGCCTTTCCTTACTTGTTTAAAATTACTAATGTTTTTAGATTTCATTATTATATCATAGTGATTCTTATATACACTTTTTTAAAATTACTAAAAGATTTTTTATTAAATTTCTAAACATGTATTTTAGTACACAATTAAAAGTTCATTAGATATTACTCCAGTCAAATGTCAAGACATGGCGAAATTAGCATTATACAATCTTGAAACAGACACAATTCGTTTATTTGTATTTCTCATAAACTTTGTCCGAAATTCAAGAAAGTTTCCACGATTTTTCATGTAATTTTTGTGTTTTCATGATTTTACTGCAAAATTACCATTTCAGGCTAGTAACTTTAAAAATTACTTAAAAATTCTATATTTGATTGCCTCAGAAAGTCTAGTAGGTTTCAAAAAAGTATATGTTCGAAACCTCTCTGGTGACGAACGTGTTTTTGTAGTCCTCTATGCCATCAGCGCCGCTTATTGATTCAAAATCCATCGGCCAAAATTCAATAACTTTTGTTCTAGTAGACATTTTTGAGTTCTTTAAAAATCCTAAATTAGACAAGGACACAAGGATTATTTTGAGATATTAAAATTAGAAATCGGGAAATCGGATATATTTTCGATTTTACAGAAAATTAAAATTTTTTACTTTTTTGTTTATGTCTTTTAACATATTTTTACGTAATTGTTCATAATGCGAAGACAAAATTTTATTTTTTTTGTATTACAGATTTTCACGTTATATATTCTTGATCGTCATAAAATTCTAAGACGATCTAGCCATGTCCGTCCGTCCGTCTGTTGAAAGCACGCTAGCATCTAAACGAAAGGAGATAGAACGTTCAAAATTTCCATAAATGCGTCTTATAGTCGTAAATCGGTTGGGATTGAAATGGGGCGAAATCGGCCCAAAGGGAAAAAATTTTCCCTCACAAGGACTAAAAATACCCGTAATAATCCCTAATATTTTAGCGTATTTAAGCATGTTTTTTCAATATGTCTGCTTGTACTTACTTGATATTTGGTATGCACATTCCCCCTACAGCAAAAACGTGCACCATAAAGAGATTCTTATTTGTAGGGGGTGAAATGGGGCAAAAAGGGTAAAAATGGTACATATTAAACGACAACAGCTAGAAACACGAAATTCGGTGTGCACATTCCTCTAACTGAGTAGAGACATAATATAAAAGCATTTTTTCCAAATTTGTACTTTTTAGGGGTAAAATGGGAATAGAGGGATAAAAATGGTACCAACCAAATGGCTGTACCTAGAATAATGAAATTCGGTGTATACATCCCTCCGATTGCATAGACAAGTAAAATAAACGGATTTTTAAAAATTCGTACTTTTTGGGGTTAAACTGAAAAAGGGGATAAAAATAGTACCAATCAAATGACTGTAGCTAGAATCATGAAATTCGGAGTATACATTCCTCTGGCTGTGTGGACACGGAAAATAAACTGATTTTTCGCAAACCGTACTTTTTGGGGTCAAAATAGAAAAAGGGGATAAAAATAGTACCAACCAAATAACCGCAGCTAGAGTCGTGAAATTCGGAGTATACATCCTTTGACTACGCAGACATGAAAAATATAAGGTTTTTTTTCCAAATTCGTACTTTCAAGGGATACAATGGGTACGGAGGGATTAAATGGTACCAACCAAACGGCTACACCTGGAGTAATGAAATTCGGTGTGTACATTCCTCGGATTGCGTAGACGCTTTAAATAAACAGATTTTTCGAAATTCGTACTTTTTGGGGTTAAAAAGAAAAAAGGGGATAAAAATAGTACCAATCAAATGACCGCAGCTAGAGTCAGGAAATGCGGAGTATACATTCCTCTGACTGCGTAGGCACGGAAAATAAACGGATTTTTCGAAATTCGTACTTTCAAGGGATACCATGGTACAGGGGGATAAATTCCGGTGTATACATTCCTCTGACTGCATAGACACGCAAAATAAAAAGTTTTTTCCAAATTCGTACTTTTTCTTTTACGGCAAAAATTGGTTGAATCATGAAGTTATGTTATTTTGCACTTTGCACATGTACGTCTGATAATGGATTTTCAAAATTTGTACTTTTGGAATTAAAATAGAATGGAAGTACAACCAAATGCAGCACCCACTATCTTCCAATATTTATGGTATTTAAGCTTTTTAAAAATATAAATATAAGAATATTTATTTTTTGTTTTGAAATAGATAATGGTTTGATATAATTAAAATATTATATTTATTTATATAAATATTTTTTCAATATTTGTATTTGTTTTGGTTTGGCTATATTACAAAATTTATATTTTCCTGTAATATTGCTGCACTTCTACGAAAACCGACAACCTCAGTGGAATGCAATCCATGGTGGAGGGTATATAAAGTTCGGCCCGGCCGAACTTAACTCCGTTTTTACTTGTTTTATTAGAAATTGTGGTTTCTTAGCTTTATCATGACGCCAAAACTATGTTTGTGCCAAATATAGTTTGGATGTAATGAACATTATAAAAAATAACATTTTGGAACAAATGTCTGCATTTTGACCAACACAACTATTTTCCTTCAAAAGCCTTTAACGAAATATATACATATTTGAAATACAGCACAGCAGTATTCTGTTCTTTCAAAAGTATTTCGTATTTCATGGGTCAATCTGTTTACCTGCTCTATAGTGTTATGACCTTCGCGAAATCCAAATTGGTGATCTGGAATCACGTTTTTAGATGCGAGAAATGGTTCAAGTTTATCGAGGAGAATATTCTCAAAGAGTTTAGACAAGCACGGAAGTAAGCTTATTGGCCTATAGGATGAAGGGACTGTTTAATCCTTTCCAGGTTTCAGAATCATCTTTATTAATGAGATTTTCAAATGTTTTAGAAAATAGCATATTCTAAAAATGGAATTGAACAAATTTGAAAGGCACCGTATCGCCATAAATGGTAGTTCCAAAATAATTTTCGGCGTTATAAGATCGTATCCGGAAGTTTAATTTGTATCCTTTATAATACGCGTGAGTTCGTACGGATTTGTTGTCAAGGATATTTGAGAGCACTCCTTATCGTCCACTGCATAAGCTAACGTAATGTTGTTATTAGCCTCGTTTGGACGAAAAACTTTTTATTCAAGTTTTTGTACGTATGAATTATTTTATAGAATTGACTTTTTTTTAAATGATTTCAAACAAAAAATGCTTATTTAATGTACCTTCACTAAAAATATAATAATAAAAATATAATATGTAATAAAAAATTAATTTAAATAGTTCGTACTTTGATTTAAAAAAACCGGTTAGAACCGGTTTTGTAAAAAAACTATAACCGAAAACCGGTTTAAAAAACTGAATTTTCGGTTAAACCGAAAACCGTCATTCTAAAATAACCGGTTTTTTGGACACCCTAGTTACGCATGAATTCTTGTATCATTGATTGCATAGTAGACATAAACATGTTCAGACTTTGGGTAAGTTGTTGGATCATAGAGTCCAACCCACCAATGTGACGGACGGGGACATTTTGCGTGGTCGCTTTTAGGACGATTGAGTACGAGTTTCTCCACTGTGATGTGCACTTCCTGACAGTTTTGACATTGTACAGGGTCGTTTCGCTTGTGCGGTTCTTCCACAGATATGCGTCTATGAAGCAGAAGATTTTCTTTGTAAATAGGATGTATTTCATTCCTTTCAAATTCCTTTCTGGTTCAAGTTCGACCTTAAATAACGGCTGAGGAATTTTCAACCTGTTAAGGATATTGACCACCGATCTTATCTTGTATCATTTTCCTTCTAAGGCATATTGTATATCGTTGGGATCTAGACTATGTTCAATCCCCTATGCCTATGCCTATATGTGTATCAGCTTTTTTCTCTGTATTAAAGCAGTTTGTGATGGCACGAAAACCGTTTTAAGTTTACGACTGTATTTTAGTCTCGTGAATAAATTATTATAAATTATTTTCACCTGCAATAAGTGCAATTTTACTAACTCATTTTTTTACTCATCTTTTTATCTACGTGCCTACTTTTGAGAATTTAATGAGACGAAAATGACTGAATTGCGTTTTGAAACTTGTCTGCTAATTTTGTTTTTTTTTTTTAGCATATTTCCGGCAAATAAACTCCGATTTTTATAGTATTTAGTATGTGGATAAAGCAAATTTACTCACATTTTTATCTGCGTACCTGCTATTCAGAATTTAATGAGACGGAAATGACTTAATTGCGATTTCGAACTACAAAATCTGATTTTTTGCACTAAATGTATCCTATCTTCCAATGGTTTTCAAAATATGAAAAAAGTGAAAATCCTTGGGTCCTTGTCTAATTTTGATTTTTACAGAACTTAAAAATGTTTACTAGAACAAAAGTTATTGAATTTTGGCCGATGGATTTTGATTCTGAACAACTGTGCGGCGTCAATTTCCTTCCGAAGGTCACCATTTAGGAATCACTGGAAAGGTATTTAACGCAGCTATTTGTTTTTATAAAATACATAATTTTTAAAAATAATGATTTTTTTCTTCAAAATGAAGGCCGCGTTTCAAGTTTTGACTAAATCAAAAGTTCGATAAGAAAGTATAAGTGATTCAAAAAATATACCTATAATTATCGTTAAAAATTAAAATCGGAACACAATCCATTGAAATTTTATTAAAGTGTCCTCAAATTCTAAAATCGCAAATAATTTTGTTTCCAATCATTTTGCAACCGTCTTTATTAAAAACGATTTATGTAAAATCGCTCTTGATACGAGTTGGTAAAAATATGTCAGAAATATTTTGGGGTATTCATAAAACATACCATGGTTTCACTTTAAATGCGGACAACCTCCACTTATTTGACGCATTTTACTGTTTATGAATGTAGTGCGATAGGATGAATAACAGCAACCACCATTACGATCGCTATTCTCTGCTCTGATTGGTCAACTCAGAACTACAGTCGTGGCTACAATTCGGTGCCAACAACATATACTCGGTGTGTATTTATAATTCCAGTCACCTGAGACACATAAAAACAGCAACCACCATTACGATCTTTCAATCGCTATTCTCTGCTCTGATTGGTCAAATCAGAACAACAGGCGTGGCTACAATTCTGTACCAACAAAATATACTCGGTGTGTATAATTATAATTCCAGTGACCTTAGACAGATAAAAATATATTGGGCGATGAATACAACATATTTTTATAAGAAATGGTGAATTAGAATATAGTGATTGCTTTGAGACCTTAGATGATAATGAAACAATAAATGAAGTACAACCACATGACCTCAAAGAAGATAATGTAGAGGTACCTAAAACGGGTGATTCATCATGAGGTTTTATCATATCAATCTGCTTTGTCATTTTTGTTCAGTATCTCAGACTCACACCACAACAGCGTCTCCAAATTGTTCAGCTGTATTACGAAAAACAGCGTTCTGTAAGAAAGAAAGCCGAGGCGTATTGATTCGTCGTCGCTTTCAGCAACTTGGCTTTTCGTACTCGATATCTTGGTGTATTTTACGTAAGAATCTCGGTCTTAAAGCAGCTTGTGCAAAAATTGAAGCCAGATGACTTAATTTTGCGTGTTTTTTCAGTAAATTGGATCTCCAGTCGCTATGCTTGAACCCGTCGCCCAAAATTGAACCTTCCGAATGGATCACCTCAGACGTAGTCTGATTTTCATGATACCATTTCAAACAGTAAATGTCATAAATTGGTCTTTTATCCGATAATAAAAATTTTATGTTCACTTTTAAATTTATGTGTTTTATTTTACATTATAAATCAAATCTCACGATGAATCACCCGTTACATCCAAACCAAGTTGAGAAGAAGCCATTGAAACATTGTGTGTTTTAACAGTATATGTAGTCTTATGGAAAGATTATTATTAACAGGGCCGTGCGCAGGGGGGGGGGTTTGGGGGTTCAAACCCCCCCCAGAGAGGTTTCGAACATATACTTTTTAAAACCTTCTAGACTTTCTGAAGCAATAAAATATAGAATTTTTAAGCTGTTTTTTAAATTACTCGTCTGAAATGGTAATTTTGCAGTAAAATCATGAAAACACGAAAATTACATAAAAAATCGTAGACACTTTCTTGAATTTCGGACAGAGGTTATGAAAAATACAAACATACTAAACGAATTTTGCCAATTTCAAGATTGTGTAATGCTAATTTCGCTAATGGACACCAAATTCTTCGGAAAATTTTCATTTTTATTAACCGATACCACTTCTTGACATTCGACTAGAGCTATATCTGATGAACTTTTAATTGTGTACTGCAATATAAGTTTGGAAATTTAATAACAAAATCGTTTAGTAATTTAAAAAAAAAGTGTAGATAAGAATCACTATGATATCATAATGAAATCTAAAATATTCTTAATAAAAGCAAATAATTTGATTGATGCTTGTAAAACGCTAAGATGTAAAATTTGCGATTGGGCATTTTTATGGAGCTGTATCTAAATCTGAACCGATGTGTCCTATTTTCATCACAGATACAACAACAACGGTTTCTGTTACTTCCAATGTTTTGGGAGTTTGCAATTATAATACAAAACCATTTCGACAAACGAAGAAAACTGTTTGATATACATAAACTTATTTCTCTTTGTTCATTTACAACAAATGATGACATGTTTACCGCAAACAACTTAATTTGTCCCACAAAAGAAACTCAAAAACGATGTTCACGTGTCTAAAATTTCGTTTCTTCGAAATGCATTTTTTCTCTGCGTATAGGTCTCTATTTTAAAATCTACTTTAAAGTTGCAAAACAATAAGAAATGAATTTTGAATTACTAAAATTTTTGTTATATTTCTCACTTATGTCAAATATTTTTCAGAGTTAGTATTTTTTGTATTATTAAAAAGAGAAACAAAAAATGCGGTAACTTGGATCAACGTAGGAAGACGTAACTCTAAAAAACCAATTATTTGTTTTTTGGAATTAAAATTTCTAGTTGTTTCTTCTTGCACTTCATCGAATACAAAAAAACTGTATTTGTTATTCGAATTTATTTATATAACTGTGTTTGTTATTTATATGCATTTGGTATTTATTTAATTATACATATTTAAGATTATAAAAATGAAGAAACATTTCAAAATATTTTGTATTTAATCGGATTATGCGTATAAAGATTTTGAGTAAACATCCTGTTACTCATGTCCTATATAAATTAAAAACCCCAAAACTCTTTAGACATCCTATTTAGACCCATAGTTTGTCAAAAAGCATATCCAGTTGTCAGCATTTATCATAGAAAAATGCGGGACTGAAGGGTTTATCGCCGAGGAATTTGATCGTTTTTTGTGTAATATTTCTTCAAAATAGATATCGAGGGCTTATATTCAAAAGTGGCTATGAACCATTTTCTCGAAAATGATTTTTGATGCCAAACTATTCTCAGATTTGGATGTCATCTGTCATATAAATTTGGAAAATAATTTTATTTCTAAAGCCATTTTTCCAAATGTTTCTGATCCCCTCAAACGTTAGTTTGTGACTGCAAAAGTGGCTATGAACATAAAAATAATAGAAATAAAATAGTTCAACAATGCAGCATCATATAATCGAAGTTTATAATTCGCTACAACGATTTTGTTTAAAACATTTTTCTAGATTTAGGGCATATCGTACTATCAAATTCCAAAATTTCGCGTTAATAGCATTTTGATTCCCCAGTTATCAGGCTAAAATAGGAAAAATGGTGGCTGTAAAGTCAGAAATTGTGAAAAGTATATTTAGAAAAACCGGCGTAACTTTTTATTATATTGAGAATACCAAAATATTTCTTTGGCTTATGATTGCTGCCTTCATGGGGAATATTTGTGTATGAAAAGTTTCAGAATCCTGAACAGAGAAAGTTTAAATATAAGCAATTGCAACCGCGAATTTTTGATTTTTCATCAGTTGCAGCGATTTTCGCGACTGGCTACATATATGTTACAAGCGACCAATCTGACGGATGAAGCTGGAATCTTTAAATTCGCTGTGTACATCACAGAAAATGCGTTTTCTATACAACATTGCCAAGATTTGAAAAAAGATATGGAGTTTACAATAAATCTTATTTATATATTTGGACATAAATGGCTATGTGCTTATTTCAACATTCATAGTGCTCAATTTTAAACATATGAACCATGAAACCGCGAATTATAGGAAATTTCGAAAACTTTTTAATCGTAGCAATTAGTAATCTTTTTTAGATTAAACTGTAGAAGAATCATTAAAAATTTCTCTTCAAATTAAGGAGAAAATCAGTTTTTTCGCTCTCCTGAAAAGTTATGTTTTTCTTCATAGCCACTTATGAATATAAGCCCTCGATATGTATGTATGTAATTTCAAGCAACTATTTAAAAAAAGTTCTACACTTAGAGAACAAGTCTGTTAATAAAAACAGCGATTGTCTGCTGCCTATCAACAGACACTTTTCTGCTATTACAGCTGTTTTTTGGCATAGCAGCAGTTTTGAAATGCAATTTTGCCGACGATGTCTGTCGGACCAATGTATTAAAATATTTCTCGAAGATCCTGACAATAAAATATGAGTGGTTTCCAAACGGTCCAGTAAAAATTTCCTAAAAAGTTGGAAAATTAACTAAATATGAGTAAAGTTTCCTTCTTTCAAAGCCATAGTAAATAGTTCATTTACTAGAAAGAGGGTAGTAGATCTACTTAAAAACATTTCTTTGGCTCTAATAAAAAATTCTTAGAATTGAGTAAATTCAAACTTATATGGAAGAATATTTC
This sequence comes from Polietes domitor, assembly GCA_947397865.1. NCBI lineage: Eukaryota > Metazoa > Arthropoda > Insecta > Diptera > Muscidae > Polietes > Polietes domitor. Next base: position 97,434,501 of record OX377618.1, read on the forward strand.
CAAAAAATCTGAAATTTTTTGTATGGAAAAAATTCAGTTTAGGAAATTTTAACTTAAAAATGAGTTTTTTCCTTAAAGTTAAAATGTTTACTGAAATTTATGCCGAGTTCTTCATACATTTAAGTATTAATGAACTTATAAAAAAACATTTGTAATTCTTAAAAAAATTCTTGAATATTAATCTAAGAAGCAATTCTCGTTCGTTTGCAGAATAAATACTTTATGAATTATTCTAAACAACCACTGCGGAGGCGTCTATCTTGCCTTCGCAACAATCATGGAGTAATAGCTCAACTCCTTGTGGCAGAGGTATCATGAAACTTTTGAGAAATATTTCGTGCTGTCATTTTTTGTATCAGTTTTGCATACTCTGATGCAAAACTATTTGTTTGATTTTTTTAGTTAAATTGAACTTATTTATTTTATCGCCTTTGTTCCTTGTATAAAATAAAATTTTCCTCAGTTTAAGTAAAAATTTAGTCGTTTTGAGGGAAAAGGTCAGCAAAATTGTCCTCAGTTTTAGTAAATAATTATTTGATTTGAGTAAACATTTACTTAGTGTTAGGGAATTTTCAGCAAAATTTTACTATGTATTAGGAAAAATTTACTTAGATTAAGGAAAATTTCAGCAAAATTGTACTTATATTTAGTAAAAATGTACTTGGTTTCCTAAATTTTAGTTAATTTTAACTCATTATAGGGTTAACTTTTTTATGAGTGTAGATGAAAACCCCCCCCCCCAGGGGAAAATCCTGCGCACGGGCCTGATTATTAACATTGAAAACTTTTTATATCACCAGCGTGATAAATCACTTGTCAAAAGAAAAATAAAAGACTATTTCTATATGTGCAAACTATGAATTATTTTTATTTTCGTTTATTTGATTTTTTAATAAAAGTTATTAAACTAGAAGTTAAAGTTATTAAACTTTACTTTAATATATTTTTCATATTTGTTCAAAAATTTGTCAAAGTAACATACAGTGAATTTTATAAACAATAGTTTTCTATAAGAAAATAATGTATGAAATAAATGAGCGGTATATTTTGATTTAGTTAGATCCGTTATCTACTGTATATGTATAGAGGTATTTGATAACAATTTTAAAATGTTCCCACAAATATAACACTTATTCATAATTAAGTATTATAGTATTTTTTTAACTTTTTGTTGTTGTTTGCTACATTTATTATTTGTAATAGTTACTTGACTGCACGCTGCTTTACTGAGAACTGTTTTTTATTAACTTCTTTTCAATTTATTCTTTACTGATTCTATAATTTCTAATTTGTTTACTGCGAACTGGTGTGTATTAGCGTCATTTGTTTTACTACTTTTTGTGTGCAACATAAAACAACAATTGTCGCAATTTTCAACATGATGTGTTTAAATTTCAACAATGCTTGTGGAAATGAACTAATTGTGTTTATTTTCACACAGTAAACATTTAGAATTACAAAATCTATATATATAAAAGAAATGTGTGACTGACTGTTCACTCCCCACGCCAAACGCAAGAGCTACAATAATGAAATTGGGTATTGTATTTATATTCATTTTCCGGCGCAGATTACTGATACGAAGGAATTTTTCGAAATTTGTTCTTTAAGGGATTAAATGGGATAAAAATTGTACCACAGTGCACATAAAACGGTTGGGTATAGATTCTTGAAATTCAGAACGGGCATTACTTTTATAGTTCATTCCTCAAAATGCTTAGAAACACAAAATGAAGGAATTCTTTGAAATTTGTGTTTTTAAAGGGTAAACGGAAAAAAGTTACCAACAACACTGCTGACGCAATAATGATGAAATTCGGTGTGAATATTCGTCTTACAGCGTAGATGCGAGATAAAGAGGTATTTAAAGTAGAGTAAGATTGTACCATCGCCTTTTTGCAAAATTCGTATTTTTTGGGGGTGAAATTGGGTAAGAAGTGATTACAATGGTACCAATCATGAAATTCGATTTGTACATCCCATTCATAGAAATTAAGGGAATTTTTTAAGAATAATGAGGAAAAGAGGGATTAAAATGGTACCAACAACATGGCTGAAGCTATAATCGAGAAATTCGTTGTATATATTCCTCTGACATTTAAAGGATTTTTCAAAATTTATACTTTTAAGTCGATCGGAACAAAAATCGATTAAGATGATACCCACCAATGTATCGAATAAGGTGTATACATAATTACTCTGACGTGCAATACAAATGTGTAGTATCAAAATGTGTTCATTAAAGGTGGAAGCGGAACAAAACTGGTAAAAATCGTACAAAGCAAATTGAGGCTATTATAAATTCGGTGTGTACATTTCTACGAGAACGTAGAAGCGCAACATAAATTATTTTTTTGAAATTTGCGAGCGGCACAAAAAGGGGTAAAAGTGGTACCACTTAATAACATAAAGGATTTTTTTTTTTGGAAAATTGAGACAAAAATGAATAAAAATAGTATCTACCAAAATATTGCACTAGAATCACCAAGTTCTCCGAATTCAAACTAAGTCTGGGAAAAATAATACTTTGTTTAGAGTTTGAATAAATTCCTTAACTCCCTTCGAGAGTTATCGTGCACACCAACCAGCCAGACAGACAGACGGACGTCACTCCTTCAATGCGTTGCACTTTTTTCTATCCCAAATTATATATATGCTCCTACTCTGCATTGTGAAGCTATAATTATAGCACCTTAAGAAAGAAACGGGCAAATAATTTTCTACTTTATATGAGTTTTTTGTATAGATGAATGACTCCGTGTAAATTGATTTTTTTAATTTGTACAAGGGGGGCAAAATTCAATTCGGTGTATAAATCCCTCCAGCTACATAGGTGTGAATATACCATACCCCACCTTGGAACAATATTCATTTAGCTAAATCAAAGAATAAGAAAAATACATTATTTAAAAAATACAAATAAACTGGTTCCTCTGCTGATTTTGCTATATATTCGATAGCAAAATCTGAATACAACATTGCGAACAGAAGTGCATACAAGAATTACATAATCACCATGAAAAAACAATTGAGAAATAACCCTAAATCCTTCTATAAGTTTGTAAATTCCAAACGCCGATCACGTAGTTTTCCTAACTCTTTCAAATTTGATGCCATTTTAGCAGATGATGATTTATCAATGAGCAATATATTTGCATACTTTTTCTCATCGACCTACTCAAATAAAATTTTTGATCGGTCTATTCCTTATCCTTACGGTTTTGAAAAATGAAGGCATTAATAACATACTTAAATACTGTGTTGATACTTTATCATACCCTCTTTAAATAATCTTTAATATATCAGTAAGTTTTGGATATTTACCACCTTTATGGAAAGAATCGTATATAATCCCCCTTTTAAAATCAGGCAGCAAGATTGTAGTATCAAATTACAGAGGCATTGCAAAGTTAAGTGTCATTCCGAAGCTATTAGAAAAAATTATAACTGATATGTTATTGCACCAAGTTTCCTTGTTGTCGTCTTGCCAACATGGATTCCGTAAATATCGATCAACTATAACGCATGTTTTGGAACTTCTTCAGTTGATGGTTTTAGAAACCGAATGCAAACTGATTCCATTTATACAGACTTTTGCAAGGCTTTTGATAAAGTTAATCACAACCTTCTGCTAAAAAATAGATATGATGGGCTTTAGTAAAACATTATTATCGTGGTTAAAATGTTATTTAGATGGTCGAATTCAAAGAGTATAATTTTGAAAAGCTCTTTCACGAAATATAGTTGTATCATCCGGTGTACCACAAGGAAGTCATCTTGGTCCGATTCTATTTAGTAGTTCGTAGTTCGTCATTCTAACATTCTATTGTATACTGATGATGTAAAGATATTTCGATCCTTTAAAGATCCCACTGAACAACGTTTTTTATAGTCTGATTTCGACAGTTTTCATGAATTTAATGGAACTAAATATGCTGAAATGCAAATATATATCATTTTCTAGATCTAGAAATTTAGAAACTAATTATTTTTTTCGTGATCATAAACTCGAGGCTGTATTTTCCTTTTTGAATCTTGGAATTCTATTGGATCTACGTCTGAACTTCAGGTCTCACATTTCTATGATAGTAAACAAAGCTTATGATGCTCTTGATTTTAGAAAACGTTGGAGTAAGGAGTTTTCTGATCCTTCTGTCACTAAACAATTATATAACTCTTTGGTTAGGTGCATTCTTGAATATGGTTCAGTAATATGGGACCTATCCTATACTGTTCATAGTAATCTTAAGGAATCTGTTCAGAAACAATTCCTCTTATTTTGTCTGCGTGGGCGAGGGTGGAACTTCCGTACACTGCCTTCACATGAATTTAGTCTTAATCTTATCAAGTTACCTTCTTTCGCCGTACTAGTTGAACATTACTTTCCTTATGAGTTTTATCCAGGGCAACGTCCATTCCGATTTTATTCTGGGTAGAATGATTATAAATATTCCGACAAGAACAACCAGATATCTTCATTTGATTCGCGATAATTATTTCCGTTCAAACTATGCCAATCAATAATGATCCTTTGCGCCGCCTGTTTGTTCAATTTAATAAATTCTATCACATTATTGAATTATCAGAAAAAAGAAACTCTAAAAGAAAAAGTATACTGTATTTAAATACTTAATTTGTAGTATCTAAGTGCATATATGTATATGTTTGTAGTCTGTAAGGATATTATTATTTTTTATTTTTTTTCTTGCAACTGAATTGAATCTCCAGTCGCTTCAACTAGTCGCCCGAAATTGGACCTTCCAAATGGACCACCTCAGGTAGTCTGTAGTTTTCATGATACCATTTTCACAAAGTAAATGCCATAAATTGTTCATTTAACAGATAATAAAAATGTATGTTCACTTTTAAATGTATGTGTTTTATTTCACATTATAAATCAAATCTCACGAGTACATCTAAGCCAAGTAGAGAAGAAGCCATTAAATATTGTTTGTTGTAGTTTTATGGTAAGAGTATTATTGATATTGTTTTTTTATTTATTGTACTATCATGTTTACAATTTTTAAAATTACATTTATTATGTACATAGTTTGAGATTTTACTAAATGTATTGCAACAATTGAAATTTTATTTTGTATGGAAAAATCATCTTGTTATAATTATTACATTTTTAGGCAAAAAAGATAGTAAAAAACCTATAAATTTTATAAAGAAATGGTGATGATAACAGCTTCATTCATCTTCAGCGTGAAGATTTAGAAGAGAGTCACATCATATATTTCTTATTATTTCAAAATTTGAGCATCTGTTCCGATCCTCGAAGCTTTGTGTTAAATTGCGGGTGACTTTATCAAACGTGTCTTCATTGAAATTTCTATGCAGGAAAAATGTAGGATAACGCCTTGGTAAGTTGAAGATAATTTTTAAGTTTTTATTTTGTATAATTTGAAGCTTCTTGCGATGTTTTTGGCTGTTTTCATGTACCACACTTGACATCCATACGTCATTATGGGTCGTATACAGACTTTGTATAATAATAATTTGTTTTTGATATTTAGCGTAGATTTTCGATTTAAAAGTGGAAAGAGAGCATATCCGCACCTCACCGCTTTTTGGCATATTTGGGAGACGTGTTCTTTAAAAGTACACTTTTTGTCTAGTGTTATGCCTAGATATTTGATGCTGTTTTGAAGTGGAATTTCTGTTCCTTGGATAATCAGAGGTATGGTTGGAACTCTTTTGGGAGATTTATTATAGGGGAAGATTATAGCCTGTGTTTTATTGTCATTAATTTTTATCTTCCATTTATTGAAGTATTTCTCTGCGTGTAAAAGCGCTTTTTTCATATTCTTTATTATGGCATTCGAAACCTTTCCAGTCGTGATGATTGCTGTATCGTCAGCATACAACGCCTTACTTTGGTCCTTGAACACTCTAAAATCTGAAGTGTATATGGAGTACAATATAGGGGACAAGATCGATCCTTGAGGTATACCAGCGTGAATTACTCTTTCTGTCGATTTTCCATTTTCCAAGCTGACAACCATTTTTCTATTGCTTAGAAAGCTTTTCACAATTTTTTGGAGGTAAACAGGAAAACCCATCATATTTAGTTTGTAAACTAAGCCATTATGCCATATGGTGTCGAACGCTTTTTCAATATCCAGAAATATTATTCCGGTACTCCTCCGATTTCTTTTATTATTTGCAATAAAGTTTGTTATTCTTTTGACCTGGTGTACTGTAGAGTGTTCTTTCCTAAAACCAAATTGTTCCTTCATTATTATATTATTACTTTGTGAAAATTCTGACAGTCTTTCTAATATTATTTTCTCGAAAATTTTATCAAGACAGCTCAACATGCTAATTGGTCTATAGCTTTTGGGTGATGTAATTTCCTTGCCTGGTTTAAGAATGGGAATTACTTTCGCCTTTTTGAATATATCGGGAAAGTACCCATTTTTGAGGCACCAGTTAAATATATTCGTGATCGATAAAAAGCTATCCGGCATTTTTTTAGCATAATTGGTTTTATACCTTCAATTCCTGGAGCTTTAGAGTTCTTAAGATTTAAAGTAAAGAATTTTACTTCCTCTTTAGTTGTTGGCATTACTTCTGTTAAAACTAGTTGTCTATCTAGCATTTGGTCATGAGTCTTAACCTTGTGGTTGCTTTCGAAAATGTTTGCAATTATGTTAGCCTTATCTTCACAGTTGTAAATATCAACGCCATCTACCGTCAGTCTTTCAAGTTTTGTTTTATTTACTTTTATTGCCTTAGTCAACTTCCAGAACTTTTTTCTTCCAGGTGGCAACCCTTTGATGAATATGGACCAGCTGTTATTTCTGTCACTCAACACATGATGATCTATCAAAGTAGTCAGCTGTTTTAAAATACATGTGATAGTTATTCTCTCTGAAATAATGTTACTTCTTTGTAATTTTCGCTTAAATTTTTTTCTTTGGCCGACTAAATACAAGGTAGTAGTGGAGAGTTTTTTCTGCCAAATTTGTTTCTTACCTTGTGGGACTTTTTTAGATGCTTCTTGTACAAGGTGAGTTATTTTAGAGATTAGATGTTCCACATTTAAGCTTGTCACAATAGCAGAGTGAAATTTATTATTTTTAATCTGGGTGTCAACCCACTTTTCTATTAAATTCCAGTTGGCTAGACTATATAGAGGAACTTGTTCTTCATATTCAACAGCCGTCCCCAGAAGGTGGCAAGTAATTGGGACATGGTCGGAATCGAGCGCTCCGGGATGTGTTTCAATAGGCGAAATATAAAAGCTACAATTGCAAAGGGCAATATCGACAACTGATGGCTGTGTCATTGTTACGTTTTGACCAAATCTACTGAATGAACTGGGATGATGTATGTAAAAGTTTGATACCAGTTGGTGCTGTATTGTTTTGCAAACAGTTCCAGCTGGTGTGGTGGGCGTTGAAGTCGCTAAAAATTATATATTCACTTGTAGCTGATGTTATTTTCTTTATGTCTGATAAAAAACTTGCAGTGTATTTTGGACAGTAAGCTGAGGTAAGTCTGAGTGGCCTTTTGAATAAGTAAATAATTATTGAAATATTTTCTATTGTAGATGTCAAAATTTTGGGAGAGCGCTGATAAGGAATTTTGTTCTTAATTGCAATTTAGACACCACCGCCATGGGAAGGTCGATCTTCCCTATAAATTTTATAATTTTGTATTTTAATTTTGTGATTAATGTTTAGAAAAGTCTCGTTAATAAATATGACGTCTATTTTGTTTTGGTGTAGGAAGTGTTCTAATTGAAGAACAGCTGCAGTTGTGGATATGCCTTGTGCATTCCAGTGCATCAAGTTTAGTTTCGAAATATGTTTTGGATTATATGACATATTTCAACATCATTCCAAGCACTCGCATTTTATCATCTTTATTTTTGCACTTTTGCAATGCATCAAGTGCTTCAAAATATATTTCCATTATTTTGTCATTGGACAAATCACGATCATCGCTGGATTTTGCCATTTTGGCGTATGAAACTTTGCGAGTATTTCTACTTGACATACTAAAGGATGGTTTTGTGGGTTCACCAGTGGTCCGTATAGAGCCTTCATCATCATATGAGAGTACATCAATTGTATTTTGGGTAATTGTTCTCATCGGAACTTGTTTGTTAGTGACTTTACGTCGAACATCTATATAGTCTTTCCTGGACGGACATTTGGGGTCATCAGCTCGATGTTTAACACTTTTCAAATTATTTTTTATACAATTAAAACATTTGTATACAACTGGACCAGTCTCTGTCGTCTTGTTCATTTGGCAATTGGCGTAGTCATGTGGACCACCACAGCCCATACAAACCACTGTTCTGTGACAGTTTGATGATCCATGACCATACATGGCGCATTTTGTACACTGCGTTGGTCCCTTTGCTCGTCGAAGAGGGTTTCGCCAGTGAACAACTACATTGCAGAGGTACTTTATTTTGCGTACATCCTTCTTGGATATTTGACTTCGGTTAAATTCCACCATATTTAGACAGTCAAGGGGTCAAGATTAAACTCAGTTTTTTAATTCATCAAAAATTTCATTGACGTCTAGCTTTGGAAGACCGAATAGCATTACTTTAAACTTCTTCTTATCGAGTACTGGATGAGTGAAGAATTTCAGTTCCTTTGCTTTTAATTTCTTAACAACATCTTCATATTCCGCAAGAGATTTTGGCAATACTTTAGTCCCAATGGACAAACGCTTGTACTTACTGTTTGTTCCAAGCAGTTTCATTATTTCCGTAAATTTGTAACAGCAATCTACCGTAATTGGAGGAATACTTTCCTTTTCCTGAATGATGTTGTCACTGCAAATACTAGTGTTATCGCCGCTACCGTCCAGATCGGAAAGGGACTGATATCTGTTACTGCTGGTGCTTGCCGCAGGCTTTTGCTTTTTGTACTTGGGGTTGTTTCCCCAAAATTGTTTACGCTTTGAATTCATTGAAGAAAAAGGAAATAAATTACTTGCAAATAATTATTTACAAAACAACCAGCTGATTTTTTACACGTCTGAATGCTATGAATGACAGCAAGCAACTGATATTGATATTGTTTTATATCACCAGCGAAAATAAAAGAGTATTTTCCTTCAAGTATGTGCAAATTAATTTTATTATTTTTATTTTCGTTTATTTGAATATCTATCATTGAATGTTTTTTAACGAAAGTTATTAAACTAGATGTTAAAGTTATTAAACTTTACTTTAATGTTAATATAAAAAAATTACACTCAAAAGAGTTTGACCGTAAAAACAACCGAAAAGTCGTTTACTTGAATATCTTCCAAATACATTGAATGTTTTTTTAACGAAAGTTATTAAACTAGATGTTAAAGTTATTAAACTTTACTTTAATTTTAATATAAAAAGTACACTCAAAAGAGTTTGACCGTAAAAACAGCAGAAAAGTCTGCTGTTTTTAGCAGACTTTGCCTGCTGAAAAGAGAAGGCAGACTTGCTGTTTTTAGATGACTTTTTCCTGCTGTTACAACAGACAATTGTAGCTGTTTCAGAAGCATGATTCTGCTATTGAATAGAATCAAATTATTTCCGAAAACAGCGAATAAAATAATTTTGTGCGAATTACGCAATCTATCCCCTTTTTCACTAATAAACACATATCCAAATTTTATTTTCAATTAGTTTTTATTATAGTATAAGTTATTAGACATTAATTAAATTGTGCATACCTTCTTCCTCCACTAAATACAAAAAGTACAACGTGAGAAATGTTTAACGTCCGTCGTCCGATGCACTTGTGTTTCTCTGTCGTCCGTGTTGTGTGCCGTTCAGTTTTGTGTCAAAATAAAAAAAAGAAAAAAATTGAAACAAAATACCGAAATCATAAACAACAACAAAATAGAACAAATGAAAAACAACCAACAACAATAACCGCGTCGCGCCGACCAAAACATTTAAACAACCAAACAACCCAACAACAACAACAATAACATCAGCGCGAACATCAAAAAACAACAAAACATCGCAGCAGCATCCATAACAGCCGCACATCACTGACCACACATCTATGTCCGCTCCGTAGTGTGTGCGTTGTCTCCTTTGCTTTACAATAGGTAAAATTCTGTGTGTTTAAAATGACCTTTAGAACACATTTCATAAATTGTATCTGCTCCATTACCTTTGAAATAAAAATTTGAATTATAAAAATAATAATTTATCGGCTTAGAATTTGTTGAGTCTGCTAACCATTTTTGTGCGAATGGAGTTGATTTATGTCCTAAACATGCTCTTTCTAATTCCGCTTTTTGATCTCACTATTGAGTGATTTATATTTTATATGCATTTCAACATGGTTATTCGTCAGCTGTGGATAATTTTCAAGAAGACTGCTTACTTCTCTACTTTTTTGCTAGAGATTTCCTCACGCAAAAAATTGCAGTCTAAAAACAAAAAAACTATTAACTTTTTATTTATTACTTTAGGGGCATGCTAATTTTATTTTGCGTATATATCAATGCATTTATATTATTTATATCAGCGAGCATATCATTATTTGTGCTGCAGTTTCAGACTGTAAAATGTATATGTGCCTAATAGATATATGTATAGCTAAATTAGTGACACTAACTGGCAGCTAAAACTGATCGTTACCGCTAAAGTCAGATTATTTGGCCATTGTAATGGACTGGGAGTAAAATATTTTGAGGACTATCAGAAATTTCGAACATATAGTCTATCATACTGTAGTCCATGTTTTCTAACCTATCGGCTTAATATGGGTATCATCGGAAATAATTTACAGAATTAATATTAAACGGATTCGTCAAACCAACGTGAGCAATGCTTTTTAAAAATCTAAGGCTTTCCATTAGCATGTCTCGAACTAATAAAAATATAAGACCCGGTGCCATTAATCTTTTTTAATTTTAATTAACAGCAACAATTTTCAGCAGCAAGCAAACTTTTATGCAGTGTGGCTGCTGAAGCAAAGCAGCAGATAATTTGCTGTTATAGCAGACAAATTGCTGTAATAACAGAAAAGTGCCTGCTGATGGCCAGCAAACAATGTTGTCAGTGAATTTTATAAACAATAGTTTTCTGTAAGAAAATAACTCATTTATGAAATAAATGAGCAGTATTTTTTGAGTTTCTTATATCCGTTATCTACTGTACATGTATAGATATATTTGACAACAAATTTAAAATGTTTCGAAAAAACTGATACATAATTAACTATTATAGTATTTTTCACTTCTTGTTGTTGTTTGCTGCATTTATGTTTTGTAATAGTTACTTGACTGCACGCTGCTTTACTGAGAATTGTTTTTTATTTACTTCTTTTCAATTTATTCTTTACTGCTTCTAAAATTAGTAATTTGTTTACTGAATTTACAGCTATTCTACTTTTTGTGTGAAAGATGAAACACAATTATCACAAATTTCAACATGATGTGTTTAAATTTCAACAATGCTTGTGTACTATTCAACAAATGATGTGGAAATGTTTTTAATTTTACACAATACACAGTGCCGTTATTTGGTTCTAAAATGAAATCTTGTTATCTCTTTTATCATCTTGAAATTGGACCGATTTTACATAATCTCTAAAAATACTGATTTTTTCTTCAAAATGAAGGCCGCGTTTCAGTTTTTGACTAAATCAAAAGTTGGATAAGAAAGTATAAGCTATTAAAAAATATACCTATATTGAATTTAATCGTAATTATCATTAAAAGTTAAAATCGGCTACAATTCTTTAAGATTTTATTAAATTGTCTTCAAATTCTAAAATCGCAAATAATTTTGTGTCCACTTATTTGACGCATTTTACTGTTTATGAATGTAGTGCCATAGGAGGAATAGCAGCAACAATCGCTATTATCTGCTCTGATTGGTCCAATAAGAACTACAGGCGTGGCTACAATCAGGATCGTGCACAAGGGAAAAAAGTAACCTTATATAAAGCATGGAAAAAGGCGAAAATTACATAAAAATCGTGGACACTTTCTAGAATTTCGGACAAAGGTTATGAAAAATACAAACAATCTATACGAATTATGCCAATTTCAAGATTGTGTAATGCTAATTTCGCCACTTCATTACATTTGACTAGAGCAATATCTTATGTAACTTTTAATTGTGTACTACAATAAATGTTGGAGTGTAGATAAGAATCTATAAGAACTATGGTATCATAATGAAATCTAAAAACATTCTTAATATAAGCAAATAATTTGCTTGATGCTAACCCATAGCTTAACTATGAGTGCCAAACTTTGGACAAATTTCTAGTATATCTAATTGGAATGAATTCATTGAAAAGCAATTTACCTCTTTAATGTAAAAATCCTAAGTAACCTAAGAATTTTTTATGTATACATTTTTTGCTTATAAAGGGTCCGCCTTCTAACGTTTTTTCAACTATTCAACCGTTGGACTATTATTTGTGGGGTGCCGAGGCAGCCATTTGAATGAAATTATTTTCCACTATTAACCGGATGGATTGTACTTTCAAATAGAGCGCCCCGGTAGTCGAGTTGGTAGCGTGCTCGGCTATCAGCGTGGGGGTTGTGGGTTCGATTCCCACCAGAAGCTCTGGTCTGTCGCTGCAGTAATTAGCTACAATGGTATTAGTCACCCCGGCTTTTAATTTACTTTATATTGTAATTCATAATAAATAAATAAAAAATACTTTCAAATAAAAAAAGAAATTTGAGAAAATATTCAGTAGTTTTTTATAGCATTTTCAAAAAAAAAGTTATTTGGCGGACCCTATACAACACAATTAAATAAAACAACAAAGGTTTCTGGTACTTCTAAATGTTTTGGGAGTTTGTAATGATAATACAAATCCATTACGACATATATCGAGGGCGAGGGGAAAAACACAACTTTTCAGGAGAGCGAAAAAAATTATTTTCTCCTTAATTTAAAGAGTAATTATGAATCATTCTTCTACAGTTTAATCTAAGAGGATTACTAATTGCGACGATTAAAAAGTTTACGAAATTTTCTATTATTCGCGGTTTTATGGTTCATAGCCACTTTTGCTGTTGAGCATTATGATTGTTGAAATAAGCACATAGCCATTAATGCGTAAATATATAAATACGACTTATTGTAAACTCAATGTTGTGCAGAAAACGCATTTTCTGGGATGTACACAGCAAATTTAAAGATTCCAGCTTCATCTGTCAGACAGGTACCATTTTTATCCCTTTTTCCAAAGTTTTTACAAAAAGTGGATATTGCGGTGCGCATGGTGAACAAATAATACAAATATTTATATATATTATATTTTTGGTTATGGTTAAAACGACTTTCACATGACATTTTCTCGCGATTTAGCCTACGGATCCGACTCAATTTTCGTTTGTGTATTAAGAACCAATGTCGCTTGTAACATTTATGAAGTCAGTCACGAAAATCGCTGCAATTGTTGAAGAATCCAAAATTCTCGGTTGCAATTGCTTATATTTAAACTTTCTCTGTTCAGAATTCTGAAAGTTTTCTGACACAAATATTCCGAATTAAGTCAGCAATCATATGCCATAAAAATATTTTGATACTCTCAATATGATAAAAAGTTACGCGAGTTTTTCTAAAGATGCTTTTCACAATTTTTTACTTTACAGACACATTTTTCCTATTTTAGCCTAATAACTTGGGAAGCAAAATGCTATTAACGGCGATTTGATAGTACGATACCCCTAAATTTATCAAAATGTTTCAAACAAAATCGTTGTAGCGAATTACAACCTTCGGTTATATGCTGCTCCATTTTTGAACTATATTATTTATTTCATTTTTATGTTCATAGCCACTTTTGAAGTCACAAATTAACGTGTGAGTAGATAGCCAAATCAGAAAAATTTGAAAGAAAAATGGCGTTAGAACAAAATTTCTTCTCCAAGTTTATATGACAGCTGACATCCAAATCTGAGAATAGTTTGGCATCATAAACTCATTTTCGAGAAAATGGTTCATAGCCACTTATGAATATAAGCCCTCGATATGTAAACATCGAAACTCTTTGTTCATTTACAACAACTGATGATATGTTTACCGCAAACAAACTAATTTTTCCCACAAAAGAAACTCAAAAACGATGTTCACGTGTCTAAAATTTCGTTTCTACGTAATGCATTTTTTCTCTGCGTGTAGCAGGGCCGTGCGCAGGATTTCCCCTGGGGGGCTTTTCATCTAGTTTTACAAAAAATAAAGTCAGTCTATAGCGCAATGATAAATGATGTTAATTTGATTACGTGAGCTTTTGGCAACCATTCATATTTTATTACCAGGATCTTCGAGAAATATTTTGATACATTCATCGGCAAAATTGCATTTCAGTAATCCATCTATCAGTACAATTAAAGGAATTTGTCAGTAAAAGAAAGCAGAAATTAAGAGCAGATTTTCTGCTGAAAAAGAAACAGACAGAGATTTGCTGATCTGCTGAGATGACAAACAGCTGTTTGATATTTTTAGCAATATAGAAAAAAACTTTAAGAATATGTACAGAAAAGTATGACCACTTAAATATACATAATAAAGCAATTTATTACCACGGAAATATATTGCGATTGTCTTTTTAATGATACGCATATTGTCCCAAGCTAATATAAAAAGGGACGCTTTTCTATTTTTATGTTTTAATTAACAGCAGCCAATTTTAGCAGTTTTCAAACTCTTCAACAGAGTAAATGGTGATGTAAGATTGCAGAATAACTGCTGTTATGAAAAAAACCGCTGTACTAGCAGAAAAATTTCTGCTGATAGACAGCTATGCTTTTATTAACCGACTTGTTCTCTAAGTGTAGAACTTCTTTTTTAGAAAGTACATACATAAAGGGTGATTTGTATGCTATTATCTTTTTGGCAACACTGGTTTAAACAGCTGACGCACGTTTCGTGTTTTGTTTCACTGTCAAACATCTTCAGTTTGGTCTATAATTTAACCATTAATCATCTTACAAACGAACAACGATTGCAAATTATTGAATTTTATTATTAAAATGCGTGCTCTGTTAAGAAATTTAAGTTCGAAAAATTGTGTTCAGCGACGAAGCTCATTTTTGGGTCAATGGGTACGTAAATAGGCAGAATTGCCGATTTTGGAGTGAATATCAGCCAGAAGCATTGCAAGAGCTACCAATGCATCCAGAAAATGTCACAGTTTGGTGCGGTTTATGGGCTGGTGGCATCATTGGACCGTACTTCTTCAAAGATGATGCGAATTGTAACGTAACTGTGAATGGTGAGCGCTACCGTGAGATGATATCCAACTTTTTTTTGCCCAAAATGCAAGAGCTTGACTTGCATGACATGTGGTTTCAACAAGACGGTGCCACGCCCCACGCGCAACAATGGACTTATTGAGAGGTGAGTTCGGTGAACATTTTATTTCATGCGATTTAACGGCTTTAGACTACTTTTAGTGGGTCTATGTTAAAGCTCATGTCTATACAGACAAGCCCGCTTCAATTGACGCATTGGAAGACAACATTGAATCATTTATTCGTGAGATATCGGCCGAAATGTTGGAAAGAGTATGCCAAAATTGGACTACGCGGATGGACCATTTGAGGCGCAGTCAAGGTCAACATTTGCATGAAATAATCTTCAAACGTTAAATTATATGGACCGTACTATCGATTCAAATAAAGATTTCATGAATTTTTCTGAATTTTATGTTTTTTTTTTTGAAAAACTTTCCTATAGCTTTTAAAAAATCGCCCTTTTCATACTAGAATGGCTTCAAAATAAAAGTTGTTGATGTTCCCGACTAAAATGAAAGCTTGGTTTGTTTTATGTGTACTCCCAAAATATTTCGCTATTATCATTGTCCGTTCGTGAGCTGGACACGTTCAAAATAACCTCTATAAATCAGGGGTTTCTTGAATAAAATTCACTGTGAGAATGGTATTTAGAAAAAACTTGCTACAAATTAAAATCTGGTCCGAGCCTTATCAAACCATATCAAAAACTTGAATATTAACACAGAATAGAGGGTACTATTTTAACATTGTTGTGCAATTTCTGTTTCATTTTTTATGAAGGGGTATTGATCACCAATACCTCTTAGAAAAAGCTAATTTTTGAAAAAAAGATCTGATATTTTGGTTTTTCAATGGATAAATTGGGAGGAAAACTTCACATAAGATGTTACAATAAAACCGTGCGACATGATTACCCTCCCTACAGGTCACTAATAGGAAAACTCATACTCAGTTTTTTATTTCGTGGTCGTTTTACTTTTTTACAGAACTTTTAATTTCCAAAGTATGTAAATGTTTCAATAATTTAGTTTCGTACTTTTGCGTGTCATACATTGCGATATGGGTATCAAATGAAGAAGAAGAACATCTGCTAAATATACTTTTAATTTCAAGCGTCTATCTATGTTAATTAAACATTAACAACCGTTTCAATTTTCCCCCTTTAAAAATGTAAAATTTTATACTATAAAATTTCACTAAAATTGTATAAATCTGCCCTTTATTCTGGGTCATATAGCAAGTTTTTAATATGGTTTGATAAGGCTCGGGTCGGATTTTAACTTCTAGAGGCTTTTTTCTCGTACCATTCTCATCGTGAATTCCTTTTAAGAAAAACTTGATATATGGATTGATTTGAATGCGTTCAGCTCACGAACGGACAATGCTAAAGCGAAATATTTTGGGAGAACACATAAAACAAACCAATATTTCATTTTAGTCGGGAACATCAACAACATTTTTTCCTTCCTCGCAAAAGAATCCAGTCTAAAACGTATATATTTTGAAGAAATATTAACAAAAAACGATCGAATTCCTCGACGATTAACCCCCCTTCAGGACCCGCATTTTTTTAAGATAAATGATGAAAATTGGATATGCTTGTTGACAAAGAATGTGTTTTGGGGTTTTCTATTTATACTGTAGTTACATGAGTAATAGGATGTTTACTCAAAATCGTTATACGCATATTCCGATTAAATAAAATATATTTGGAAATGTTTCTTCATTTTTATAATCTTAAATATGTATAAATTCGAATAAGAAATACAGATTTTTTTGTATTCGATGAAATGCAAGAAGAAACACTTACAAATTTTAATTCCAAAAACCAAATAATTGGTATTTTATAGTTTCGTACACAAAAATAAAAAATATTAACTATTAATAAATTAAAATATTTGACACAAGTGAGAAATATGACAAAAAATTTCAGTAAGTTAAATCTAATTTCTTATTGTTTTGCAACTTTAAAGTAGATTTTAAAATAGAGACATACACGCAGGGAAAAAATGCTTTACGTAGAAACGAAATTTTAAACATGTGAACATCGTTTTTGAGTTTCTTTTGTGGGAAAAATTATTTTGTTTGCGGTAAACATGTCATCAGTTGTTGTAAATGAACAAAATGAAATATGTTTACATATATCAAACAGTTTTCTTCGTTTGTCGAAATGGATTTGTATTATCATTACAAACTACCAAAACATTTAGAAGTGATAGAAACCGTTGTTGTTGCATCTGTGATGAAGATAGGTCACATCGGTTCAGATTAAGATACAGCTCCATAAAAAAGTCGCATCGCAAATGTTACAAACCACGCATAGCAAACGGAATATACGAATAGCCACACCATATTATATTTGACCTGTGAACATCTGTTGTGGAAGTGGAATATGTGGGTCCGATTTTTATACTTAGATAGTATAGAAATTTAAAAATGCAAATTGTATTTTATTTAAAAATTATGGTATTGTACTTTCTTTTGTATAAGTAAAAAAGTCTACGTAAAAAATTCTCCAATACTTTTTCGCAGAAACGAAGAATTTCATCTCGTCAGTAGATTTTTACATAATTATTAATTTAGAGGTAAAATACTTTACAATGTTTTCATTCCAATTAGATATACTACAAATTTGGCTACGGGTTAGCAGCAAGCAAATTATTTGCTTTTATTAAGAACTAGCATTTTGTACCCGGCGTTGCACGGGTTTTCGTCTTCCTTATGTATATAACTTTGTATGCTCGCAATTCTTGTTTTGTTTTTGTATATAGTTAGTCAGTATTTCATTGGAGTGCGTCGGGATACACGATATTTACAATTTTTCCACCTTGTTCAAGTAAATTAAAGTTTTAGGGTTTGAGAGCAAGCAACATATAACTGACCATGTGAAAAACATGGATTTTCCAGATTCAATCCACAAACTTCAAGTGATTGTCCTGTGCTTTGATTAGCAATCAATGACGTTGGGCATTAGTCGCTTGACAGAAATTCTAGTACAAATGCACAATCGTGGAGGACTAACATTCCTTAGGAGAATTATAGGTGAACCAATTTTAAGAGATTACATTTGCGGCGGAATTCCTGGAAGGTCCAAAGAATTTAGAAATTCAATTCGATAGTTGGCAACTTCATTCGCATTCATGATACTGTCTATCGATTTGTAATGTGTGCAATCACCTAGAAATTTGTTCAAGAATTAAATTATTAACATCGTTGTTTTTTTCAGCCGATATAGCACGGACGTAAACCCACTCTTTGTTTCCATAGTTTGTGGGAAGACTTTCTCGATTAATTGCTGAATTGATTCCTGAATGAAATTTTTTGAAAATGTAATACTCCTTTTCACTGCATCAACTGATACTTTTCCATTACCAGCATCCAGTAGATATTTCGAAAATATAGCTGTTGAGTCATTGTGATGCAGATGTACACGCATATTGGTGGTCAGATTAATTTTTTGTACATATTGCCAGAGATGCGTGTGCTGATTTTGAAATTACTGGAAGGGTCTGTCGGAAGTATCCAGCTAGTAAAATAATGGTTTTGTATTTGATCTAAAATCTTGAAGTGTCCGATTAAGCGCTTGTAGGGATTTCTTATGTGCCATGGTGCAATCATCCCACACAATCAGCTTGTATGTTTTCAGCATGCCTGAACTTTTGCCAATATTACAGGTTGGAGAATCAACAAATTGCATATTCCATGGTAATTTCAACGCTGAATGTGCCGTTCGTCCTCCATCCAATAATACCGGGGGAAGCAATAGCTAAAGCTATTCCATTTTGAGAACGGATGTGCGCTAATACCTCCTAATACCTGTGCCTCCTGGTGCATCCAGAAAAAAGGCCGCCGCTGTCATTTGTTACTGCAGTTATAATTTTATCAAAGGCCACAATTTGCAATTAATAGAGTTTTTTGTTGCGACAAACGTTCTCTTAGAACGTTCGGTAGAACGTTCAGACACCATCAATCCAAGTTGATTAAGAGTTTTGTTGCTGATGGCTAGGAATATGTCTTAAATTTTTATCAGCGTATCGTTGAAAATGTTAATCGCAAATGATATAGAATCGTAACGGTACGATAATGATGCAAAATGTCCTCACTCATACCCTCTTTGAATTTTCCCACATGTCTTTTGGGTTAGATGGCGAGCAAGTTCTTAATATTGTCGCAAATAAAGTTCGTATCGGAGAAGATGACAGCTGACAGAAGCATACATTAATGTGGTCCCCCAGTTTCTGACACGCCTTTCTCAACTGCTCTTAAATTTTAAACTGAAGTGGGTCCTCTCACGTTAACTAATAACATTCTCAAATAATAACATTTTGCGTTGTTTGGGTGTACGGTATAAACACGGCCCAATGCATATGAAGCGTAAACAATTTGATACCCATCAACTGGAACACCTTGCTTGGTTCGAGTATGAGGAAACGCGCCAATTGTTCATACCATGACCTCTTATATTCAAGAACCAAACCCTTACCTGAACGTAGCGGCAGAAAAAAAATCGGCACGTGTTACTTTATAGTCCCTTTTTGTAGCATGACCTTTTTATAGTCAAGGGTCATCCTCTGTTCGTTACAATAAAATATTGAAGTGAATCAATGTATTTTGTTATAGTTTTAAAATATAGTTTTTGTGATGCCCATTTGTCGTGTCTTCCCCTATTATAGCCAGAAAACGTCCCCTTTCCACAGGCTAGATACAGTAAAATTTTCAAGAGAATCCGCCATTCGTTACTTGTTTTGTGATAATTTTAATATATAGTTCGTGTGGGCAGTCTCACGTCAATTTGTATCATGACCATTGTATAGTCAACATTCAGAAACTATCCTCAGTTCATAAGTTAGTCACAATAAATTTAATTTAATTTTTTTAATTTTAATTTTCTAGAGAATCCGCACTTCGGAACGTGTTTTCTGATAGTTTTAAAATATAGTTTGTGTGGCTGCCTATCAGCAGACACTTTTCTGATATTGCAGCAGTTTTTGAGCATAAAATCAGTTATTCTGCAATCTTGCAGTCTGCTAAAATTGACTGCTGGTAATTAAAATATAAAAAGAGATAACCGATCCTTTTATATTAGCTTGGGACAATATGCGTATCATTAAAAAGACAATTGCAATATGTTTCTTTGATAATAAATTGCTTTATAATAACTTCTATTCAAAAAAGTTTTGTTAACATGTATATTTAAGTGGTCATACTGTTCTGTACATATGCTTAACGTTTTTTCTATATTGCTGTTTACCATCTCAGCAGATCAGCAAATCTGCTGTCTCTTTTTCAGCAGAAAATCTCCTCTTTCAATAGACTTTCTGTTTTCTTTTATTTACAAATTCCTTTGAGTGTACTTATAGATGGATTACTAAAATGCAATTTTGTCGATGAATGTATCAACATATTTCTCGAAGATACTGGTTGTTAAATTACAAATGTTGTCATTCTCAACTTCCACCTTTTCTTGGTGTGCGGCCTACGGTCAAATGGCATTCCTTTATTTATTCCCCTACGTTAGATTTTGTCTGCTACTTTCTTCACACGACTTTGTGATATTACGCACAAAAATAGTAGTAACACCTTCTAACGAGCAGCGAATACACTGAGAGCCGCCTTTCTCCATCTAAGCTTTGCTTTAGTTTTACTCGTTATATTGTAAATCTCTTGTTCATTGGATTTCGTCCATACAACACCCTCACAAACTTTTGTACAAAGGAAATATTGTTTACGACAATAAATTGAATTGAGTTTTATTTGAAAATATTAAATTTTCCTGTTTTTTATTTATTTTCATTCTTGCTACAAAAATTGGTCCACACGAGCCGGATACTTGCTTACAGCAATTAATTGGTTTTTATTTTTTCTTCAAAGGCAAACCTGACTCCGTCAGCAACTACAACACCCACATAAATCAGCCATCTTCTTTCACCCATCTTCATCATATATATTATTAACAAAAGGTGTTTATTGTCAGTTTTATTTAAAAGTGAGCATATCGCGTTTTGTTTGTTTATAAAGAAATATATTTCCGAACAAATAATAATAAAACGGTCGTTTTACAACTCATTACCGCGTCGGTTTGTGTCTTTGTGTGATTCTCATACATCCAGACGGACGGACATACATCCGTACATTAGAACATATTTTCGTTACGCGAAATAATAAATATTAAAATATTGCCAACGCATATTCAAAATATTTATCAGTGAGTGAAATAAGAGAAAAGTGTGCAGTTAATAATTATTGAAACAGAATAATAAAGTGCTGGGTTTTCAACGTTGATCGGTGGTGTTTTTTTGCAACAACAAAACATATGTATTCAAACGAGTAATTGCATTACTCTCGGTTAAAAGAAGAATAAACAAAACAACAACAACAAAACAACATCATCATACCCAACGGTCAGTACTATCCGGATATAGTAAAAATTTTGGTTTCGCGACACCGTGTACCCTACAGTCGGTCTTCTACACTGGCAGAAAAATATTTAAAAAAAATTTCGGTTTATGTTTGATTTTTTGTTTTTGCCTTTTGCTTGATACGAGCGTACATTTATTGCGTGCATTATACAGTCCGTGCACCCTACTCTAGGTCAAATGAACATACATAGGAATTTATAATTTTTTTGATTTTTCCATTGACTTTCTTTTACAGAGAAATATTTTGGGGCATTTTCGTGCTTCTAAATAAAATTTCGTGTATTTTTCGATACACTGGGAAAAAATCTGTGTGGTTTAATAATTTTTAATTAAAATTTTGGTTAAATTTAATAGCAATTTGGCCAAAGTTCGTGACTGAACTAATTTTCGTATATTTTTCGATACATTTTGCGGAAAGTTAGTTGGGCGTGTTCGAATTAATTCATTTTTTAGTATTTTTAACTGATTTGGGAAGATTTCGAGCTCTGCTTTGAAAATTCAGTGTATTTTTCGATACATTGGAATATTTTTGGGTGTTCGTTCTACCTTATTGCCAGACATTTTTCATTCATTTAGCATTTTCGTGCTTTTTCAAAATAATCAGGGTATTTTTCGGTACACTGTGAATGTTTTTTGGATAGCTTTGAATAGTTTCCATTCATTTAGTACTTACGTGTTTTTTCCTGGTATTTTTTAATTCATTTAGCAAAGTTTTTTATTTTTTTTGGGTTTAATTAATTCTGGCTTGGTTCAATATGCCTCTCGCTCCACTCGACTTCTTTTTCAGAGCAACTGATGCTTTGGTAAAATTTGATGCGAACTTCAGTACCCTCCGGCATGAAGACCTCGACATATATTTACGATAAGTGTCTTAGTCATCTCCAAACTGCTCAGGATGCGGAGAAGGAGGACATAGATTCTGCTGACAGCAAATATGATGTAGCGTATAGGGCATTTGTACGTGTCCTCGCTGCTATTAATAGGAAATTGGATGAACTTCGAGCTCCGCTGAAGTCATCCCCTCCGACTCCGCCCCGTACTTCTACGGATACATATTCGATAGATCACTTGGATTCTCCTTCTGATCGATCAAAATCTATAAGGGAGCAGCAGGAGCAATGTGGGGGCAGCAACAGTATGGCTCACGGCCTTTCGTTGCCGCCATGCGATACTGACGTTTTCCTTGGCGATTTCCTCTCAAGGCCTACATTTAGGGATCTGTTTTCAGCGGTATACATGAATAACTCCCGCTTAAGTGACATTGAACGGCTATGTCATTTGATTAGGAAAACGAGCGGTGAGGCTCGCGAAATTGTATCCAAATTTCCACTCACCCATCGCAGTTTTATTCTAGCCTTGAAAGATGTGTATGATAACACTCGCATCATGGTGAACAACCAGCTCAAGATGCTTTTTGATCTTCCGATCCTTGATAGCGAAAGTAGCTTAGGTTTGCCACGTAGCCACGTATAGTTGGTATCCTATATTAGTTTTTTTGTGTATTCAGCGATTGCCCAAAAGTAGTGTAACGTTATGGGAACAGAGTGTGAAGAAAAAGTCTTCGTGGAAAGATTTGGATCTCTTTCTTACGGAAAGAATACAAACTCTGACATGTCTTCGTGACATAAAGGGTATCGATTCCACGAAAAAGTCCGACGGTAGGAGGGTGGGTGCTCATTTTACAAATGCAGGCTCATCTGGATTATCTCGTTCTCATCAAAACAAACTGTGTTTTCTCTGTCCCAGACAATTTCATCAACTTCGTGATTGTCCACGATTTGGGGGCCTTTCGGTCTCCGACCGGTTTGACACCTTCAAACGTCATCACTGCTGTGTAAATTGCTTGATGTGTGGACACGAAGCTAGGAAGTGCATCTTGTGCATCGCCATACATCGAATTCTGATGGTTCGGCTGTTGTAGCGAATCCTGTGGGGAGTTTGGTTCCGATCACCCAGCATACTAATCCTCCATTTGTGAATCCTTCGCTGCCGTCAACTTCTTCTGGAGGTTCATCTGGTGCTATAAATAGACAGGTATATCGTGCTTCGCAGGATAGAGCTGTGTTATTAGGGACAGCGATGGTAAATATCGTACACCAAGGTACTTCGTACCCAGCTCGGGCTCTTATCGACCCGGCGTCAGAGGCTTCGTTCATTACGGAACGATTACAAAATCGCCTCAACATTCCGGCCAGTTCCACTCAGGCTAGAATATCGAGTGTAAATCAGTCATGTTCTTTGTGTATAGGGTCTATTTTGGATACGGCGCTGTTGTTGGAAACTAATGCCTTAGTTCTTCCGCATATTTCGGGCAACTTGCTATCTTTTTCAACGAAATCAGATGTGACTTCTCGTTTGCCAAATATTCGTTTGGCCGACACGCATCTTTTTGATTGTCGACCTGTGGACCTTTTACTGGGAGCAGATCTTTATCCGAGAGTTCCTTTGGAAGCAACTCTTCAAAAGGTATTAGGCTCATTGTTCGAGCAAAACACGGTCTTTGGCTGGATCATTACCGGTCCCGTTTCATCTTCTTACATTCGAGTTTTTTCTACCTCCATTGAGTTCGCCGAAGAAGATAATCTTAACAAGAATCTTCTTCGATTTTGGGAACTTGAGGAGACCCCGAGAAGGTCTATGTTTTCTCCTTCGGACATATTTTGTGAAGACAATTATAAACTGACGACCCGTAGAGATTCGGAGGGGAGATATATTGTTACACTTCCCATTAAATCTGAATTCTGCGGACAACTGGACTTAGGACAATCAAGGGGAAATTGTTTACGACAATTTCTGCGCAACGAGGCCTCTCTCCTGAGAAAACCACATATCAAGACAGTTTATGACGGGGTGGTAAGTGAATATTTGGACTTGAACCATATGAGGCCAATTTCAGCCCCTTCTTCTGCAACCCCACAGTATGTTACTTGCCTCATCATCCGGTAATTAACCCGGATAAATAGACTACCAAACTTCAAATGGCTTTTAACGCCTCAAATAAAACATCAAATGGGAAGAGTCTTAACGATATTCTTCATATAGGTCCGACCTTACAATTAGAAGAATGAGGAGAACTTCATTCTGAGGTGGAGACTATTTAGATTCGTTTTCAACTGCGATATTACTCAGATGTACCGCCAGATTAGAGTCGATTCGGCCCATACTCCTCTGCAGAGAATACTCTGTAGGGATTCTCCTCAAAAGATTGTTCAAGATTATGAGCTGCAGACGGTGACCTTTGGAGTTAACTGTGCTCCATATCTAGTCATACGGACGTTATTACAACTGGCCGATGACTCTGAAGACGAATTTCCCCATGCTGCACACATTCTACGAAAGTGCATGTACGTTGACGACGTCTTAACGGGTTAACCGTGATCTGGAGACTGCAGTGACCTCTCGTGATCAATTAATTTCAGCTTTGTCTTCTGATTCTTCGTTGGAATGCTCAGTTAGATGTATTCTATTTCAGTATGACTCCTCTCGCGCGAAAATCTAACTATACAAAACGGGAAGTGTTGTCCACTATGGCGAGATTGTTCGATCGGTTGGTTAGGCCCGGTGATAGTACTGGCAAAGATAATTATGCAGCGAATTTGGGTGGGATGATTCACTTCCGTCTACGACGGAACTTGAATGGCAGAGGTTTATGGATACCTACCAGGAAGTGAATTCCATTCAGATTCCTCGGTGGGTTCGATATTCTCCCAGTTGCTCAGCTGAACTGCATGTTTTTCTTAAGCCTCAGAAAAGGCATACGCGGGGTGGTCTACATTCGAATTGTAGCACCGAATGGGGATATTACTACTCATTTACCTTCAGGTAAAACGAACGTTGTCCCACTTAAATCAATTTCTTTGCCACGTTTAGAACTTTGTGGCGCTGTGTTGGCGTCCGAGTTGTTGAAAACCATCATGAGGGAAATAGATATAGATCTTCAAAGAGTTTATTTTTGGACTGACTCTACGATCGTCCTTTCTTGGCTTAGGAAAACTCCCTGCACGTGGACTACATTTGTTGCTAATCGTGTATGCAGGATTCAGGAGAATGTAGGTGGCCACAATTGGTATCACCTGCCGTCTGAGGATAACCCTGCTGATCTAGGTAGCCGCGGGCTTTCGCCTGCAGAGCTAGCCACGTCTCAGATTTGGTGGCATGGACCACAATGGCTCCGCTTAGATAGCGCTCAATGGGATATTAGGGATTTAGCTCCTCTCGACACCGATATTGAATTACGTGCTGTCAAGAGTCAAGCATCGTTCTTTACTAACTATGAGGCTATCCTTTAAAGATTTTCGTCTTGGGATAGAGCTTTACGTGTTGTGGCATATATCTTCCGATATTTTTATAGAACTCATCCTTCTCATAGGGGTCATAATCTTTTCCGAGATTTGACTATTTCGAGTTCTGAGATTTTATTACAAAATTACCATTTCAGATGTGGTTTTTTAAAAAGAACTTAAAAATTCTATGTTGTATTGCTTCAGAAAGTCTAGAAGGTTTTAAAAAATTAAAAGGAAAGTCTAGAAGGTTTTAAAGATTTTGAGTAAACATCCTGTTACTCATGTAACTCCTGTATAAATTAAAAACCCCAAAAGTCATTAGAAATAATATTTAGGCCCATACTTTGTGAACAAGCATATATATGCATTTATCATAGAAAAAATGCGGGGCCTGAGGAGAGGTGAAGCGCCGAGGAATTCGATAGTTTTTTGTGTAATATTTCTTAAAAATATATATGTATGTAATTTCAATCAACTATTTGAAAAAAGAAGTTCTACACTTAGATAACAAGTCGGATAATAAAAAAACAGCGATTGTCTGCTGCCTATAAGCAGACACTTTTCTGATATTGCAGCAGTTTTTGAGCATAACATCAGTTATTCTGCAATCTTGCAGTCTGCTAAAATTGACTGCTGGTAATTAAAATATAACAAGTAAAAACAGAGTTAAGTTCGGCCGGGCCGAACTTTATATACCCTCCACCATGGATTGCATTCCACAGAGGTTGTCGGTTTTCGTAGAAGTGCAGTAATATTACAGGAAAATATAAATTTTGTAATATAGCCAAACCAAAACAAATACAAATATTGAAAAAATATTTAAATAAATAAATATAATATTTTAATTATATCAAACCATTATCTATTTCAAAACAAAAAATAAATATTCTTATATTTATATTTTCAAAAAGCTTAAATACCATAAATATTGGAAGATAGTGTGTTGTAACTGCACGCTGTTGTTAATGACAATTGAAAGGCTTGTATGCTGTATTTTATGTACTTAGTGTAGCTTTTTTATTTGTTAAATAATCAGGAGATATTCTAATTATATTTGTGTACAAGATGGATACTTGTTACTCGAATGTAATAAAAAGGAATGAAACAAAACATTGTTATTGTTTGTTAAGTTGACAACTGTCATATGAACACTTGGTGTTGTCAACTTAACGCTAATAAAGAGTGTAGATGCGGAAGAGGATATATTTATCTCAAGATATAACAGTCTTCCCCACTTAAAATAAACTAGTATTTTTTTTAATTTTTTTTTTTTTTGACTTATTTAGTGTCCTATATAATTTCGAAAATACTGTGGCGGGTTTCGTTGTCTTTTTGATGAACGGCTAGGCTGTTGTTCAGTAATAGCTTCGCTTTCCCGTTGTCGTTTTGATGTACGAATGGACTGTTGATTTGAATTGTCTTCGGGTTGTGGATTTTGATTTGTTGTTGATGGATCGTTCGATTCAGGAGCTGATGTCTGTGTTGTTGAAGTATTTGGAGCATCGTCGATAGGTACATTTGTTGGCAGGTTTGGTATCTCAATGGGATGATATAATATCTGATGATCGGGTACTTGACTTGGTGCTGGCATATTTAATTGTAGTTGATTTTTTACATCTGTTGAACGAAGTTGGTCAATGTGACGTTTAATTAAGACACCATCATCAAGTTTTACGATGTAGTGAAGTCGCCCCAGCTTTTTAACGATGACGCCATACTTCCATGATGGTTTGTTAAGTGCATAATTTCTGGCTTGCACTCGATCTCCCTCACATAACTGCCTGACCGATATTTCAGAGCCTGAAGACTTTTCTATTTTAAATGGTTTCAAAGCATCGAGTTTAATTTTCATCTGTCTTCCTAGGTACTGCTCTGAAGGTGTCTTTCCGTTTTGAAGTGGTGTTGCTCTGTATTTAAATAAAATTTCTCTTATTTTCTTTGGCATAGGTGAAGAGTCAGCTGACATAGAGGCTAAACGCTGCTTTAATGTCTGGACATTCCTCTCGGCTAAACCATTTGTGGCTGGATGGCCAGGAGCAATAAATTTCTGAAAAATGCCTGCTTCTGTACAGAAAGACAGAAATTCTTCACTTTTGAAAATAGTTGCATTATCAGATACCATGACATCTGGATATCCATTCCTTGCGAAAATATTTTGTAGTATTTCTATAGTTGAAGATGAAGTTGGAGCAAACGAGCACACGCCCACTTCCGCCCACTTTGATTTCACATCGACTACAACTAAAAAGTTATATCCTTGATATGGACCTGCGTAATCAATGTGAATTCGTTGCCAGTTTTGTTCTGGTTCCTCCCATGGATGTAGAGTTACCTTTGGAGGATTCTTCTTTACTGATGCACATGCAGCGCAGGAACTCACGAATTTCTCAATATCTTTATCAATTGAAGCCCAATACACATATCTTCTGGCTAGCTGTTTCATTTTCGTAATGCCGATATGTGTATGATGCAGTTCTTCCAAGACAACTTTTTGAAGAGACGCTGGAATGACGACTCTGTGTCCTTTGAACAAAACATCAGAATCAAGTGTGTACTCTGATTCTATTGAACTGTTTTTACGAAGTTCTTGGATGAGTTTTGAAATGTTGCCATCATTTTCTGTCTCTTCTCGAATAGAATCAAAAGTTAATTTCAATGAATTTATTTTATTTATGGTTGAATCACATATAATATGAACTTCCATATCAATAAAATTTGATTGATTCATACCTGTAGATATAGACGCTCGCGAAAGACAATCTGCATTTACGTTTTCTTCACTTTTCTTTGTCGCAATTTCGTAATTGTACCCAGTCAGGAAAGCAGCATAACGTTGAAGTCTCGATGACGTCATTTGAGGCAACTTGGAGCTCTGATGAAAAATCCTAGATAATGGCTGGTTATCAGTAATAAGTTTGAAAAACCTCCCATACAGATATTCATGGTAGTGTTGAATGGAGTAAACTATTGCCAATGCCTCACGGTCCAATTGAGAATAGTTTTGTTCTGCTGACGTCAACGATCTGGAAGCAAACGCAATCGGCCTTTCTTCGCCATTGATTATGTGTGACAAAACACCAGCTATCCCTGTGGGACTAGCATCACACGCAAGTTGAACCGGTAATTCTGGATTGTATGGCATCAGCACGCGGTCGCTAACAATTTCGTTTTTCAATGCATTGAATGAATTAAGACAATCTTTTGTCCAAATGAATTTGGAATTTTTCTGTAGTAAGTGTCTTAATGGAGTCGTGATTGAAGAAGCGTTTGGTATGAATCTAGAGTAGTATGTTACCATTCCCAAAAAACGTCGAACATCATCTGCAGATTCAGGAATTGGCATATCAATAATCGCTTTGATTTTTGAAGATAATTTTCGAATTTTATTAAATTGTATGCAGTGACCCAAAAATTCGATTTGATTCTCAAAGAATGAGCATTTTGATACATTTAGATGTAGATCATACTTTTGAAGCTGGCTTAAACAAGCCCGTAGATTCTCCTTGCATTCAGCCAGAGATGCTCCATGTACTACGATGTCGTCAAAATACGACTCTGTTTTTGTAACATCACGTAAAATTTGATCAATTATTCTATTGAATTCTGCAGGTGCCGTTTTTATGCCAAAAGAGAGACGATTCATGCGAAAAGTTCCCCTATGTGTAGAAATCGTTTGAATTTCGCTTGAAGCTTCATCAACTGGCACATGTAAATACGCCTTGTACAAATCAAGGCGACAAAAATATGTAGAATCTCTGAGGCTGTTGAAAATTTGGTCAATTTTCCTGATAGGATAGTGAGCGTTTACAAGCCGTTGGTTTACACCGACTTTATAATCTACGCACAGACGCACACCACCATCCGCTTTCGGAATAACCACTAGTGGCGAACCCCAATCGCTGTTTGCCGTCTTAGTTATGATGCCAGCCTTTTCCAAAACTTCCAGCTCAGCATTGACACGATCCGTTAAGGCATACGGGATTTGACGCTCTTTTGTATATACTGGAGCAGCATTTTCACGTAATTTTAGTGAAATGCTGTACTTTGGGACACATCCTATTCTCTGCTCAAATACAGTTTTGAATTCCGACATCAATTGACCAATTTGATTTGAATCGTTGATTGAATTGGTTGTCATTACATTAGAACTTAGCTCATCCAATTCTCGTAGATTTATGTCCAGCCGTCTAATCCAGTTTCGACCTATTAGCGCAGTGCATCCGTCTGGAACCACATAGATGTCTTCACTGATAGCTTTGTTGTTAAACATGACATTGACCTTGACTTTACCCTCCGGAATAAATGTGTTTTGTGTGTATGAGCGGAAAACAATGTTTGTTGGGGTCAACGGCGCCGTTAATTTTAAGTCTTTGTACTGACCTACTGGTAAAAATGAATAACCGGAACCAGAATCCACTTCAAATTTTACAGATTTTCCTTCTATTAAAATATTAGCGTAGTAGCGTTCCGAATTTGATTGAAAATAATCGTTTCTATACACATCGACTATTTTGTAGATTCCGTACTGATCACTGTCATCTTGCACATGATTTGTATGACTTCTTTTCATTTCAGGATTACCCTTAGGACCGGCATTAGGACCATCGGCCAAAAGAGTGGCGATGCAGACTTTTGCTACATGACCAATTTTGTTGCATGAATTGCATTTTAAATTATTTATGTTTATTTTGCACTCCTTAGCAAAATGATTATTTCTACCACACCGCATACATAATCCCGCTATACCCAATTCATCGTAATTGATTTTGGGCCTTTGTTTGTACGTTGGTTGGTTTGTGTACGTTTTGTTGTTATAAATCTTGTTGATGTCCATATTCGATGCATTTGTTGAACAATGTGCCAATTCCCTGGCGTCCATTTTCGCCGCTTCGAGAACCAACGCTTTTGATACGATTTCATCGAATGTTGATGTGCTGGACATAAGAAGTTGTTCCCTAACGCCATTTTCGTTGATTCCCCGTATGAACTGTGCTCTGAGGAACACATCCGCTATTGATGCATTACACTTACATGGACAAACAAATTCACACTCATTTATATCGGCACGAAGTACAGTCACATACTGCGACACTGACTGTCCTTCTGCCTGATATTTGGAAAGAAATTTGTGCTGCGCCACTAACACATTTCTTTTTGGTGCCAGATGTGTCTCCAACAATTTCAGCAATTGGCTATATTCTAGCTCTGTTGGTGCCTTGGGTGCCGCCAACGCCGTTACCATACTGAAATTTTCTGCACCGATAGAATTTAAAAGTAACTTTGCGCAGTATTCATTATCGGTATGGATTTTATTCAATTCCACGTAATTTGTGAAACGTTGAATGTAGTTCCGATACGTTTCTTTCGTTGAATCGAAGACATCAAATTTTTGAACTATGTTGGTGCTTGTTGTTGTGGATGTTGCTGTTTTTCCTGATGCTGAAGTTCCCGCGACTATCTTTGCAAGTTGCGCCATCATTTGTTGTTGCATTTGCATGAATTCGCTAAATTGTGGAGGGTCCATTTTGTAAAATTTTTCAATTTGCGCTTGTACGAAACAAAAGAAAAAATAATTATTAGCAAACACTTTCACTTATATTGTTAACTCAGCTTTATCCTCGTCGCCAATTGTTGTAACTGCACGCTGTTGTTAATGACAATTGAAAGGCTTGTATGCTGTATTTTATGTACTTAGTGTAGCTTTTTTATTTGTTAAATAATCAGGAGATATTCTAATTATATTTGTGTACAAGATGGATACTTGTTACTCGAATGTAATAAAAAGGAATGAAACAAAACATTGTTATTGTTTGTTAAGTTGACAACTGTCATATGAACACTTGGTGTTGTCAACTTAACGCTAATAAAGAGTGTAGATGCGGAAGAGGATATATTTATCTCAAGATATAACATAGTGGGTGCTGCATTTGGTTGTACTTCCATTCTATTTTAATTCAAAAAGTACAAATTTTGAAAATCCATTATCAGACGTACATGTGCAAAGTGCAAAATAACATAACTTCATGATTCAACCAATTTTTGCCGTAAAAGAAAAAGTGCGAATTTGGAAAAAAACTTTTTATTTTGAGTGTCTAACCCCAAAAAGTACGAATTTTTAAAAATCCGTTTATTTTACTTGTCTATGCAATCAGCCATTTGGTTGGTACCATTTTTATCCCTCTATTCCCATTTTACCCCTAAAAAGTACGAATTTGGAAAAAATGCTTTTATATTATGTCTCTACTCAGTGCACACCGAATTTCGTGTTTCTAGCTGTTGTCGTTTAATATGTACCATTTTTACCCCTTTTTTCCCCATTTCACCCCCTACAAATAAGAATCTCTTTATGGTGCACGTTTTTGCTGTAGGGGGAATGTGCATACCAAATATCAAGTAAGTACAAGCAGACATATTGAAAAAACATGCTTAAATACGCTAAAATATTAGGGATTATTACGGGTATTTTTAGTCCTTGTGAGGGAAAAATGTTTCCCTTTGGGCCGATTTCGCCCCATTTCAATCCCAACCGATCTACGACTATAAGACGCATTTATGTAAAATTTGAACGTTCTAGCTCCTTTCGTTTAGATGCTAGCGTGCTTTCAACAGACGGACGGACGGACATGGCTAGATCGTCTTAGAATTTTATGACGATCAAGAATATATATACTTTATATGGACTCAGGTCGATATTTCAAGGTGTTATAAACGGAACGACAAAGTTAGTATACCCCCATCCTGGAGGTGGAGGGTATAAAAAGAGATAACCGTTCCTTTTATATTAGCTTAGGACAATATGCGTATCATTAAGAAGACAATTCAATATCTTTCTTTGATAATAAATTGCTTTATAATAACTTCTATTCAAAAAAGTTTTGTTAACATGTTTATTTAAGTGGTCATACTGTTCTGTACATATGCTTAACGTTTTTTCTATATTGCTGTTTACCATCTCAGCAGATCAGCAAATCTGCTGTCACTTTTTCAGCAGAAAATCTCCTCTATCAATAGACTTTCTGTTTTCTTTTATTTACAAATTCCTTTGAGTGTACTTATAGATGGATTACTAAAATGCAATTTTGTCGATGAATGTATCAAAATATTTCTCGAAGATACTGGTTGTTAAATTACAAATGTTGTCATTCTCAACTTCCACCTTTTCTTGGTGTGCGGCCTACGGTCAAATGGCATTCCTTTATTTATTCCCTTACGTTAGATTTGGTCTGCTACTTTCTTCACACGACTTTGTGATATTACGCACAAAAATAGTAGTAACACCTTCTAACGAGCAGCGAATACACTGAGAGCCGCCTTTCTGCATCTAAGCTTTGCTTTAGTTTTACTCGTTATATTGTAAATCTCTTGTTCATTGGATTTCGTCCATACAACACCCTCACAAACTTTTGTACAAAAGGTAATATTGTTTACGACAATAAATTGAACTGAGTTTTATTTGAAAATATTAAATTTTTGTGTTTTTTCTTTATTTTCATTCTTGCTACGCAAACACTGGTAATAAAATATGAATGGTTGCCAAGCGCTCACATAATCATACATAATAAAATTAACGTAATTTATCGTTGCACCATAGATTGACTAGAGAAAAATTGAACATTGATTGAAAATTGACTAAAATAATTAACAGAATTTTCATCGGCTTTAGTTTTTGTAAAACTAGATGAAAAGGGGAAAATCCTGCGCACGGCCCTGGCTACAATTCGTAATGTTGTGGCATGTTTCTGTTTCGAACAGTGTGGCCACTCGGAAATATTTTTTCGGATCGACATTTTCTCAAAATCTTAACAATATGGCAGTTTTTCTTTAAAAATGGATAATCTAAATAAAGTTAAAATTTCACTCAAAATAAAAAATTGTGTGTGAAAACAAATTTTGAAAAAATAATTTTGTGTTAAAAATTTGGACTGGGTAATTATTCAGTGTAAGTCAAATTTATGGTTATTGAGGCTAAGTCTTAAAAAGGTAACACAAAATATATTTGTTTTTGAAAATTTGATTTGATACATATATTTATATTGTAGTTAGCGACAATGTGAAATTAAATTTGTATTAACGTTTTTGTTATCGCAGCTTGTTATCCCGGCTTAAAGAAAAACAGCCCTAATATTCGTTGTAGCCGACCAAATTTATAAATGGAAGGAACATTTTAACTGTTATAATTAATAAGTGCTAGAATCATGAGAAGGGTGATTTAAGATGGGATTTTTAAATTCGTACTTTTAATGGGCAATTAATGGGAATAAATCATCGCCCTCACCAAACGGCAGGGCGTAGAATCTCGACACGGACATTTCTCTTCTATGTAGCATAAACATGATCAAAATTATTTTTGCAATTGGATAAAAATAATACAAATCAAACGGCTGAAGTTGAATCAGTATACAAATCTCCAAAAGCGTAAAAGTGGAAAATGAGGGATTTTTCGAAATTTGTACGTTTAAAAAATTATAACTGGGGAAAAGGGATACAAATGGTACCAACAACATATACTCGGTGTGTATAATTATAATTCCAGTGACCTGAGACACCATATATTGGACGAAGAATACAACATACAACAAAGAAGATAATGTAGAGGTGCCTGAAACGGTTGATTCGTCGTCACGCATGACTCATATCAATCTGCTTTGTTATTTTTATTCAGTATCGTTTAGCAAGTCGTCATGGAAAGACTCACACCAGCGTCTCCACCTCAGACGTAGTCTGATTTTCACTATATTGTTCTTTTAACAGATAAATTGTATGTTCACTTATGTAATATTTTTATTTTACATTATAAATCAAATCTCACGATTACATCTAAACAAAGTACAGAAGAATCCATTAAACATTGTTTGTTTTAAAACAGTATACGTAGTTTTATGGTAAGAGTATGATTAATATTGAAAACTTTTTATATCACCAGCGAAAATAAAAGAGTATTTTCCTTCGAATTAATGTAAAGCTATATTTGCTTGTCATTGTCTATATGTGCAAACTATGAATTATTTTTATTTTCGTTTACTTGAATATCATTTTATCTTCCTAATACATGAATGTTTTTAATAAAAGTTATTAAACTAGATGTTAAAGTTATTAAACTTTACTTTAATTTTAATATAAAAATATACTTGTAGAATGAATCGCGTTGTGCATATATATTTTTCCTATTTGTTCAAAAATTTGTCAAAGTAACATACAGTGAATTTTATAAACATTAGTTTTTATAAGAAAAGAATTCAATTATGAAATAAATGAACGGTATTTTTGAGTTTCTTATATCCATTATCTACTGTATTTGTATAGATATATTTGATAACAAATTTAAAATGTTTCCACAAATATAATACTTATACATAATTAACTATTGTAGCGGCTGCTATTTAAATAATCATCATTATCATCAACAACATTATTAACTAGTGTTTCATATGTCAAAAGCACTTGTATTGTTATGTTAAGCGACAATGATCATTTTATGTCACCAACAAAGCTTTTTTTGTTACAGTGATTGTTCTCTGTTATAAAGAGAGAGTCATGTAAAGTTTGTTCACTCTTTATTTTGTATACTCTCTTGTTTCTCTTTCTCTTTTACTCAATAACATCAATCATATGTAATTTTTACTCGATACGCTGTGATTGTTTTTGTAAAATCATATTATCACTCAATTGAATTTCGAAAAGCTTTAAACGTAGTTTGTAATTTAAAAGCTCTAGACGATGTAATTGATTTTGTCAAAGGCTTCTTGCGTAGTCAATCAATATTATTTGTTCTCTGTTCTGCTCGATCCATTAAGCAATAAAGTAAATATTGAAAACGAAGCGCTTGTTTTATTAAACAGGCACAACCAAATAAATAACTCTGGAAGACTGTAAAGGACTACAGTAGGTAGCGGATCCGAGTAGTGTGCTTTAAATCAGCTTTATTCGGTCCCGGAATAAATTATAAAAAACCATAAAACTATAAACTTAAGGCGAATTTTCCTCCATCAGGAGGTTTTTTCCCTTACAATTGGCGCCCAACTAAAATTAATTAAATAGCTGCGATCAGCGTAAAAATTTGGAAAAAAAAACATCATCACCAACGGTACCTCTTCTACTGTGTTGTTGTAACGCGTTGCTGGTGACAAAACATTGCTATGTAGCCGTGAGTGAGCCGTAGTTGATACGTTGTTGTAATAGAGGTTGTTATACTCATATTGTTAGTCGCTGTTGTTCGAAATTTAACTGTTCTCGTGTTGCTATTGATTTTTGTGAAATTCGTTGTACGTACGCTAATCTTGCTGAGTAAACTTACTAAAGTATGCCCAGGACAACGAATAATTCTTTAAGTTCGATGAGTCCGGTTACCGAACGGACAAATACAGCCCAAAGTGTTACTCCTGCAGTTCCGTCTACCCCTCAGACTATTCCTTTTTCTGCTCCGTCTACTAGCAAACAAAGTTTGACCCAATGTACTACAAATTCGAATTCAAATGTTGCCTCAATCAGTCTAAATCTTTCAGACCAAAGCCAAATTTCAAGCCTACTAGGTACTTTAAATGCCCGTCAAGAAAGCAAAATTACATTTAGCTCCTGTAGCGCAGGTTTCAACGGTGGTCGTAATACTTCAAAGGTGGAAGATTTCATAGCTACAATTTTAGTGTTCAAAGAGGAAGGATATGCATCTTCTTGGTGGCAGGGAGTAAATGAATGAAATGAGTATATGAAGCCAAAACGTTTGATGAGGCCATTGATTTATAGTGCGTAGTGCTTTCTCACCACCAAAGCCAGATTGGAGAATTTATTCAGAAATTTTTTAGGACAAACAAAGACCATTTGAGTCCACTGACAGTTTTGTGTATAGAAAGAGAAGTCTTTTTGCATAGCTGAAAGAAATGCTTCCAGAAAGCACCATCATAAACATGATATTTTCACAAATTTCTGTTCAAATTAGGGAGAAAATTCATCGTGAAAGTGTCAAGACCTTTCGAGAATTGGTCTACAAAGCTCGAGATATTGAACTTTCCATACATGAAAGTAAATTTGATTCTTCTAATAAATCATTCGAAGCGAAAGAAAAATCTCAAGCTCGCTGTTCCTACTGCAGGAAAGAAATCATACAGCTGATGTTTGTTATAAGCGTATCGAAATGGTGAAGAGGGGAAACCCCGAAAAAAATAAACGTAATTGCTGTGGATGTGGAGCTGTAGGCTATTATAGAACAAATTGTCCTACATGCAACAATAAAAATGTTCTGGAAAGTCCTAAAGTTCTAGATTTCAACAGTATTCAGACAACTATAGTAGGTCACGAAATTAATGTCAACGGCTTGCAAGGCAATGCATACTTGGATACTGCTGCCAGGACTAGCATAGCTGGACAGTATTTATTTAAAAAATTAGTTGAAAAAGAGATGACATTTCAGAAAGTATTTGCGGAAATCACTCTCGCTGACGGAATGGTCCGAAAAGAAATCGTATGTTCAACTATAGTTGATATAATTATTGGCAAGCGTCTAAAACGCATTCGATTTATATGTCTCTAATGCTAAAGGCAACAGAACGTTGTTAAGCAACGATTTTCTTGAGCAGGCTGGTATAGTGATAGTCTGATATTTTAAGAATGCGCCTAAAGAAGTGTTTAAGTTTAAGCCAATGGAGTTGTTTAGCATTGCGCTAAACTCGTTGTAACCACGCATGTACATACATACACACACATGTACATACATGTCTGGAAGCTACCTGCACTTGTTCCTTTTGTTTTCTTTTGCATATTCTTGCTGAATATCGTTTGTCTGCTGCGATGGGGGACAAGCGGTATTCAAGCAAGAATAAATGCATTCTATTTTCTTTCTTCAACCCGTCCAACCGCTGGGCTCTTTTGACAAAGTGATCTAAGTAAAAAAGTTTAAAATAAAAAGTGTTAAAATAATAATAAGTTAAAAATACAAGTACAAGCTAATATAACATCACGTTAACATAAAACTTGTGTGAACAATACGAACATATATTAAAACTATTTGAAACAACCAAAAAACAAACACTCATACATACACGTTAATTAGCGTGGCACGTGAAAATTCTGAGAATTAATTTTTGTTAATTATTAGTTAAAAAATTTATAAGTAAAAAATATTGAATTACAACTAAAATTTTGCTACCTAAAACTACTAATTTGAAATTAACTATCTGCAAACTAAATTGGCTAACTATTCTAAAATAAGTTGTGTAAAATCTCCATAAACCTAATTACAATAAAACAAACTGAAATACTTAATTTTAATCTAAAAACAAAAACCCAAAGCAATTAATTACAAAAGGCACAAAAACAAAAATGGGTTCTATACTAAACATTATGGTCCTTCGAACCGGATGTTTTTGAAGTAATTAAAAACCGACGAAATTAAAAGATGTGCTAAAAATTGTGTAAAAAGTGAATATTTGAACGAAGACAGTGTGAGTAAAAAATAAAAAAACAAGATCACTTAGAAACAAGTAAGGAAATGCTAAAGTCGGGCGGGGCCGACTCTATGATACACTCCACTTTCAATCCGAATACAATTTAATCGGTGAAAATGTGAAAACGGGAAGGATTTTTGTATCCTGTATGTATGTGTTTTACAAAAAATGTTAAATCGGAAAGGACATTTGTATATGGGTATATTGAAATCTGGAACGAAATAGGTTAAACATTTGGGAGCAACATTTGTATTTGGGCTATATCTAAATCTGAACCGATCTTAGCCACTTACACCAAAGGTTTTTTACTTGGATTATAAGCTGCTGTGCCAAATTTAAAGAAAATCGAGTAGTGGTTTCTAAAGCGGCAAAAGTCAAATCGGGAGCCACATTTGTTTGAGGGCTATATCTAAATCGGCATAGGTGTTTCTAGTTGGATTGTAAGATGTTGTGTCAAATTTAAAGAAAATTGGGTACAATATGTGGTTTCTAGAGCGGAAAATGTCAAATCGGGAGCGACATTTGTATGGGGGCTATATCTAAATCTGAACCGATCTTATCGAATTTCGGCATAGGTGTTTCTAGTTGGATTGTAAGATGTTGTGTCAAATTTAAAGCAAATCCGGTACAATATGTCGCGTCTAGAGCGGAAAATGTCAAATCGGGAGCGACATTTGTATGGGGGCTATATCCAAATCTGAACCGATTTGCCTCAAATTAAATAGCGTTCGTTCTTGATCCACAAAACTGACGTTTTTGTTAAGATCGGACTATAATTGCGACCTGTAATTTGATTACAACAATAGATGGACAGACAGACGGACAGACAGACAGACAGACGGGCAGACGGACATTGCTAAATAGACTCTGAAAGTGATTCTAAGTCGATCGGTATACTTAACAATGGGTCTATCTCGCTTCCTTTTGGGTGTTACAAACAAATGCACAAAACACTCTCGTGGAGTGTATAAAAAGCCCATCCCCGGTTAAGAAATTGAAACACAAAAACGGTACGGTTATTAAAACAACGATAACAAAATTACAAAAAGAAAATTTTTTGCAAAATTTGCAAAACAAGTTACCGTAATAACGGTAACTCAGCGACAGCGTCATCAGCAGCAGCATTCTCAAACCGCCTAGCAACAAGAGGGACGACGAGAAGAAGGGCAGGTACCCAACACACACATGCACACCTACCCATACACAAACCTTGAACAACAAGTAGTAAGTCCCGTTTTACTTTTTTACATTATTCTACATCACGCAACAACCAGACGAGAATAGAGGGTGCTAGAACTTTTTGACTCCGCATCATACAATCGTATGGAAGGAAGTCTTGTTGTTTAACAATGTAGTACAATCCTTTATTCTTTTGCCTAGTTGTTACGTGCAGATTTGCCACACACCTATTATATTTGGAAAATTATTTGACACTTATTCGCCGCGATCCCCCTTGTGATTCTAAAGTTATAGTATTATCAGATTTACTACATTGTCAGGATATTGAGGAAAACCGTCGTCCTTGGTTGAACCCTATATACTCCTTGATATCGACGAGATCTTGCGCTGACAAGTCCTTTTGGGAAATTTTTTACGAAAGTTACCTTGTTTTTTGGAATTACTGACAAAACCGCCAGCCAAAGACCCTAACCACGAAAAATCTCAATTTGCGGGCAATTATTAAATTCTATGTTTTTGACATTTCGGCAAATGAAATTAACTACAAAAAATTAAAAATTTAGTAATTTTATTGAAATTTTTTCGTCGCTGTTGGCAAATAAGCCTAACTACAAAAAATTTCTAAATTTAATTGAAATTTTTTCGTTGCTGTTTTTGAACAAGCCTAACTACAAAAAATTTAAAATTTCTTATTTTGATTGAAAATTTTCGTCGCTATTTGCAAATGAGTCTAACTACAAAAAATAAAAAAATCTTCATTTGGTTGAAATTTTGTCGTCGTTGGTGGCAAATTTGGCGAACAAGTCTAACTACAAAAAATTTAAAATTTCTTAATTTAATTGAAATTTTTTAGTTGCTGTTGGCAAACAAGCCTAACTACAAAAAATTTAAAATTTCTTATTTTGATTGAAAATTTTTCGTCGCTGTTTGCAAATGAGCCTAACTACAAAAAAATAAAAATTTCTTAATTTGATTGACATTTTTTCGTCGCTGTTTGCAAATGAGCCTAACTACAAAAAATTAAAAAATTTCCTACTTTGATGGAAATTTTTCGTAGTTGCTGGCAAATGAAACTAACTACAAAAAGTAAAAAATTTTTTAATTCGATTGAAATGTTTTGTCGTTGCTGACAATTAGGACTAACTACACAAAATTAAAATTTCTTAATTCGATTGAATTTTTTGTACAATATGTGGTTTCTAGAGCGGAAAATGTCAAATCGGGAGCGACATTTGTATGGGGGCTATATCTAAATCTGAACCGATCTTATCGAATTTCGGCATAGGTGTTTCTAGTTGGATTGTAAGATGTTGTGTCAAATTTAAAGCAAATCGGGTACAATATGTCGCGTCTAGAGCGGAAAATGTCAATTCAGGAGCGACATTTGTATGGGGGCTATATCTAAATCTGAACAGATCGTATAAAATTTTTGCATAGGTGTTTCTAGTTGGGTTATAAGATATTGTGTTAAATTTAAAGAAAATTGGGTACAATATGTGTTTTCTAGAGCGGAAAATGTCAAATCGGGAGCGACATTTGTATGGGGGCTATATCCAAATCTGAACCGATTTGCCTCAAATTAAATAGCGTTCGTCCTTGATCCACAAAACTGACGTTTTTGTTAAGATCGGACTATAATTGCGACCTGTAATTTGATTACAACAATAGATGGACAGACAGACGGACAGACAGACGGGCAGACGGACATTGCTAAATAGACTCTGAAAGTGATTCTAAGTCGATCGGTATACTCAACAATGGGTCTATCTCGCTTCCTTTTGGGTGTTACAAACAAATGCACAAAACACTCTCGTGGAGTGTATAAAAAGCCCATCCCCGGTTAAGAAATTGAAACACAAAAACGGCACGGTTATTAAAACAACGATAACAAAATTACAAAAAGAAATTTTTTTGCAAAATTTGCAAAACAAGTTACCGTAATAACGGTAACTCAGCGACAGCGTCATCAGCAGCAGCATTCTCAAACCGCCTAGCAATAAGAGGGACGACTAGAAGAAGGGCAGGTACCCAACACACACATGCACACCTACCCATACACAAACCTTGAACAACAAGTAGTAAGTCCCGTTTTACTTTTTTACATTATTCTACATCACGCAACAACCAGACGAGAATAGAGGGTGCTAGAACTTTTTGACTCCGCATCATACAATCGTATGGAAGGAAGTCTTGTTGTTTAACAATGTAATACAATCCTTTATTCTCTTGCCTAGTTGTTACGTGCAGATTTGCCACACACCTATTATATTTGGAAAATTATTTGACACTTATTCGCCGCGACCCCCCTTGTGATTCTAAAGTTATAGTATTATCAGATTTACTACATTGTCAGGATATTGAGGAAAACCGTCGTCCTTGGTTGAACCCTATATACTCCTTGATATCGACGAGATCTTGCGCTGACAAGTCCTTTTGGGAAATTTTTTACGAAAGTTACCTTGTTTTTTGGAATTACTGACAAAACCGCCAGCCAAAGACCCTAACCACGAAAAATCTCAATTTGCGGGCAATTATTAAATTCTATGTTTTTGACATTTCGGCAAATGAAATTAACTACAAAAAAATTAAAAATTTAGTAATTTTATTGAAATTTTTTCGTCGCTGTTGGCAAATAAGCCTAACTACAAAAAATTTCTAAATTTAATTGAAATTTTTTCGTTGCTGTTTTTGAACAAGCCTAACTACAAAAAATTTAAAATTTCTTGTTTTGATTGAAAATTTTCGTCGCTATTTGCAAATGAGTCTAACTACAAAAAATAAAAAAATCTTCATTTGGTTGAAATTTTGTCGTCGTTGGTGGCAAATTTGGCGAACAAGTCTAACTACAAAAAATTTAAAATTTCTTAATTTAATTGAACTTTTTTAGTTGCTGTTGGCAAACAAGCCTAACTACAAAAAATTTAAAATTTCTTATTTTGATTGAAAATTGTTCGTCGCTGTTTGCAAATGAGCCTAACTACAAAAAAATAAAAATGTCTTAATTTGATTAACATTTTTTCGTCGCTGTTTGCAAATGAGCCTAACTACAAAAAATTAAAAAATTTCCTACTTTGATGGAAATTTTTCGTAGTTGCTGGCAAATGAAACTAACTAAAAAGTAAAAAATTTCTTAATTCGATTGAAATGTTTTGTCGTTGCTGACAATTAGGACTAACTACACAAAATTAAAATTTCTTAATTCGATTGAATTTTTTGTCGTTGCTGACAATTAGGACTACCTACACAAAATTAAAAGTTCGTAATTTGAAACCCTAAATACAACCTTTTTAAGGAAAAAATAATTAGGATTTGTCGAAAGAAAAAGAGGAAAATACTGGTTGAAATTCTATGGAAGACGTTTTTGTGAGAATAATTCGAATGTTTTAACAAAATTTGACTTGCGAGACAAAAGACTTTTGCCACTAGAAAAGTTTATCGGTCAAATTTTACAAGTTAACATTCTACTTTTTTTGAGGAAAAAATTTAACAAAAAATTTGGCTTGCGAGACAATAGACTTTTGCCAGTGGAAAAGTTTATCGGTCAAATTTTATAATACAACATTCTGGGACACTCCTTTTTGGATCAACATAAAAACGTTCTTACAAAATTTGGCTTGCGAGACAATAGACTTTTGCCGCTGGAAAAGTTTATCGGTCAAATTTTATAATACAACATTCTGAGACACTCCTTTTTCGATCAAAATAGAAATTTTTTAACAAAATTTTGGCTTTCGAGACAATTGACTTTTGCCGCTGGAAAAGTTTATCGGCCAAGTTTTACGGTTCAACACAATTATTGTTGTAAAAATTAATTGGTTCCTGACAATAGACCGCAATTACGCTAGTCCCAGTATTGATAAAAAACTTACGTGGTATCCTGGTAAAAGACCCCAACTATATATAACAGAAAAGTGCGAAAATTTGCCATGGATACAATTTTATGTGAAAATTTTGCTAATTGCGTGAACGATTTAGTCGATTTCGAGTGCGTCTTCTCTGTCTCGAAGGCCGAGGACAGCATTCATGGGCTCGAAATTTTGAGGGTTGAACTCAATTCACTATGGGACCACGGAGGCAGGAGAGAAACCAATTGACAAAACGAAACTTAGGAACCACTATAAGGAATAACTACCTACACCAGAGTTTTAAGCGCACTAAATGATGAGATTCAGACGATTAACGTTCGGTTAGCGGAAGAAAAGCAGGAGCGCGTATCGGCTGCGGCAGCAAAAAAGACGGAGTCTGAATTTGCACCATTTGCGGGAGAAGCGAGGGAAATCATCAGCCACGTACCCCTAACCAATGATGGATTCGACATTGCCTGGAAAAACTTTGTGGCCTGATATGAAAATAAGCTGATGCAGGTTAATGAAGCTGAAGACTCTATTTAATTTGCCTCATGTTTCCGCTGATTCATGGTCTTCGATACAAAAAATGCAGCGAACAATAGTTTAATTCAAACGTTGAATACATTAAATATTGACACCGGGGGATGGCACCCAATTTTAGTGTTATTTAGCTCAACAAAGCTACCTAGAAATTTCTTAGAAGAATTTGAATATTCACTAAAAGTTTGTACGACACTTCCTACTTGGGCAGAATTTGATATGTTTTTGACACACAAGTTCAAGACCCTAGAGTCAGTCGGAAATATATAACCGAGCGCATCAAAAAATAGTCAGCCTGGA
The DNA here is from genome assembly GCA_947397865.1 of Polietes domitor. NCBI lineage: Eukaryota > Metazoa > Arthropoda > Insecta > Diptera > Muscidae > Polietes > Polietes domitor. Next base: position 97,478,744 of record OX377618.1, read on the forward strand.
TCTGATCATAATAAAAAAGACAGGCGTTTTAATACGTTTCAAACAAATATTTCACAAAACTCAACAAGCACGGGAACAAAGCACAAACTTAGTGTTCTCAACTTCCACCTTTTCTTGGTGTGCGGCCTACGGTCAAATGACATTCCTTTATTTATTCCCCTACGTTATATTTTGTCTACTGCTTTCTTCATACGACTTTGTGATATTACGCACAAAAAGAGTAGTAACACCTTCTAACGAGTAGAGAATGCACTGAGAGCCGCCTTTCTCATTCTAAGCTTTGCTTTAGTTTTACTCGTTATATTGTAAATCTCTTGTTCATTGGATTTCGTCCATACAACACCCTCACAAACTTTTGTACAAAAGGTAATATTGTTTACGACAATAAATTGAACTGAGTTTTATTTGAAAATATTAAATTTTCGTGTTTTTTCTTTATTTTCATTCTTGCTACGCAAACACTGGTAATAAAATATGAATGGTTGCCAAGCGCTCACATAATCATACATAATCAAATTAACGTAATTTATCGTTGCACCATAGACTGACTAGATTTCACGAGAAAAATTGAACATTGATTGAAAATTTACTAAAATAATTAACAGAATTTTCATCGGCTTTATTTTTTGTAAAACTAGATGAAAAGGGGAAAATTCTGCGCACGGCCCTGGCTACAATTCGTAATGTTGTGGCATGTTTCTGTTTCGAACAGTGTGGCCACTCGGAAATATTTTTTCGGATCGACATTTTCTCAAAAACTTAACAATATGACAGTTTTTCTTTAAAAATGGATAATCTAAATAAAGTTAAAATTTCACTCAAAATAAAAAATTGTGTGTGAAAACAAATTTTGAAAAAATAATTTTGTGTTAAAAATTTGGACTGGGTGATTATTCAGTGTAAGTCAAATTTATGGTTATTGAGGCTAAGTCTTAAAAAGGTAACACAAAATATATTTTTTTTTTGAAAATTTGATTTGATACATATATTTATATTGTAGTTAGCGACAATGTGAAATTAAATTTGTATTAACGTTTTTGTTATCGCAGCTTGTTATCCCGGCTTAAAGAAAAACAGCCCTAATATTCGTTGTAGCCGACCAAATTTATAAATGGAAGGAAAATTTTAACTGTTATAATTAATCAGTGCTAGAATCATGAGAAGGGTGAGTTAAGATGGGATTTTTAAATTCGTACTTTTAATGGGTAATTAATGGGAATAAATCATCGCCCTCACCAAACGGCAGGGCGTAGAATCTCGACACGGACATTTCTCTTCTATGTAGCATAAACATGATCAAAATTATTTTTGCAATTGGATAAAAATAGTACAAATCAAACGGCTGAAGTTGAATCAGTATACAAATCTCCAAAAGCGTAAAAGTAGAAAATGAGGGATTTTTCGAAATTTGTACGTTTAAAAAATTATAACAGGGGAAAAGGGATACAAATGGTACCAACAACATATACTCGGTGTGTATAATTATAATTCCAGTGACCTGAGACACCATATATAAGACGAAGAATACAACATACAACAAAGAAGATAATGCAGAGGTGCCTGAAACGGTTGATTCGTCGTCACGCATGACTCATATCAATCTGCTTTGTTATTTTTATTCAGTATCGTTTAGCAAGTCGTCATGGAAAGACTCACACCAGCGTCTCCACCTCAGACGTAGTCTGATTTTCATTAAATTTTTCTTTTAACAGATAAATTGTATGTTCACTTATGTAATGTTTTTATTTTATATTATAAATCAAATCTCACGATTACATCTAAACAAAGTACAGAAGAATCCATTAAACATTGCTTGTTTTAAAACAGTATACGTAGTTTTATGGTAAGAGTATTATTAATATTGAAAACTTTTTATATCACCAGCGAAAATAAAAGAGTATTTTCCTTCGAATTAATGTAAAGCTATATTTACTTGTCCTTGTCTATATGTGCAAACTATGAATTATTTTTATCTTCGATTACTTGAATATCATTTTATCTTCCTAATACATGAATGTTTTTTAATAAAAGTTATTAAACTAGATGTTAAAGTTATTAAACTTTACTTTAATTTTAATATAAAAATATACTTGTAGAATGAATCGCGTTGTGCATATATATTTTTCCTATTTGTTCAAAAATTTGTCAAAGTAACATACAGTGAATTTTATAAACATTAGTTTTTATAAGAAAAGAATTCATTTATGAAATAAATGAACGGTATTTTTTGAGTTTCTTATATCCATTATCTACTGTATTTGTATAGATATATTTGATAACAAATTTAAAATGTTTCCACAAATATAAAACTTATACATAATTAACTATTGTAGCGGCTGCTATTTAAATAATCATCATTATCATCAACAACATTATTAACTAGTGTTTCATATGTCAAAAGCACTTGTATTGTTATGTTAAGCGACAATGATCATTTTATGTCACCAACAAAGCTTTTTATGTTACAGTGATTGTTCTCTGTTATAAAGAGAGAGTCATGTAAAGTTTGTTCACTCTTTATTTTGTATACTCTCTTGTTTCTCTTTCTCTTTTACTCAATAACATCAATCATATGTAATTTTTACTCGATACGCTGTGATTGTTTTTGTAAAATCATATTATCACTCAATTGAATTTCGAAAAGCTTTAAACGTAGTTTGTAATTTAAAAGCTCTAGACGATGTATTTGATTTTGTCAAAGGCTTCTTGCGTAGTCAATCAATATTATTTGTTCTCTGTTCTGCTCGATCCATTAAGCAATAAAGTAAATATTGAAAACGAAGCGCTTGTTTTATAAAACAGGGACAACCAAATAAATAACTCTGGAAGACTGTAAAGGACTACAGTAGGTAGCGAATCCGAGTACTGTGCTTTAAATCAGCTTTATTCGGTCCCGGAATAAATTATAAAAAACCATAAAACTATAAACTTAAGGCGAATTTTCCTCCATCAGGAGGTTTTTCCCCTTACAATTGGCGCCCAACTAAAATTAATTAAATAGCTGCGATCAGCGTAAAAATTTGGAAAAAAAACATCATCACCAACTTTAAGGTTTTCATCATCGAAGTCAACGGTACCTCTTCTACTGTGTTGTTGTAACGCGTTGCTGGTGACAAAACATTGCTATGTAGCCGTGAGTGAGCCGTAGTTGATACGTTGTTGTAATAGAGGTTGTTATACTCATATTGTTAGTCGCTGTTGTTCGAAATTTAACTGTTCTCGTGTTGCTATTGATTTTTGTGAAATTCGTTGTACGTACGCTAATCTTGCTGAGTAAACTTATTAAAGTATGCCCAGTAGAGCGTACCAGGTTACAAGTAAAAAAAAAAAAGTTCGCCGTACACCTTCGAATATGAAGTATTATTGAAAGGTAGTTTCAAAAAAATTTTTTTTATTTTTTTATGCCGAACGTAGGGGTCGCGCTTTTACATTTTTCTATATAACTTCTGCATTTATAAACGGATTTTAAAGTGTGATACATCGATGTTTTTGTCCGATTTTTTTGTCTTTGAAGTCATTGAGCTCAAACATGATTCATGATTTTATGCGAGCTTTAATTTTCGATTATTAGAGTGGTACATTAGGGTAGTAGCAACTGAGAAATGATGGGTAAGTACCAGAAGGGGGTGCTTGAGCTCAATGACTTCAAAGACAAAAAAAACGGCCTCGTCGAGACAAAAACATCGATGTATCACACTTTAAAATCCGTTTATAAATACAAGTTATATAGAAAAATGTAAAAGCGCGACCCCTACGTTCGGCATAAAAAAATAAAAATTTTTTTTTTGAAACTACCTTTCAATAATACTTCATATTCGAAGGTGTACGGCGAACTTTTTTTTTGAGGTACGCCCTAATGCCCAGGACAACAAATAATTCTTTAAGTTCGATGAGTCCGGTTACCGAACGGCAAATACAGCCCAAAGTGTTACTCCTGCAGTTCCGTCTACCCCTCAGACTATTCCTTTTTCTGCTCCGTCTACTAGCAAACAAAGTTTGACCAAATGTACTACAAATTCGACTTCAAATGTTGCCTCAATCAGTCTAAATCTTTCTGACCAAAGCCAAATTTCAAGCCTACTAGGTACTTTAAATGCCCGTCAAGAAAGCAAAATTACATTTAGCTCCTGTAGCGCAGGTTTCTACGGTGGTCGTAATACTTCAAAGGTGGAAGATTTCATAGCTACAATTTTAGTGTTCAAAGAGGAAGGATATGCATCTTCTTGGTGGCAGGGAGTAAATGAATGAAATGAGTATATGAAGCCAAAACGTTTGATGAGGCCATTGATTTATAGTGCGTAGTGCCAAAGAGAATGGACATTTATAGATTAAACAAAACTCTCTGAGAAATGCGTAGTACGAAGACAATTATTTAGATGGCACTGAATGTCATTTTGGAGAGAAAATTTCCCTTTTTTCTAAAAACTGCAATAAATAGAAAATAAAAGCAAATTAAATAAACTGAAGTATGGTATTTGACGTAAAACCACAAAAGTCAGTGGAAGTAACTTTTACTTCATTCGTTTTCTTTCAATTTTCAGTATTATAAGCGAAAGAGAGAACACAACTGAGTGAATTAGAATGTACTTTGAGTGAAATAGAATGTACTTTTTACACATTCGCCACCTAGTGGTCATGGCTGCAACTACAACTATTTTATCTATGTATTTCCATTATCTTTGGTAGTGCTTTCTCACCACCAAAGCCAGATTGGAGAATTTATTCAGAAATTTTTCAGAACAAACAAAGACCATATGAGTCCACTGACAGTTTTGTGTATAGAAAGAGAAGTCTTTTTGTACAGCTGAAAGAAAGGCTTCCAGAAAGCACCATCATAAACATGATATTTTCACAAATTTCTGTTCAAATCAGGGATAAAATTCATAGTGAAAGTGTGAAGACCTTTCAAGAATTGGTCTACAAAGCTCGAGATATTGAACTTTCTATACATGAAAGTAAATTTGATTCTTCTAATAAATCATTCGAAGCGAAAGAACAATCTCAAGCTCGCTGTTCCTACTGCAGGAAAAAAATCATACAGCTGATGTTTGTTATAAGCGTATCGAAATGGTGAAGAGGGGAAACCCCGAAAAAAATAAACGTAATTGCTGTGGATGTGGAGCTGTAGGCTATTATAGAACAAATTGTCCTACATGCAACAATAAAAATGTTCTGGAAAGTCCTCAAGTTCTAGATTTCAACAGTATTCAGACAACTATAGTAGGTCACGATGTCCCTACCGTCGAAATTAATGTCAACGGCTTGCAATGCAATGTATACTTGGATACTGCTGCCAGGACTAGCATAGCTGGACAGTATTTATTTAAAAAATTAGTTGAAAAAGAGATGAAATTTCAGAAAGTATTTGCGGAAATCACTCTCGCTGACGGAAGGAAATCGTATGTTCAACTATTTCGATTTATATGTCTCTAATGCTAAAGGCAACAGAACGTTATTAACGTTATTTGTCTGCTGCGATGGGGGACAAGCGGTATTCAAGCAAGAATAAATGTTTCATTCTATTTTCTTTCTACAACCCGTCCAACCGCTGGGCTCTTGTGACAAAGTGATCTAAGTAAAAAAGTTTAAAATAAAAAAAATACAAGTACAAGCTAATATAACATCACGTTAACATAAAACTTGTGTGAACAACACGAACATATATCAAAACTATTTGAAACAACCAAAAAAACAAACACTCTTACATACACGTTTATTAGCGTGGCACGTGAAAAATTCTGAGAATTATTTTTTGTTAATTATTAGTTAACAAATTTATAAGTAAAAAATACTGAATTACAACTAAAATTTTGCTACCAAAAACTACTAATTTGAAATTAACTATCTGCAAACTAAATTGGCTAACTATTCTAAAATAAGTTATGTAAAATCTCCCTAAACCTAATTACAATAAAACCAACTGAAATACTTAATTTTAATCTAAAAACAAAAACCCAAAGCAATTAATTACAAAAGGCACAAAAACAAAAAAGGGTTCTATACTAAACATTATGGTCCTTCGAACCGGATGTTTTTGAAGTAATTAAAAACCGACGAAATTAAAAGATGTGCTAAAAATTGTGTAAAAAGTGAATATTTGAACGAAGACAGTGTGAGTAAAAAATAAAAAACAAGATCACTTATAAAAAATCCCGGTTAAGAAATTGAAACACAAAAACGGTAGGTTATTAAAACAACGATAACAAAATTACAAAAGATTTGCCACACACCTATTATATTTGGAAAATTATTTGACACTTATTCGTATGAATTATTATCAGATTTACTACATTGTCAGGATATTGAGGAAACCCGTCGTGAACTCCTCCTTGATATCGAAGAGATCTTGCGCTGACAAGTACTTTTGGGAAATTTTTTACGAAAGTTACCTTGTTTTTTTGGAATTACTGACAAAACCGCCAGCCGAAGACCCTAACCACGAAAAATCTCAATTTGCGGGCAATTATTAAATTCTATGTTTTTGAAATTTCGGCAAATGAAATTAACTACAAAAAATTAAAAATTTCATAATTTTATTGAAATTTTTTCGTCGCTGTTGGCAAATAAGCCTAACTACAAAAAATTTCTAAATTTAATTGAAATTTTTTCGTTGCTGTTGGCGAACAAGCCTAACTACAAAAAAGTTAAAATTTCTTATTTTGATTGAAAATTTTCGTCGCTATTTGCAAATGAGCCTAACTACAAAAAAATTAAAAATTCTTCATTTGGTTGAAATTTTGTCGACGTTGGTGGCAAATTTGGCAAACAAGCCTAACTGCAAAAAATTTAAAATTTCTTAATTTAATTGAAATTTTTTAGTTGCTGTTGGCAAACAAGCCTAACTACAAAAAAGTTAAAATTTCTTATTTTGATTGAAAATTGTTCGTCGCTGTTTGCAAATGAGCCTAACTACAAAAAAAAAATAAAAATTTCTTAATTTGATTGACATTTTTTCGTCGCTGTTTGCAATGAGCCTAACTACAAAAAATTAAAAAATTTCCTACTTTGATGGAAATTTTTCGTAGTTGCTGGCAAATGAAACTAACTACAAAAAGGAAAAAATTTCTTAATTCGATTGAAATGTTATGTCGTTGCTGACAATTAGGACTAACTACACAAAATTAAAATTTCTTAATTCGATTGAATTTTTTGTCGATGCTGTCAATTAGGACTAACTACACAAAATTAAAATTTCGTAATTTGAAACCCTAAATACAACCTTTTTAAGGAAAAAATAATTAGGATTTGTCGAAAGAAAAAGAGGAAAATACTGGTTGAAATTCTATGGAAGACGTTTTTGTGAGAATAATTCGAATGTTTTAACAAAATTTGGCTTGCGAGACAAAAGACTTTTGCCACTAGAAAAGTTTATCGGTCAAATTTTACAAGTTAACATTCTACTTTTTTTGAGGAAAAAATTTGGCTTGCGAGACAATAGACTTTTGCCAGTGGAAAAGTTTATCGGTCAAATTTTATAATACAACATTCTGGGACACTCCTTTTTGGATCAACATAAAAACGTTCTTACAAAATTTGGCTTGCGAGACAATAGACTTTTGCCGCTGGAAAAGTTTATCGGTCAAATTTTATAATACAACATTCTGAGACACTCCTTTTTCGATCAAAATAGAAATTTTTTAACAAAATTTTGGCTTTCGAGACAATAGACTTTTGCCGCTGGAAAAGTTTATCGGCCAAATTTTACGGTTCAACACAATTATTGTTGTAAAAATTAATTGGTATTGATATAAAAACTTACGTGGTATCCTGGTAAAAGACCCCAACTCCGAGATTTTTGAAAATATATTTTTCTGGGTAATTTTGTTGCATTCACAAGATAAACTCAAGAATTTGGCAAAGTGGGCGTTTCAAGTTTTCTTTACGTTTTTGACGGGCTCAAAGACTTTATAACAGAAAAGTACGAAAATTTGCCATGGATACAATTTTATGTGAAAATTTTGCTAATTGCGTGAACGATTTAGTCGATTTCGAGTGCGTCTTCTCCGTCTCGAAGGCCGAGGACAGCATTCATGGGCTCGAAATTTTGAGGGTTGAACTCAATTCACTATGGGACCAAGTCAAACGGGCGTATTTTGAGTGCCGCGATCGAGTGGCGGAGACAGGAGAGAAACCAATTGACAAAACTTAGGAACCACTATAAGGAATAACTACCTACACCAGAGTTTTAAGCGCACTAAATGAGGAGATTCAGACGATTAATGATCGGTTAGCGGAAGAAAAGCAGGAGCGCGTATCGGCTGCGGCAGCAAAAAAGACGGAGTCTGAATTTGCACCATTTGCGGGAGAAGCGAGGGAAATCATCAGCCACGTACCCCTAACCAATAATGGATTCGACATTGCCTGGAAAAACTTGGTGGCCTGATATGAAAATAAGCGGATGCAGGTTAATGAACAGCTGAAGACTCTATTTAATTTGTCTCATGTTTCCGCTGATTCAGGGTCTTCGATACAAAAAATGCAGCGAACAATTCAAACGTTGAATACACTAAATATTGACACCGGGGGATGGCACCCAATTTTAGTGTTATTTAGCTCAACAAAGCTACCTAGAAATTTCTTAGAAGAATTTGAATATTCTCTAAAAGTTTGTACGACACTTCCTACTTGGGCAGAATTTGATATGTTTTTGACACACAAGTTCAAGACCCTAGAGTCAGTCGGAAATATAAAACCGAGCGCATCAAAAAATAGTCAGCCTGGATCTGATCATAATAAAAAAGACAGGCGTTTTAATACGTTTCAAACAAATATTTCACAAAACTAAACAAGCACGGGAACAAAGCACAAACTTAGTGTTCTCAACTTCCACCTTTTCTTGGTGTGCGGCCTACGGTCAAATGACATTCCTTTATTTATTCCCCTACGTTATATTTTGTCTACTGCTTTCTTCATACGACTTTGTGATATTACGCACAAAAAGAGTAGTAACACCTTCTAACGAGTAGAGAATGCACTGAGAGCCGCCTTTCTCCATCTAAGCTTTGCTTTAGTTTTACTCGTTATATTGTAACTCTCTTGTTCTTTGGATTTCGTCCATACAACACCCTCACAAACTTTTGTACAAAAGGTAATATTGTTTACGACAATAAATTGAATTGAGTTTTATTTAAAATATATAATTTTCGTGTTTTTTATTTATTTTCATTCTTGCTACGCAAACATTGGTCCACACGAGCCGGATACTTGCGTCCAGCAATTAATTGTTTTTTATTTTTTCTTCAAAGGCCGTCTGCAACAACAACACCACATAAATCAGCCATCTTCTTCCATCTTCATCATATATATTATTAACAAAAGGTGCGTATTGTCTGTTTTATTTAAAAGAGAGCATATCGCGTTTTGTTTGTTTATAAAGAAATATATTTCCGAACAAATAATAATAAAACGGTCGTTTTACAACATCGGTACCGCGTCGGTTTGTGTCTTTGTGTGATTCTCATACATCCAGACGGACGGACATACATCCGTACATTAGAACATATTTTCGTTACGCGAAAATAAAGATAAATATTAAAATATTGCCGACGCATATTCAAAATATTTATCAGTGAGTGAAATAAGAGAAAAGTGTGCTGTTAATAATTATTGAAACAGATAAATAAAGTGCTGGGTTTTCAACGTTGATCGGTGGTGTTTTTTTTTGCAACAACAAAGCATATGTATTCAAACGAGTAATTGCATTACTCTCGGTTAAAAGAAGAATAAACAACAACAACATACGTTTGCTCGGTGAGATTTGAAATTTATTAGCGTGGGTCGTTCTGGTGACATTTGAAATTTTTTATCGAATTTTTTCCGTTTCGTATCTCGGGTAGTATTATTGTTGGACTATCCGGATATAGTAAAAATTTTGGTTTCAAGACACCGTGTACCCTACAGTCGGTCTTCTACACTGTCAGAAAAATATTTTAAAAAATTTCGGTTTTCGGTTTAGTTTTGTTTTTGCTTGAGCGTACATCATACAGTCCGTGCACCCTACTCTAGCTCAAGTGAACATACATAGGAATTTATATTTTTTCGATTTTTCCATTGACTTTCTTTTACAGAGAAATATTTTGGGGCATTTTTCGTGCTTCTAAATAAAATTTCGTGTATTTTTCGATACACTGGGAAAAAATCTGTGAGGTTTAATAATTTTTAATTAAAATTTTAGTTAAATTTAATAGCAATTTGGCCAAAGTTCGTGACTGACCTAATTTTCGTGTATTTTTCGACACATTTTGCGGAAATTTGGTTGGGCGTGTTAACTCATTTTTTAGTATTTTTAACTGATTTGGGAAGATTTCGAGCTCTGCTTTGAAAATTGGGGTTTCGTTCTACATTATTGCTAGACATTTTTCATTCATTTAGCATTTTCGTGCTTTTTCGAAATAATCAGGGTATTTTTCGGTACACTGTGAATGTTTTTGGATGTCTTTCTGAATGTGTATGATAACACTCGCATCTTGGAGAACAACCAGCTCAAGATGCTTTTTGATCTTCCGATTCTTGATAGCGAAAGTAGCTTATGTTTGAAAAATTTGCAACGCGGAATAAATGGATGTCTTTCTGCAATGTCCGTTTATGACGTAGCCACGGATAGTTGGGATCCTATATTAGTTTTTTGTGTATTCAGCGATTGCCCAAAAGTAGTGTAACGTTATGGGAACAGAGTGTGAAGAATAAGTCGGCTTTGTCTTCGTGGAAAGATTTGGATCTCTTTCTTACGGAAAGAATACAAGCTCTGACATGTCTTCGTGACATAAAGGGTATCGATTCCACGAAAAAGTCCGACGGTAGGAAGGTGGGTGCGCACTTTACAAATGCAGGCTCATCTGGATCTTCTCGTTCTCATCAAAACAAACTGTGTATTCTCTGTCCCAGATAAATTCAGCAACTTCGTGATTGTCCACGATTTGGGGGCCTTTCGGTCTCCGACAAGTTTGACACCATCAAACGTCATCACTGCTGTGTAAATTGCTTGATGCGGGGACACGAAGCTAGGAAGTGTGGAAGTATTCACATATGTGGAAAAATGCGAGAAGAGACATCATACTCTTTTGCATCGCGATACATCGAATTCTGAGGGTTCGGCTGTTGTAGCGAATCCTGCGGGGAGTTTGGTTCCGATCACCCAGCATACTAATCCTCCATTTGTGAATCCTTCGCTGCCGTCAACTTCTTCTGGAGGTTCATCTGGTGCTATAAATAGACAGGTATATCGTGCTTCGCAGGATAGAGCTGTGTTATTAGGGACAGCGATGATAAATATCGTACACCAAGGTACTTCGTACCCAGCTCGGGCTCTTATCGACCCGGCGTCAGAGGCTTCGTTCATTACGGAACGATTACAAAATCGCCTCAACATTCCGGCCAGTTCCACTCAGGCTAGAATATCGGGTATATATCAGTCATTCTCGGCTATGTTCATTGTGTATAGGGTCTATTTTGGATACGGCGCTGTTGTTGGAAACTAATGCCTTAGTTCTTCCGCATATTTCGTGCAACTTGCTATCTTTTTCAACGAAATCAGATGTGACTTCTCGTTTGCCAAATATTCGTTTGGCCGACACGCATCTTTTTGATTGTCGACCTGTGGACCTTTTACTGGGAGCAGATCTTTATCCGAGAGTTCTTTTGGAAGCAACTCTTCAAAACGTATTAGGCTCATTGTTCGAGCAAAACAAGGTCTTTGGCCGGATCATTACTGGTCCCGTTTCCTCTTCTTACATTCGAGTTTTTTTTACCTCCATTGAGTTCGCCGCAGAAGATAATCTTAACAAGAATCTTCTTCGATTTTGGGAACTTGAGGAGACCCCGAGAAGGTCTATGTTTTCTCCTTCTGACAAATTTTGTGAAGACAATTATAAACTGACGAC